>OY977939.1:37441815-37796303 GCA_963854355.1 Epinotia brunnichana
GGACCTGTGTGCTACCTCATGCACGTTAACAGTCTGTGTGGAGTACTGCGTCACTGTTCCGCGCACATGTTTGCAGACGATCTATGCACCCTACTTGCCGGAACCAACCTTTCAGAAACTTGTCGATTGGTTCAACAGGACATAGACGCAGTCGTTAAATGGTCCCATGATAATGGTATAGTGTTAAATACAGATAAGACCAAATTCCTCATCATTCAATCACCTTATTTGTCAATAGCTGAAACCTCACCACTTATGTATACCCATAGTTTTACTTGTCTTCATAATAGTTTAAATAATTGCCAATGCAAACATATTGAAAAGGTAGACTGTGTTACATATCTTGGCGTCAAGGTTGATGTTACATTTTCCTGGCTACAACATATTAACTATATTTGTAGTAAATTAAGATTACTCCTAGGAAAATTTTACCACCTTAGCTTTAAAGTACCAAGCAATATACTAAAATGTCTGTACTTTGCTATAGTAGACTCGGTGCTGGGATATGCCCTTGATTGCTATGGACTTACATTCAAATCTTACATAGACAAACTTGAAGCATTGCAAATTAGATTCTTAAAATTACTAGTAAATAAAAAAACAAAAAACAGTTGCAAGGGCGATTATTCAAAATTATTTAAAATCTGTAAAATACTTCCGGTTAGCCTAAAACATAAATACCTTTTAGCAGTTAACAATCATAGCAATCGAGTACATAGCCCAATACCGATAGAACACAAACATAGCACAAGGTCGGTGTCCGCGGGTAAGTATGAAGTACCCCGGGTTGATAACTATTTTGGAGACCGTACTTTAGCCAAGAGACTTCCGTACTTCTTAAATACTTTACCCGAAGACATCCGAAATGAACCAAATAAACATAAATTTAAAAAAGCACTAAAAAAACACCTACTGCATACCTACACTTAAGTAACTGCTTGCTTGCTTATTTTGCAAGCAAGCGTTATCATATCACACTCATATTTATAACAAGATTAATAAGTTAGCATTTAAGTATAAAATAGGATTAAAAACGATGTTATTATTATGATATGTATATTAAGCATAAAAGAGACTTACCTGCAGGCAAACTGTTCAAACAGTTTTGCAGGGACATGTTTTAGAATAAGTTTTTTATATCTTTGGTTAATAAATATAATAATAAAAAAATAATGTGTGTATAAGGCCACCTTCATCAGATTTTAGCCAGTTTGAGGCAGTAATGGAAGATGCTCTCAAACAGGTCTTTGATACCAGCAAGTCTATCATAGTTTGTGGAGATTTTAATATTAATTTACTCGATTCCGCACATACACAGACAGGAAGATTATTGAATTTATTTAAATCTTTTGATTTGTTTCCTTTATTTTATGAACCCACCAGAATTACAGCTAGTACAGCAACTTGTTTGGACAATATTTTTTGTAACTGTGAGTCTACAGACAAAACCATATTGAACTGCTTCAACTCAGATCACAGCGGACAGAAAGCCTGTTTTAAAATGAATATTCAAATCCATCACGAAGTAATTACTTATAGGCCCGTTACTGTCAATGAATGAAAAGTTTCAAACATATTTTATCACACGAAGTTGCCGTACTCCCTACGCATAACACTGATCCTAACATGCTGTATAAAGACCTGTCTAATGTGATACATGGCGTGCACAGAAACATATTTACACCTAGGACTTTCAAGCATGATACACCGAAAACAAGGTTTAGTGACTGGGCTACAGTTGGTATTCATAGAAGTAGGAATAGACTGTATGAGCTGTATGAAATGAAGAGTTTTAATCATGAAAAAAAATTCGTTGAACATGTAAGAAATTATTCTAAAATATTTAAGAGAGTCTGCGCTGCAGCTAAGGCTATTTATATAAGTAACAAAGTTCGGTACGCGGATAATAAAATAAAAGCAGTCTGGAATGTAATACGAAATGAAACTGGCAAAACGAAACCCCGTGATAGTAATTACAGATTAAAAATTAACGATCGGATCCTGACTGCAGACCTTGAGGTAGCTGGCGCCTTTCAAGACTTCTTTACGACCATAGCTGTGAATACTACACAGTTTCTAAGCTCATCTGTAGCGAAGACTGTTTCTTACTTAGATTCTAATACAAACGCCAAATATGACAAAGAACTTCACTTTGAACACGTTGAACCCCATGAAATCATAAAGGCATTTAAATCCCTGAAGTTAAAGAAGACCGAAGATCTCTTCGGTATGTCTGTAAGAATTATGCAGCCCGTCATCGATATCGTGGCACCTTACCTTGCAGTTGTGTTTAATGCATGTGTGGACGTGTGTGTGTTTCCCGATTTGATGAAACTTAGCAAAATCATTCCTTTGTTTAAATCAGGTGTTAAGAATAATCTTGGAAACTTTCGCCCAATTTCCATATTACCGGTTTTGAGCAAAGTGTTTGAAAAGATCCTACTAAACCAGTTGCTTCGACATTTCAACACAAATAATTTACTCCACAATCAACAATTTGGTTTTACCCGGGGCCGTTCGACGACTGATGCCGCCTCTACACTTATGTGTCACGTTTATGACGCATGGGAACACTCGCAGGACGCTATAGGCGTTTTCTGCGATCTCTCCAAAGCTTTTGATTGCGTAGAGCATACGACACTCGTACACAAGCTCAAACACTACGGTCTGTCAACTGATGCCCTAAACCTTCTTGAGTCTTATTTAAGTCAAAGGATCCAGACCGTTGTTGTCAATCAAACTAAATCTAATAGTTCAACCGTCAAACTTGGAGTACCACAGGGATCAATTCTAGGACCTTTTCTCTTTCTCATATATATAAATGATCTGCCTGATTTAGTGAAGAACAAATGTGAGATAGTGCTTTTTGCTGATGATACTTCGCTAATTTTTAAGGTTGATAGGAAGCTAGATGACTATTGCCATGTCAATGAAACTATACAGGAAGTACTTGAATGGTTCACAGCAAATAATCTATTACTGAATGCGAATAAAACTAAATGTGTAAAGTTCTCGCTACCTAATGTAAGACAAGTTGACACAATTATAGAATTAAATGGAGATAAACTTGAACTGGTGGACCACACGCTATTTTTAGGCCTCACGTTGGACCACCAGTTACAATGGACGCCTCACATATCTGTTTTAGCGAAGAAGCTCAGCTCTGCCGCATATGCATTAAGACGAATAAGACAATACACAGACGTGGAAACAGCCCGTCTGGTGTACTTTAGTTACTTTCACAGCATTATGTCTTACGGCATAATAATCTGGGGGAAAGCTGCTGACATCGATACTATCTTCGTCCTGCAAAAGAGAGCAATTCGATCTATCTACAACCTAGGCTCTCGAGATTCCTTGAGAGAACGATTCAAAGATATAGGTATCCTTACAGTAGCATCACAATACATACTAGACGTGATAATGTACACACATAAAAATATCAAAAATTTTATTAAGCATTCTGAAGTCCATAATTATAATACAAGAAATAAACACAAACTAGTCATGCCCAAATTTCGACTGCAGAAAGTAAAAAATCGTTCATGGGTAACTGTATAAGCTTTTATAATAAAGTACCCTTAGACGCGTGGGAGCTGTCTTATGGTTCATTCAAGCGATACATTAAGAATGCTCTTCTGAAAAAAGGATTTTATAAGATCAACGACTACTTGGAAGATAATGAAACATGGCCAACCGTTCAGTCTCGATAGTCTTCGCTTACAGGCTATTGGTTTATTTTTATTTATAATCTGACATTAGAGACTCTATACATCTCTGTATACTTAATTATTTTTCTTTTTAATTTTAATTCTGACATTAGAGACTATACATCTCTGTACATTAATATTTTTTATTTTTTTTATTTTAATTTAGTTCTGACAGAGACTCTATACATCTCTGTACCTTATTATTTTAGTTTATAATTTTATTTTATTTCTGACTTTAGAGACTCTTTACATCTCTGTAACAATTATATTTCTATTTGTATTAATCGAAGATTGGGGACCATTTGGGAACTATACATCTCCCGGTGCACACGTGCCCAGGTTTGTAAGGCTGTTGCTCATAAAATAAATGTTATATTGTATTCATGCTTATTGTTGTGTTGACTTGTGAAAGAGCCCATGTGGCCAACTTATAGAATAAACATTTGAATTTTGAATTTGAATTTGGTAGAGAGCGCGGCCTTGTTACAAGGTTCTAATACGAATGTGCCAAAGTCTAAGTGGCTACGAATGAAGGCGTTATATGAAAGTTTTTGAGAATATAAGTGCTTCTAGAAACATGACATTATCATTAATATTAATTTAAAAGAAAAAAAAATGTTTGTTTTATATAATATAGATTTTAACATAACTATAAGCACACACTAACCAAATATGAGTCTAAGTTACTTGCAATAAACGATAAATTAAAATTAAAAAAAAAACTGATCCGTGATATTGTTACGTCAGCACCAAACTTACAGTTGAGTTCTCCAATATGTGGATAGACAAATGATAAAAATATGTGAACGCGACTTTATTGTTAAGGGCAGATATTATTGAACCTTTGGGAACGTAGCACAGTGTGGTATTTTACTGATCTGGGTGGCCAATATTATTTTTGATGTTATATTGGTAGTTGCAGTAAAATTAAGCTAATATTTCATTTTAGTACGTCCGTACAAAGTATCAGTCCCACCGTTACGTACAGGTCCGCACTAGCTAGGAGATCACCGTCATACTCCTCTTGCTGCATATATAACTATGTCTGCACAATTTGTGATATTAAACATCAGCCAGTTCTCAGAGCTAGGAGAATAATGAAACAGTGGTTATTCACGTTATCTTACTATGAGACAGAAGAAATCATTCAAAGCGCAAGATAAAGTAATATTAACCCTAGAACTGATTTACAAATGGGGGCTCACGCACAGCACATACGCACACAACCACACACAAATACACACTGACACACACACACACACACGCACACACACACACACACACACACACACACACACACAGTCACAGACACACACACACACACACGCACAAACATACACACATGCATTCACACATACTGTAATTAGTTCTCTTCATTTGTCATTACGCTAGATGTAATTCTATAATCATATTTTAATTCAAGTACGATCTGTTAACCGCACTCGCAGTAGGCCAAGATACAGGCTCAGCCTAGTTTGGTCACTGATGGACAGCCTCGATTTAATGTTATATTTGTTTTTGTGAAATAAACTATTTTGTATTTTGTATTTTTTTTGTATTTTTTATCTATACGGTAAGAAAATTATGGTGAAATTACAAAACGATAAGGATTTTTCAATATTAGCTCAAAGTAGGTATAATAATATATGTACAAAAAGTATATACAAAAGTAACAAAAATCAATCAGAAATCGTGTCACTTTGATCAGACGAAGACGGGGCTCTGTCGATATTTCATCAGACACCATTTCATCTGTATGAGGCTCCATGGGAAGCAGCATCTCGAGAGTTTCTGTTGCGAATGGCTTTGTCTTTTTACGCGGTGTTGATCTCATACCTGTTATTAGAGGATCCGAAGTCACGAGTAATCTGTTAAGTACATCCCTATGTAGGTACCTGCTCTTTTTTAAGAAATCATCTTCTTTGTTGTGTGCTGCAGCCCATCTAGATCTCATTTCAGACTTGAACCGACTAAAATAAGAATAAGAATAGTTAAAAATAAGAATAATTTATTATTGGACAAGCACATGATTACAGATTATACAGACATTATCCGTGGGGTTCCAAACTAGGCTGAGCCTGTATCTTGGGACCCACTGAGTCGGTTAACAAATCTCTTCAGACACACGTCTCAAGAAGCACGACATGAAAGTTACAAAGTGAAAATTAAACATTTCATATAATATGAGCGCTGCTAACTTATCAATGGGAACACAAATTCATCATTAATAAAAACAAAAATTATGCTGTTTTAGTAGTACAAAGAGAGTTTGTGTATGAGAGTGTGTGAGTGTGTGCGCGTGTGTAAGTGTGCGTGAGAGGGAGTGTTTACGTGTGTTAAGTGTTTGTTACGAGTGTATGTTGAATTGTTAGGTACCTATTGGAAAAAGCAACCTTAGATGCAGGGACGTAAAATCTCTTCCGTATCACTATACGAGAGTTCAGCAAACCATTTCCTTAGAGTGGACTTAACTTTGCATATGGTGCACTTTTTTATGTCACAGACTTTACAGACAGCATTATAAACAAAGGGGTGGATGAAGAATGCGGAGCGTTGGGCATGTGCCGAGTTGACAGAGGGAATGGGGACTCTATATATGCGTCTACTCGAGATGCAATCTATAAGCGGCAACTTTGCAGTACTTCTGTGGACTCTAATGACAGCATTCATGATAAACAGTTGCCTTACTCTAAGTAGACCTGTTTCTTGATAAAGAGTGTCCGTGGGAAACCGAAAAGGTTTTCTCATCATTACCTTAATAACTGCTCGTTGCGAGCGTTCAAGGTCAAGAAGTGCTGTCTTACCAGCGCTGCCCCAGACCGCAATACAGTATTGAATAATTGATTGGCACAGCGCGTGGTAGACTACGCGTAGTACCACCGGAGGTGAGCAGTCCCTTAGACGTTTTACTAAATAAATCAATTTCCTGGTTTTTTTCGACAGAGCGATTATATGATGTTTGAATGTTAAGTGTTCGTTTATTATTTATAAAATAAAATTATGCTTGATTTCCCTTATTTGTTCATCATTCAAGTTTTCCCTACCAAGCAAATCATTTTCGATAAAGTCTAGTTTACTTTTTAAATTTGGCAATTTCGTTTGCTGCATCAACTCGAATAACTTAGATCGAGTTATTAATTTAACATTAGATGGCCCTAAAAACAATAAAAAATCAAAATTACCAAAAAATAACAAATTCATAAAACCACACATTTTGACCATATAACGTTTGGATGCCTAATTTTCCATTTTCCGGAGTGTTTCCGTGGAAAATCAAAGCTAAATCGTAAACTATAATAAATGAGGTATGTGCTACAAGTCCTATTTCCGCCGGGACACCTCGGGAACTACAACTAAATGTTTCCGATAAGTCAAAATACAAGCAAAACGAGAATGTTAAAAGGGTGTACTTTTGAATGACTACCATATAGTCATAACATAATCAATCCTATTAAAAAAACGAAACATTTTTACCTGCCATCATAATATTTAAGGTAACTTATTATACATTCTACCACAAAAACATAGAAATTCACTATTAAAAGTCACCCAGATTTGATGTGTCGTTTGAGAAAATAAATGCACCTCAAATACCTAATACTCGTATTGCAACCAGCTATACGAGTATAGTTTAGCGATAAGGTAGATTATATTGACAGATTATAGTGCGTCAATAAGTAGACTTTCTGAACCTACCTCATTATTCTACCCACAATCAGTTTTTAAAAATTGGCTTTTGGCCGCCCAGATCACTGATATACCATTCTGTGTGTAGGTACATATATGAAAGAACTTGGCTGTGCGGTCAACCAATTTGATTCCTAGGCCATCATAGAACCTTGCTGTTGTAAATGCTATGTCAATATGGGTTACTAGGATTACTGCGTTGCTATGTAGCAGTTAAAATGACAGGGTTCTACGGTGGCCTAGGAATCAAATTGGTTGACTGTAAGTAAGTAACTGTAAGTATACAAAACAAATTCAGGTTAATTAGACTCCAACAAGTGGCTGAAAATTCAGTTGCAAATTTGACCCGCAAAAACCAACAAACTCACTAACAGAGCAAGCCAATTTAAATTTGTAAAATGATAATATTTTATGATTTATGATAAATCAAATAAATAAATAAATATTTGCGGACAATCTTACACAAATCGACCTAGTCGCAAACTGAGCAAATAAATAAATATAAAAATAAAAATTGTTTAATTCAGACCGAGATCCATAATAGTGTTAGTAACAATTGGGACTTACAAGACTATATTAGTATTACACGTAAAAAGCAAAGCAACGCAAAGCTTGTACTATGGGTACTAGACGAAGATAAACATACTTATTTAGATAAATATATACTTAAATACATAGAAAACATCCATGCCTCAGGAAAAAATATTCGTGCTCATCACACAAATAAATGCCCTTAACGAGATTCGAACCCAGGACCTCTTGCTTCGTAGGCAGGGTCACTACCAACTAGGCTAAAGCTGTTGTCAAACAAATAACAACTAGACAATTATTTGCTATTCAAATTGGAACTGATATATTGTGTAAACTATGTTATAGCTAAATTTATATTTAAAACAAATGCCACTTTCAATCCCACAAGATATACTAGAGAAGATATGAATATAGGCACCACCTTCACTCATCTGCTCATCATGTACATCATCTGGATGAAAGGTATTTTATATAAAATGTTGTACCTACATGAAAAAATATTTGTTATATAAAAGTAGGCCATTAAAAAAAACACAAATGGCTTTTTCTTTAAACATTGCTCTCAATAGTTTAAATACTAGTTTTTAAAGTATGACGCCAATAGAATATACAAACACTGGGTTGCCTATTTTTTCGAAGATTAAAAAAAACCTTTACACAAGGTAAAGAATCAAACCCCGTCAAATCCGTAAAAAATCTCAGTTTGTTTTTGCTCCTTAAATTAATGAGGAACTACCCGAAACCCTCTGTCTATCAATCACAGGAAAATGCTGGATTTCATAGTTTTATTTACAGAAAGCAATCTCCCCATCTCGCGATCTAAGCCCTGCCTGCTGGTTACTATTACAACTCACAAATCAAAAAAAGAACTCAGTTTTTTTGACAGATTTGACCAGGTTCGGTTACCTGGCGTGTATGAGGCTGATTTGAAAATCTTTGAAGGTTTTAAGGTATTGTAGTTTCAGATTTTCCCTCACTGCTTCGTTTGAATAATATGCCCTGTATTTTATCCTCAAATATTTCGAAACCTCGTCAGGAAAGAACTGGGTAGCCCTCTAATAAATCGCCGGTAAGGGTGGTGCGGAAGGATTAAAATAATTGTTCCCTTGCAGCAGATGACTCACCGGTGTGCACTGTGCAGCGGTCAGAGGCGAAACTTGTCCATAAAGGTCAGTAACAGCGACTCCTGCGCAATTCACTGTCTACATTCACATGGCAGCCAGTTGCGCACTATTTCATTCCGGTAAGAACTGGGAAAGTGGGAATGTATGCAAAACAAATCACTTGCAACAACCAAAGAGTATGGTAAGTATAAGGAGGCAACAACAACAAATAAGTTTGTTTTGACATTTAAAGAGACGTCAATGCCATTGCTAACTGCTGCTGTAGTTGCCAGATAATAAAAAAAAGACCGGCCGGGCATTTTAGCTGCCGCCAAACGTCCGAGCGGGGCGGATGGCCCGAACTTATAACTCTTATAAGATAACGAGCGAGATAGAATTTTGCAGGATTGAGATGGATTTTGTGGCCTTTTTTTACGAGGGCCGCAAAGATATTTCAGCTAAGGAGCCCCGGGCCACAAGGAACATATTTATGGTTTTTATACTAGGATCGCACGGTGGATTGGGTCTCTCGCACAAGCCCGGCGGCACGTAGGTTGAGTAACCTGCGGCGCTACCACGAATTTCGAACTTCGTATGTCTCCATCTCTGTCGCTCGAATACCATAAACCATAAGTGCGATAGAGACGGAGACATACGAAGTTCGAAATTCGTGGTAGCGCCGCTAAATCCTGATGATGATGATGATGACACGGGTCGATATCGTCCGGACTGCATTCCTGCCGACGCGTGATTCGGCCCGTGTGGAAACGTGTCGGGAGCACGGCGTGCGGCCACATCAAGGTCACTCCGTCCGACATATTCGTAGGTGTAGCGTCTCCTAATCTCAATAAGTGTGACAGAAAATGATATCTATAGGTATACATAATTTGTTGTCCGTGTCATAGTTCCACTTTTTTTTATTTGCCGAAACCAGACCTATCCCACTGTCATTTTGGCGGGAAATGAAGATTTCGTATGGTAACCGTGTCGGTCTAGATAGGTCCAATTGTCTAGAGGACGAATAAGCAGACGGCCAAGCAAGGTCACTGGAAATCTAGTACGGAGTGACCTAGGACTTAAGGTACAGTCAAGGGTATCGATATGTATACAAAGTCTCAAAAATATGTACACAGACCTTATTTCTGCAACAATAAGGTTGTAGTATACATATTTATGAAACTTTGAGTGAATACATATTGGTGCCCTTAACAGTACTATTAATAAAATGATTATGCACTAGCATGCTTTTTTTTGCCGCTTTTTTCTTGTGACATACGATTCGCTGGTCAGACATTAGGAAGCCGTTAAATGGCAAAGTAAAACTATATGTGTAGGTACACATATATGTAAATAACCAATTTACGAGAAATGTAAAATACACACAGGTTTTAAACTGATCAATTTATTAACAACAACAATAATACAGGGTTGTTTTTTTGAATGCTCATTCATTATATTATCTTACGCGTAAAGGAGACGCTACACGAGCGAAATCGGCAGGCCTGCATGCAGTCCTGCAGCGTGACTCGGCACATGCGGATGCGTGTCGTATGAACGGCTTCCAACCAAATCAAGGTCACTCCATACTAGATTTTCTGTGACCTTGCTTGGCCGTCCAACAAAATCGGCCCGTGGAGCGTCTCCTTAAGCTTTACAATTTCACAAGTCTAAACAGGCAGCACAGAGGGCCTACCGCGAAAGGTATTCGAAGATTTCCCTCTCTGTCCTACTTACGAGTTCGTACGTAAGTGCGACAGAGAGGGAAAACTTAGAATGCCGTTCGCGGTAGGCCCTCGTCAAAATATGGCCCGTCGATATAGCAATATTGGTCAAACGCCTTTGTGTTGCCAATCTGAAAAAAAAAAATAGTTCATCCAATAATACCTAGATGCCAGTGGCTTGTTTCAAGAAACTACAAGTTACAATTTTAAACTTATAACACTAAAATCTCGCGCTTAAAAAAGTTAAGTTAAGTTTAGACTTATTGGATGAACCTATTTTTTTTTTACTCTTATCCTACGAAGTATAATACCCTACTGATCCTACTCCTATAATATTCTAAATGCGAAAGTTTAGATGTTTGATACTGAATCACGCTTAAACGGCTCAACCGATTTAGGGACCGATTTTTGACTTTTGAGCGCTCGATTCTTTCACTCGAAAACTGACAAAAATGATGAAATACTATTTTTGTACTCGACGATTAAAATATGTGTATTAAGATTTCATAGCGAATACTGCAACGTCACTTTGTAGTCCATGTTACTGTCGAAACAATCGAACTAACTACTTTTCGATACGCTCCAGACAACTAAAATAAATTCGACCAATCACGTGGCTGCTTTACTGAACTGTAATGAATTGGACCAATAGAATCGCTTTGATGTCGTACGCTCGTTGATGTCTTTTAAGATATCAACAAGCGTACGAGAGATGAGCTGCACTTCGTTTCAACAGTATCGAGTTTGTTTAATTAGTTCAGTTGACTCGTAGAAAATTAATTTTAATGAACTCGTACAAAAAGTATTGTTCACAATAGTGTTATAATCAAGCTTTTTAATCTCGTACCTTACTTAGGCCACTCAGCAAGCTTCGTGGCCTAAACACGGTACTCGACTAAAAAGCTCTCTATGGGCTTGTGACCTTAAATTTGTTTATGATGCCATTCCAACCAGTTTTTGTAGATGAACAAATGTTTGTATGGAAGCAACAACATTTAAAGGACATTGATACCCAAAAAATCGAGTTAAAGACGGACCTCGCTGACAGCAGCCGAAACGCTTCATACTGATTGGCTTTAAAGTATGACGTCACACCGTGCAATTTGTACTAACCGTTGCATGGAAAATGAAGTAAATTGCTGTTTCAGTCGCGAAATACTGCGTTTAGGTCCATAGTTGTCATACAAATTTGTTTCTATAAAAGCGTAAGGATTCTATTGGTACCTTTAAATTTACTTTTGGACAATAAATAAAAAAACTTTATTTTCTAAACTTACAAGGTTCATATCTTTTTATGATTTGAATTATATTTTGTAATTTATACTTTATTACAATCATTTGATGGTTTACTATCCATTTAGCAACACGACGTTATCAATTTTAACACCACGCAACAAGCCTATTATAACACGATTGTGAAAAATACTATTTGAAATGGCCATAGAAAATTGCAAAACGAGCGCTACTGACCACTCGTATTCAATTCTATCGGTAGAAAGTAATTGCCCGCAATTATGACACTACACTCGTATTTACGTTTATTTAATTTTCGAGCGCTCGAAAGTCAAAAATCGGCCCCTTGGATGAAATTTTGCACGAAGATAGTTTATAGCCTGGATTAAAATATAATATAGGATAGTTTTTATCTCAGGTCCACGTAGACGAAGTGGCGGGCGGAAGCTAGGTATACCTAACCATTAACTATACCTAAGAAGTATAATTTTCGATTATACGCAAGAATAGTGCTTGCACAACACGAAGCTAGCAACAATGGCAGTCGGACATGCGAACACGCACTTCCGGTGACCGATACATCTTTTTGTAGTCGACTTTACTTAGAGCCTGTTCACACCAATCCGTAACAGTCGTTGTCGGATCCAGTAGGTAACGATATCGGAGGGCAAGTAAATGTATGGAATACATGCTTACTGTTCAAACCGGCGAGTCCGATATCGGAGCATGCTCCAAAAAAGCGGCCAAGTGAGAGTCGGACTCGCACCTGAAGGGTTCCGCTAAATAGATTGCCTTTTACGATTTATGACGTATTAAAAAAAACTACTCACTAGATCTCTTTCAAACCAATTTTCGTTGAAAGTTTGCATGGTAATGTACATCATGTATTTTTTTTAGTTTTGTACAACAAATATTCGTGATAAATACACAAATAAATGCCCTGACCGGGATTCGAACCCGGTACCTCCAGCTTCGTAGGCAGAGTCACTACCCACCCACTGGGCTACGGAGGCCGTTAAAAACTTCATAATAACATCACACGAGTGTTTTAATGCCTAATTATGTACAGTTACATACACTGCTTTATCTATCTACATATCATAAGCCTCCATGATGCATTCAGGAGCCGCTAATTATGACCGGCATCGCGGCGCGCGGCGTTGTTTTCTGGCAGCTGTCATAGTTTATTTTTTTAATTCAGAGACAAACTAGAGTCGGATCCAACTAATCCAACCAAAGACTACAATATACATACTGAGATAGACAGGCAACTCGACCAAATTGAGAAGGCTACAGGCGTATACAGGCGCCATCTCTTCTGCGATACTTAAAACTTTTCTTTGAATGTACAAAACATACAAAAAGTGCGTCGATCGCAGGGTTTGAACCCCGGCTCATCGACTCCAAATACCGCCATCTGTACCCCTAGGCTACTGATGTATTATGACAATACGGCGAATTTTGAAATACCTTGACAGCCTAGCATAGCGATCGCTAGAGCTTCAGAGAGTTCGCCATCTATCAAGAAGGTGGCACTATTTTCAATAAGAAACTGGATTTGCATTAAGTTCTAAGTTCGCATAGCATGAATCCAACTCTCATGTCGTTCGATATCTTACTTACGTGCGACATTTGTCAATTTGTATGCAACTTGACAATTCATTTCGAACTAAACGTCATCTCGACTGATATTAGAATAGAGGTCAAATCAAATTTCTTTGTTTTTCAGAGGTGTTCGAAATTTAAATGAAATAATATTATCGAAATCGATGTTATTATTTAGCAATAATAACATTTTCACAGATAAGAAATTTGTTCTAACAAGACAGTCTGTTTTTATGGTGGTCATAATGTGCGGTTCTTGAACGCATCATGGAGGGTTTATGATATTTGGATAGATACACATATCAATATGAGTATCTGCACAGGATTCTATTGCCAATGTCATAAAGGCGTGTGCAGATATTAATGTCCTTTTTAACCCCCGACGCAAAAAGAGGGGTGTTATAAGACTTATATGATTGACGTGTCTCTGTTTCTGTCTGTGGCATCGTAGCTCCTAAACGAATAGACCGATTTTAATGCGGCGCGAGGTGCGCGCGCCGGCGGCAGCGCCCTGCCGGCGGTCGTCGCCATTTATGAGACACTGGCAGTAATTGCAGGCACCAGTGTCTCGCATCTGGGCTAAATTAATAAATAAGTCAATTAATGTTAAGAGTAGTATTTAGTAATTTATTTTGTCACTAACACTTAGTTTAATTTAATTTATTGTAACTAACAGATTATGATAAGATAAGATAAGATTCATATCCAATATACCTAATATACATCAGTAATATATATTTATATGGGTCCACGAACCTGAAATAAATTTATTGAATTGTTATGAATTGAATGCGGTTTTTTTTTGATCAAAAGATGACGTGACCGAAATGCTTGTTAGCTACGTTTCAACAAAATTGTATTTAAAAATTGTAACACAAACAAAACAAATGCCTGTTCGGACATGTCACAACTACATACAAGAAGGGCTTTACTTTACAATCCCCAAGCTCGACACAAGTCGGCTCCCCATACAAACGTAGTTTGGCTCTCATTTTAAAATGGCGTGCTGTATCATGAAACTTTGTATACACAATGTGTAATAGAAAAAAACCGGTCAAGTGCGAGTCTGACTCGCGCACCGAGCGTTCCGTACAAACTTTCATAGACCATCATACCCGTCATGACCTGAATATGTAACCGTCGTACAACGCCATCTACATTTTGTTACTAATAACTTGGAAATAGTTTTTCGTTTTTGTTTGGTTTTTGTTTTTTTACAAGCTTTTATGTAGCTCACCCCGTTTGTTTTATTTTTCTTTTTTCTTTCTTCTTTCTTGGGTCAAATTTAGCAATTGAAATTTGACCCACTTCCCGATTTCCGATTGAGCTGAAATTTTGCATGCACATGTATATAGCTGATCTGATGCAGGAGCTGGAAGGTGGCCATAGGAACTCCGCAATAAAACGACACAACCCCATCGAGTTTGGGCTCGTTAGAATCGTCTCGATGAGTAGTTGATGATGGTATGCAGAAAAGTACAGTCGGCAATAAAAGCTTGTACCAAATGAACTTTTTGACAGAAACTTGTTGTTTTTCACTTTGTGAAATAACCCCCCTGTTGTATTGTTGTTCAATTTAACAGGTGCCCGGATAAGAATAGAAACAATAACCAACGTTTGGGACGTGGATGATGAACAGCGTCGCCGTAAATGCAAGATACTTATTTATATATATAGATAAATATTTGTTCCTGAGTTATGGATGTTATGTATGTATATAAGTATCTATATGTATGTATCTATTATATATATCATCGCCTAGTACCCACAACACAAGCCTAACTGAGCTTACCGTGGGCCTAGGTTGATTTGTGTAAGATTGTCCCGTAATATTTATTTTATTTTAGGTCAATTAATATGTATTTTTCAGGCTGAAACATTAACATAATTTGTGGGTGTGACTGTAGACACCATTCCTTACTATTTATATAGGTATTTGTTGTTCGTTGAGGTCGTTGTTGTTCTACGTCCGTAGGAATAACCCTAGAAACCCTACATGTGACCTCCGGTTGGTGCTAAAAGGACAACAAACTCGGCAGCTGCACTGTTCCTTCTGAACCTCGCAGCGCACACTGGAACTCTCATCGATACGAATATATGTACCAGTGTGTAACCGCCATACGATAAATAAAATAAATATAGGTATATCTGAATTACCTTCCAAGTAGCGCTGCACCACAGCC
Organism: Epinotia brunnichana; assembly: GCA_963854355.1. Classification (NCBI taxonomy): domain Eukaryota; kingdom Metazoa; phylum Arthropoda; class Insecta; order Lepidoptera; family Tortricidae; genus Epinotia; species Epinotia brunnichana. Next base: position 37,457,589 of record OY977939.1, read on the forward strand.
TCCCACTGCTGGCAGACTCGCCCGAAGGACATGAAGTCTATGAGGGATGCATAGTCCAGCACATGTCTCCAGTAATCATCGTTCAGAAATCCCGGAAAGTACTGCTGCATCTGCAATATGGCCTCTTGATAAATAAGTTTCTATCAAAGATAAAATGTTTGCCACACGCTTTTGTTGCATGGTACCAACAAGCCACAACACAATGGGTTTAACTTGTATAGTTTAGGAGTCGCAGCGGCCACCTTCGGTATCACCACAGACAATCGGGCGTAGCATGGTTGCCATTTTATCACTTATCGCTGTGGATTGAATACATTCTGACAAGTATGGGAGTTTGAAAGCGATGGATGTCTTAACCGCAACGATAAGTGATAAAATGGCAACCATTGTATGTCCCCAGCTTGGTGGTGCCATAATATTGCGTTGTCACCAAACTTACCTTATACTATACCGACATTTTGGCCCACACTAACAAGACAAGCTAATATAATACTTCAAATTGGAGCAGGTACCTATATATATTTACAACTAAAATAATATTTAATTTTGGCGACCTGTTGGCCTCGTGTGTAGTGACCCTGCCTACGAAACTGAAGGTCCTGGGTTCTAATCCCGGTAAGAACAAATATTTGTGTGTTTTTGTATTTGTTCTAAGTCTTGGATATTTCCTATGTAGGTATTTAAGTATTTATGTCTAAGAAATATATCATTTATTCATTTAATATTTAAACTATATTGCACAGTACAAAAAAAAAACTATTGGGTGGGCGGAAAATATATCGTAATTTTCACTCTGGACTGCACTAATCCGACCCGCAGTGTGTTCACGCCTATACAACTAGCCTTGAATAAATAATAAATAAAATAAAAAGCCTTTTTATTTCTGGGTATGACAAATTTTACAATAACTTAATCTAGGATTTAAATATTAATTTAGTAGTGTATCACACCAGAACCTTTAGGAGGTAAAGGCCTCTTCCAGAACTCCTTGTCTTCTAACCTTGGCAAGTCCTATGATGTCGTATTTGACCGTTTCTAGTGCATTTGTTAACTCTAGTAATCTTTCGTGGTTGGATAACGATCTTGTGTTGTATGTTGTTATATAAAGGTTGTTGTAATTTGTTTTACCTTCTTCAGTTAGGTTTTTCTTGTTTTCTGGAAGGTTGCGGTCTAGCCTTGAATAGGTGCACATAATAAATAGCAGACTTGGGCTCCTCCAGGATACACATAATAGATCAGGGCCCGCGAGACCTTTGCTTGCGGCCCGCAAGCCTCCCTGGCTGTTTTGTATGTAAAGATAGTTGAATTCAGAATTTTTGAATTGCCTGATAAAGTCACAAATAATTAACAAGTGCGGCCCGCATCATTTTTGTAAGCTCCTATGTGGCCCTTGGTTGCTAAAACGTTGCCGACCCCTGACATAGATTAATGCTAAAAGGCGAGGAGGAAATATGTGCAGGTATAGTGAAAAACAACCCTTTTCACAGGTTGGATAGTCGATGGAATTTGGTTCAAAGAAGAATTTAAACTTGTATCAATGTCATAAGGTTTTGGCAGGGAACTAATTGTTCTCACTTTTAAGCGTCTCAGACTGGCGAACAGTTTGTGAACTTGATATAATACAAATAACTGACCTGAAAATTCATTTTATGTTAAAGAATATATTATATTATAATCTTAAATATTTCGAAACCTCAGGAGAATAGGAACTGGGCATTAATTAACTGGAAGTGAAATTGTATAAAAACTAACTTGGATATCTACATTAACGACAATTTGATAAGAGACTTACGTGAGCAAAAATTAGGCTGGGTGCGGCTTATTCAAGGATTGAAACATTTATGTTTCACATCATGATTCCTTGCAGCTGATGACTCAGATTCACCGAATGGGCAAAGTACGGCCGTATATTCATAGTTGCGCACTACCTCGTTTAATTCCCTGTTCCTGTGAAGTTGCGGCATTTCCTCAAAACAAATCTCAGGCTAATTTATCTACTCAAAGAAACAAATCAAGTATCAACGTTTGTTTTGACATTTGACATGTGCATGTGACAGCAAATTACGTAGTTGCCAGATAAGAAAAAATAATCTCCTGTGCCTCTTCTCAAAAACCCTCATTTATTTGAGTATTATGAATTAAACACGTTTCTGCTTAAATAACAATGTAGGTTCACAATCCCTGTGTTATCTGAATAAATAAAATTTGGAATTTGAATAAGGCAGGTGTATTATTTTTTGCAAGAAATCAACATTGATTTCTCCATAATTGCCTTATAATTGCGCAAGAAATAATTTTGACATCACTAGACAAATTACTGAAATCCCATTGAAAAACCACGCCTCTTAAGCCGCGTACACACTGGACTAACGGATGTCAATCAACTTTCGAAATCTCAAATCGGTATTCCGAATGTATGTAGGTATGTCACCGGCCTTACCGACCGAGTTGAAAACTGTAGGTAGATCAAACAAAACGAGTCATCGTAACTACTTTTTTTTAAACTCGGATTGGGGGTACTTCAAAAACTCAGCTACCATAGAGGAAATTATTATAATATACTCAGATCAGCTACTTAAAATGGCGTCGGGTGTGCCTCTGAAAAAAATGAAGCGCTCAAAATCATTAAATTCTTTGGGAGAAAGCGAATATAGATGGGAGAATGACTTTGACAAGAGTAACGTGGGAGATGACAGCGGAGTCCAGGCCGACGGCTTCGTCGGTTTGGAGAGGAGAGTGGACAAACTGATTGGTATGAGCACGTTTTTACATTAACCTATTAACTTGCCGTGTTAAGTAGTATTCAGATAAATAAATCGATCGGTTCTAATATTTTCAAACCATGTTTCATGTCTGATGAAGCATCCCTTTTACTATTAAGTAAGTAGGTATGTAAGTGCGAGGACTAAAACTCCTTTCTGGTCGAATGGAGAAGTAACGTGGCCGTAAGAACTCATTAAGAGTCCGCAGTAAGCTCGATTCTCCATATAAATGTAGTTACGCTCTCATTTTAAAACGACTAGCTAGTTTGCTCTGAAACTTTGTACTTAGAATAAGTTAAGTACCATCCAGGTCTTTAATTAGTTTATGTAGCTTCAGATACCATAGTAAAAAAAAATACAGCAACTCTAAGTTTTTCATACAAAACTTGTTTTTGCTGTATTTCATTTGTTTTATAAACTGGAGCCATATAAACGAATTACAGACCTAGATATACTTCATGTCATTGTATATGCAAAGTTTCGTTACAATCCAACGCGTTGTTTTAAAATGAGAATGAAACTCCGTTTGTATGGGAACGTGAAATTCGGCCGAGCTTACTGCGGACTCTATTGTAAACACACCTCACGCGAATCTTATAAGGTTGTTTTAATTTTTAGTCTGGAACATATTTTGATAGATATCTGTACTGGGCTGAGGCGCAAGGTGTCGGAGATGGCGGCGCTGGTGGCGAGCTCGGGGTGGGGGCGTCGCGCCGGCGACGACGGTGGTCGTGAGCTGGACAGGGCGGGACTACGGCTGCACGACCTCATTGAGGACAGGTATCGCTACATCTATCTGTGAGACTTGTTCATGTGACAGTGTGTGTCACAGTGGACAAGCGACGCGTACGGCGGCGACTTAAGGCTCCGCACGTTCATGGTCTTCTCTCCCTCTCACTGAGCATAAGCGTGAGCGAGATGGAAGTGCGCGTTCGAAAGCTCGGATATCATGTTTTTCGGAATATTTCAGAAATCGAGACGAAATTTAAGTAAGTAAGAAAATAAAGTTATTGTTCACTACTTTATGAAGATGATTATAAAATTTCATCTTTTTCTGATAAAAAATGGAGCAGTAAATTTTTTTTTCTCTACTTTTTTTTGTTAAAATGGTTTTCTACGAAAGCTATGTTACTTCTCATATCTTGCAGATTATGATATATTTTTTCCGACGTTAAATTGTTATAAACATAGATACACAATAAGTAAAAACACAGCAAGTATGGTAGGTACTCATCGAAATGCAATTGTTACGTCATAAATTATGACTCATAATGTATAAAATGGTTACTAAACAACTCATTTTTACGAACATTTGAAATGTCGAGCCTTAATATGCGGCTTTGGGGGGAACGCTTACTCCTTTACGTTACTCCTAATCCTAGCCACACCATTTAGTTGTATTTGTATTTGGGTGACTCTCGCACGCGACATTTGTCAATAATCGCGGCTTGAGACGAAAGTCTGGCTCCTATCAACTACAATAAGATAAGATAAGATCATTTATTCCAATGTAATATACAGTATAAATGTGCCTTAAATCAAACTTATACGCCTTTACATATTATTGCCAAGAATAACAGAGTTCATATTTCATATTATAATACATAGGTATCTATATTTATATCTTATTAACTTGCATGCTTATTTATATCGGATTATTATAGTTATAATGGTCTTGTTATCTACTGTCTGCTAAAAACCTAATACTTACCTACTAATGAACCAGAATTAATTTACAAAAAAAAAATATCCATTGAACAAAAAGTTTGTGATACCATTATTACCTTATAAATACATTTTCACTTCTCATGCTCTAAAAGTTCGTCTTTATGTCGTGCGTAGGCGACATAAAGTCGCTTTTTATGCTCTAGAGCATAAAGTAAAATCTTCGTCGAAGACCAAGGCAATCGCTGCAACAGCCACACGAACATCTTTAACTTCATACAACAACCTCTTTATTTTATTTCGTTTCGTTCGTATTCTAAGACCAAGGCAAAGATACCAACAGCCAAAGTACACAATAAAACTTCATGAAATAAACTTATAATTTGTATTTCGTCTCATTTATTATTTTACGTGTTGCTGTTTCATTTCCTCGCAATCGAAGTGAAAAGTAGAGTGTACAACTCGTCCATAAAACCCATTTTACACTCGACTTTATATCTATCCTCGCTCGCAAGCTCGCTCGGATGGATAAACGTCTCGAGTAAAATGGTGCGTTTTATGCACTTGTTGTACAATCTACTATTTCAGTCAGAACAAGAAGTTTGTGATACCATATAACTTACCTAATAAATAAATGTTTAGTCGCCTAATAAATTATACAGGGTGATTTATTAGGGGTCGTGTTGCAAGAAGACCAAAAGCGAATAAGATAGGTCATACTGAACAACTTTTCCCATGGGACCACACACGAAATCGCAAAACAATAAGAGGCAATTACGCGTTAACTGTGAGTTAATTGAGGGTTAATGTATGGAACAGCTGATTTTTTTTGCGATTTCATGGTCTGTTTCTTGGGAAAAGTTGTTCAGTGTTACCATCTTATTCGCCTTTGGTCTTCCTGCTTGACGACCCCTAAATCACCCTGTATTTGTTCCTATAATAGTAGATCTATCCCCTAAATTAAATCACCAAATAATATCAGAAGGCTTACCTCTAAATATCAATTAAGAATTGCTTGGAAATAATATCAATCATCAAATTATATTGGGTTTCAAAATTATTAAATTGTCACTTAAACAGAATCACCAAACAATATAAAAATAAAAGGTTTACCATAAAATTTATTTTTAATCACTGGAAAATAATATTAACTATCAAATAATTCTACTGAAATTTGAGGGTCCGTAATGTTTCATATAATGTCAGAAAAACGAACATACACTTGATGTATAAATTGAAATAAAGTTACTTAATATAATGTACCGTTTAATATATTTTATAATGGTTCTTTGCTATATTTTGCTTAACTCTAATTATCGATTGATATAATAGGCAAAATTACGTAATTTACAATTGGCATAATTATTTTTTCGTATAACGCATTTATGACATAAATCTCACACACATACATCACATACATATTATTTAAAATAATTGCGTTTTCATAACAATGACTGCCAAGAAGTTGACTGAGCCCCGCTTTCGTTTCTGGGACTCAGTCCCTCCGCCGTAGGGTAGAACAGACAATACCACGTGGATGTGGGGTGCGCGCTGATTTGGGTTTTTACCTTTAATCATTTATTTATATCTAAAGTTATTTTTAGTAAAGCCCACTTCTGAAATTTATAGCATTGACGAATTATGTCAAATAAGTCATTATGAAAAACACGTGTTATACCAAGTAGGTAATAAATACCAGGCGCGGCTCACTCGCGGTTTACGTTCATCGCTACAAGTAGGTACATGCCGGTTGCCCGAAAATAGGGTACAATTCAGTGGCTGCCACGCTGTGCATCGGATCACATGCGCACGCTCGCTACTTCGCGCGCACAAGCTTACGTAAATAGGTATATCAGAAGTGACCGTGCCGCCGCATTCGTCTGTTTTTGTGTTGCATTGCTTCGGTTGAAATTAATAAAAAGACACCTAAAAGGTATTTCTTGTTTTCAAGCAATCTGTGCTGTAAGTACCTCCATTCTTCCGTAACAACGAAATGTTAATTTCCTTGTTGTTGTTGTATGTAATTGTCCTTGTGTGCGATCGTGGCGTCATTGTACCTGTTTCACCGAATGGCCACAACGGAAGAGCAGTGCTGGCTCTGCCAGCATTAAGGAGGACTCACGCTAGAACGGCCCGTGTCCGGCCCGGGCCGTTTTCTAAGAAAAACGACGGTGTTTTTGCGCGACTGGGACATACCCAAGCCCGGCCGAGTCATGACCGGGCCGTGCCGACACCGAGCCGCTTCCGAGCCTCGGCCGTGGCTCGGCCGGGCTTGGGTATGGCTCGGGCGCGCAAAAACGCCGTCGTTTTTCTTAGAAAATGGCCCGGGCCGGACACGGCCCGTTCTAGCGTGAGTCATCCTTTACGCTGAGTTGTGTCCATTTCGTGATAAATGTGTATGTGTGTATGTGTCTATATTTGTTAATGTTGATTGATTGATTGATCTTTATTTTGTCTTATTAAACAATAAATACCATGCAAAAATTGTATACATCAAAACACACACACATAGAACAAAAAACAAGAAAAATAATATATATATATATAGAGTCAACATAACAACATTAACAACCATACAATAATAAATGTATTTGGGCAACTTAGCAATTATTTACAAATAACATAAAACCATAGTGTGTAGGTATGTTAGACACGTTACATTTTAAAATTATAAAAACAACATCAACAAAACAGACATGTCAGGTAGCATATTAACATAAATAAAAAAACAGTTGATAATATTCAGTCCAATAATTTAGCAATAAATTCGTTGAGGCTGTAAAATGGTCTCTGACCTAAGTATGTATACTGTTCCATCTTTTGTGACATTGTTCAGTACATCGTAAGTTTCACCTTTAAATATAATGCTGGTATCATCGGCATATAGGTATGGAGTTCCGCAGGAGATATTGTCTGGTAAATCATTGATTAATATGATAAATAGCAGTGGTCCGAGAACAGATATATCCCTGCGGAACTCCACATCTGATAATATTTACATCGGAATTTACAGAGTCTTCGTTTCCAGCATGATCTGTGTGCCTAAGCTCAACATATTGCTGACGGTTGCATAAATATGAGGATAATAAAGAATGTACAGAGCCGCGTATTCCGTAATATTCTAATTTATGTAATAATATTTTGTGGTCTACACAATTGAAAGCCTTACTGAGGTCACATAATATACCAGCACACTTCATACCATCATTAAGATTATTCATTATTTCAGTGACCAGCCCTGTTACCGCCAACACTATATATTCCTATTTTTACGAAACCCATATTGATTTATTGACAGGTAGTTTCAATTATTAAGATATTTTTTTATTCTTATAGCAAGACATTTTTCAAAGACTTTGGCTATGACAGACAATAGGGAAATAGGCTTATAATTACCGACATCCATAACACTTCCCCTTTTGTGAATAGGGATTACTTTTGCGTGCTTAAGTGTGTTGTTGAGAACCTCTAACAGTCGAGTTTGCCCACTCACTTGACAAAGGGGGATCAACTGTCACTTGCGTCCGCAGGAGCTACGTAGGTACCACAACCCTGCACGTGTCCCCTGGGTGGTATTTACTAAAGAGTGACAAACTCAAAGGCCAAATAATGTATGCCATAAGATTAAAAAATAAATTGTGTTGTTGTCACGAATACAATGTTTATTTCTTTCTTTATTTCTTTCTTTCTTTAATGCTAATGTTTCAGGGAGCAGTCTGCCGAGAGCGGTGCGAGGAGCCTGCTGAACGCCATCGAGGCCCGGCTGAGCCTGAAGCGCCGCGTGGGGGCTGCGGTCACTGGCCTGCTGCAGAGCGAAGTAAGTATTATGTTTTGTGTTGGTTTTCCAATAAATAAATAAAAATCGCTTTTGAAGCAAAACTTTTTGTGTGAATTTAATATCCTCTCTTTTGCGTTTGCTTGTAATCAAGGGGAAATTAATGTCAATCCAGTCAATACACCGAGTTACTGAGACAGCACAGCAGTGAAGCAAACCCTCGGATCCCATTTATACTTTCTTAGTTAATATTATCCAGGATGGACTCCAAACAAAATAATCTACAACGCAACATCAAATATCAAGTTTACGGTCTCATGCACAGTTGGTAGTAGTAAAGAACAAAAAGGTATCTGTATCGGATCGAGTCTGTGGAAATTAGCTGCCTTTTTTAGGGTTCCGTACTCAAAGAGTAAAACGGGACCCTATTACTAAGACTTCGCTGTCCATCCGTCCGTCCGTCCGTCCGTCTGTCTGTCACCAGGCTGTATCTCAAGAACTGTGATAGCTAGAGAGTTGAAATTTTCACAGATTATGTATTTCTGTTGCCGCTATAACAACAAATACTAAAAACAAAATAAAATATTTTTTAAGGGGGGCTCCCATACAACAAACGTGATCGTTTTTGCCGTTTTTATAGATAATGGTACGGAACCCTTCGTGCGTGAGTCCAACTCGCACTTGGCCGGTTTTTTTGGTAATCATAACATTCACACATCAAAAGGAGACGCCACTTGTACGAAATATATAGGCGGACTGCATGTAGCTGCATGAACTGTAACACATATTGTAAATTGTAACCATGTCATACAAATAAATACTTTGAGTTTGATTTTGGCCCGTGCGGATACGTGCCTGAAGCAAGGCTGCCAACCAAACCAAGGTTACTCCATTCTTGATTTTTACGCCAATGTCGCTCGTTTGGCATCTCCTCAAGAAGAGAACAAGGATTTTTTTTTATCGTTTGGCTTTATTACAGTTGAAGTTAAGTTTACCATTAAGTGAATTAAAGTTACAATTTTATATCTGAGTTAAGTAGCCAGTCCCTTGCTGCAGGGGTAAGCGCCAATAGGTCTTGCATGCCTCCCGCGAAATCAGACTATTCGCGCGACGCTCAACAATGTGGAGGATGGCTTGTGTTGGTGCACCACAGTCACAGTCGGCTGCTGTTGATATGCCCCACTTGTGTAAATTATAGTTGCAGCTCCCAACGCCCGTCCGGATGCGGTTCAGAGTGACCCAAGTCTTGCGGTGTTCGTTAAAGCCCGTTGGGATTCTAGTGGGGTCTATGTTAGGGGCACCATCCTGTTCTTGCCACTTGTCGCTCGTTTGGCATCTCCTAAAGGAGTGATGGCTCTCTTTTAGGAGGTGAAGCAGCGCATCGTGTCGGCGACGGCGGCGGCCATCAAGGAGCAGGTGACGAGCATGATCCGCGCGGAGATGTCGTCGCTGTTCGTGCCCGTCGTGCGGCGCGCGCGCCGGCTGCTACTCAAGCACATCACCATGATGGTCACCGCTGAGTTCGCGAACTGTGAGTGTTGGCATTAGAGTGCATAGACTTATTATTGGGTTAAGTATATCAAGTCTTGGAGATGTCGCTATATCATACCCAAATAATTGATAAATTGCCATGTGGATTTACAAAAGGTCTTAAATATAGGTGCATGTCCACCACAAACCCTGTTAGGGCGCAGCATTATATAAGGTAGGTACTAAGGCTAAAAAGTATAAACTAGGTATACCTCCTAAACTATAAACTTCTGTTCAACCGTATTCTTTTTCCTTTTTTCTTTTACTCCTTATAATTATAATATTCATACATTATATCATATAGGTATCATTAATTATATGAGAGTTGTTTGGATGTTATATTTATGCAACTGATTTAAGAAACTTCGATAGTGCGATGCAGAACTCGTCAGATTTGACAGGAGTGACGCCACAAACATTTACCTACCTATTTACATTCATACATTATATCATATATCTACATTGTATTGTATTTATGTCGTATTGTCGTTAATGGAGATGGCGATATTTTTCTTTACTTTCGCCCTTCTGAGGGGCTACGCTCTTGCAAGAGTTGGTGGTGAACTTATTTAACGTTGAGAAAGTGACTTCACCACCATAGGGCTAACCTAGTTAAGCTAAGTCTGGACTCCCCAAAAATGTTATCTTATAATCAGTTTTTAGGATTAAAAACCGCTCAAACTGATTCGCGGTTATTAGTAATTTATTTAAGCATTTTTCAAAAAAAGTGAACCTGAACTTATTTTTGCAGATTTTATTTTTTGGGTTGTTCTTACTCAGAATCCTTGATACTACCGATGCTTAATCAAGAAAAACTCGACAATCTTTGAGCCGTAGTCACAGCCACCAGGGGATTGTTTTTCAAATTCTAGTTAAATTAACTTGGCCTGTTTCCACAGTGAAGGAGAACACTGCGCGCAGCGCTGACGCCTGGCAAGAAGTGTCACAGTCGCTGCTGGCTGCTTTCAGGAGACATGAGAGCCTGCTGCTGCAGGCTTGCGGCAACAGCAGCACGCTAGTAGACGCCGACGAGTAAGCTCACTCCGCCTCTTTCCACATGGAAGAACATGACATGGCAAACATCGTCACAGTCACTGCAAGCAGTTCTTCAGAGTCACGACGCCGTCGCCAGCAGCACGGAGACCTAACCTCAAAGCAACGTCAGAATCTTAAAACTTTGAACAAAAAAAAATTTTTGTTCTTAGGATTTTATGTAGTTTTGTGAAGGCAGCAATCACTTTTGAACACTGTATTTCCATTACGCAAATAAGTAATCTCATAGGCAGTGCAGTTACAGAACTTATACCACTTGCTTATTATACCTACTCTATATTAGGTACCTAGACGCTGTCTACTAGTTGTATTAGCCGCAGTGAGCTCTAGTTTTTTATCAACTTACCTGTTCTTATGTATGTACGTATATAAGTATGTAAGAATTTACTCACTTTTGTATGTAATTTTATGTCTTCAAATTCCTTATTACATCATTGATCTCATATATGAGATCAATGATGTAATATAAATAAGTTTCTGTCAAAAATTTAATTTTTGGTACAAGCTTTTACTGCCGACTGTACTTTTCTGCATACCATCATCAAGTACCTACTCATTGAGACGGTTCTAACGATCCCAAACCCGATGGAGTTGTGTCGTTTTATTGCGGAATTCCTATGGCCACTTTCCAGCTCCAAGTCATCATAATATTGCATTGTCATGCGATATATCAAGGGTGCGTAACGATGGCTATAAATATTTTTGATATAATATTACTCCCAATAACGCTCATCTGATATAATTCTCGAGTTGTATAACAACATTTATTATATTTTCATTTGGTATAATTATCATTGTATATAACGATCATTTGATATAATAATATTTAGTATAACATACATTCAGTATAATGCGTATTTGATATATTGAACATTGGATATAATGCTCATTTCGTCTAATGTACAGGTGATATAAATATAATCAAGCCAGAGTAGCCAGAAAAAGGGGAGACGGGCGGGGCGAAGCCCCCGCAAGGGCAGTAAAAAAAAACACTCGCAACAATTGTACTATTGGTGGGTTAGGTTAGGGTTCACTTGTGTCCCTTAGAGCGGAAATAGGCACCCCGCGAAGCGGGATGACGTCGACACGCTGGCGGTTGGGTTGAGTTTACGTTAGGTTAGAACGGAAAAAAAGTAGTTTAGCTAAGGTAAATAAAACGCAATTTGCACATAAAATTTATACCTACTGCTTGATCATTATACAATATGAGATGTATATCAAATGATGGTTATAAGAAATAAGCGTTATACCGAATGATAGTAATACTAAATAAAATTATATATTTTGATATTATACCAAACGTTTATTATATACAATGAATGATTCGCTACCCTTTGAAATTATATCAAAAATGGTTATATCCAATTAAATTATATTATTTGTTTTTATACCGATCATTACACACCCATATATCAATTGGATAACGGGAATTGACTGAAAAATGGATTGCAAATTTTGACGGATAACTTACATAGGTACTTACATATTTACATACATACGAACAGTGCAAGTTAACATAAAGCTTGTAAAAAGAGGTAGATACGTTGTCTATACGAAATTCCGTGTTTAAAGATGGCCACCAAATTCTGACAGCATAACGACCGTCGACCGTTTCCATTGACGACGCGAAACTACTTATAGCCTTGTCAGTTAACAAGGTTTTAGTGTGCCTCCATTGGAGCGCTTATAACATATCTACCTATTTTTCATATAACATCATTGTATGAGAATATCTTAAAAGTCCCTTCTTTCAAATAAAAAATAAATAATCAAAATCTGTACACGTAATAAAAAGCTATCGCTGATAAACAAACATTTGGTTGTAACCCTCGGTGCGCTAGTCAGACTTAAACTTGACCGTTTTAACCGACTTCAAAAAAAGAGGAGGTTCTCAATTCATCTGTATGTTTTTTTTTTATGTGTGTATGTTACGCGATAACTCCGTAATTTATCAACCGATTTGAAAAAATATTTCTTTGTTTGAAAGCATATACTTCCAGATTGGTCCCGTCGTCACCAAAATCCAGTTCTGATGATGGGATCCTGGAGAAATCGAGGGAACTCTTCAAATTTTATAGGCAAACTTGAAGCTATTTGGCTACTGATTTGAAGTCGGTTATAACTTTGTTTTTAAAGTCAATTATTTTTCTTAAAATAACCTTCACCTCTAGCAATCCAAGCGTATTGAAACAGTATTGTAATGAAGTAAATATTACGTAGTGTTTTCACGGTAAGGTAGCTAGACCTTTTATTAACCGATTTGAGATTAAATCTATGTATATAAAATCCGCATATTACACGTGATTTAATTTTTACAAGCTATATTTTTTATTTTATTTTATTTTTTTATTTTATATTTGTCCCTTGGAAAAAATATGAATTTCGCTTACCGCCTTACAAAGTTACATGCTATCATGAAGTGACATATCATTCTAATCTTGCTAGAAAAAATATGGTATAGGAGTAGCCATCGCAATGCATCAGTCTATCATACGTTTTCACAAATTTGGCAGCATATTAAGAATGGGGAGTAGGTAGATTCAGTTCAGCCAACTTTTTAACAAATGGCTGTCTCAATTTTAACTATATTGTAAGTACTAGAGGTTAGTCGGCTTCTCAGGGTCATCGACTGCGACGAGAGCTCCAACGACATGCCACCGGTGTCCGAGTGCGACTCGGCCCCCGTGGACTCTCCCGCACCGCCGTCGTGCGCCAGCGCTGAGGCTCTCGCCAACACTCAGCTATCTCCTGTAGATCCCATGGTGAGAAAAGAAACATCCACTTACGTGTTGTGGCCTTTTTACATTTTGGAATAGAGCTAAACGCTCAATGAAGACCCAGTTGTGCGACGTAGGGTAAATGGGACAATCACGAGGTTCGAGAGGCCGTTCATCAATGCGTTGAACGTAAAAAGTCTAGGCATTGACGTGCATTCACAAACCTCAGGCCAGAGATAATTGAAAGAAACTCGTGCAGCGTCACAGCGATAGCTCCGTCAAGAGCTTACGCTTGTGAAGAAGATCTGGCCCCGTAGCATGGATGGCGATATCACGCGATAAGTGACAGAATAAGAGCGTCGTCTCGTTCTATCGAACAGTTTCAGCCAGGGACGGATGCTCTATCTTGTCAATTATCGCGTCATAAGGCCATCCATGCTACGGGGCCGGTTCAAAGCAAAATGCAGGGCCGTGTATATTGTTGCAAGCAACCAAAGCCCTTTTGTATTCAAATGCCTATACATCCTAACTTATAGCTTCGAGCCGCTCTAGCAGTCCACCACCTATATGAATCTTTATGATCTCTGGCAGATGATAACCGCGGAGGTGACGAAGCTGATTCAAGAGGGCGACGTGAACGGCGCGTTCACGCGCGCGCTGCATGCAGGCGACCTGGCGGTGGCGGTGGCGGCCTGCCGCGCGGCCGTGCTGCCCGTGCCGGCGCTGGAGCAGCCCGTGCTGCTGTCGCTGCTGCAGCAGCTCACCACCGACCTGCTGATCGACACCACGCTGCAGTGCAGGTACCTACACATCACACCTGGCGGTGGCGGTGGCGGCCTGCCGCGCGGCCGTGCTGCCCGCGCCGGCGCTGGAGCAGCCCGTGCTGCTGTCGCTGCTGCAGCAGCTCACCACCGACCTGCTGATCGACACCACGCTGCAGTGCAGGTACCTACACATCACACCTGGCGGTGGCGGTGGCGGCCTGCCGCGCGGCCGTGCTGCCCGTGCCGGCGCTGGAGCAGCCCGTGCTGCTGTCGCTGCTGCAGCAGCTCACCACCGACCTGCTGATCGACACCACGCTGCAGTGCAGGTAGGTACCTACACATAGAGTTAACACCTGGCGGTGGCGGTGGCGGCCTGCCGCGCGGCCGTGCTGCCCGTGCCGGCGCTGGAGCAGCCCGTGCTGCTGTCGCTGCTGCAGCAGCTCACCACCGACCTGCTGATCGACACCACGCTGCAGTGCAGGTAGGTACCTACACAAAGAGTTCACACCTGGCGGTGGCGGTGGCGGCCTGCCGCGCGGCCGTGCTGCCCGTGCCGGCGCTGGAGCAGCCCGTGCTGCTGTCGCTGCTGCAGCAGCTCACCACCGACCTGCTGATCGACACCACGCTGCAGTGCAGGTACCTACACATCACACCTGGCGGTGGCGGTGGCGGCCTGCCGCGCGGCCGTGCTGCCCGTGCCGGCGCTGGAGCAGCCCGTGCTGCTGTCGCTGCTGCAGCAGCTCACCACCGACCTGCTGATCGACACCACGCTGCAGTGCAGGTAGGTACCTACACAAAGAGTTCACACCTGGCGGTGGCGGTGGCGGCCTGCCGCGCGGCCGTGCTGCCCGCGCCAGCGCTGGAGCAGCCCGTGCTGCTGTCGCTGCTGCAGCAGCTCACCACCGACCTGCTGATCGACACCACGCTGCAGTGCAGGTAGGTACCTACACTAAGAGTTCACACCTGGCGGTGGCGGTGGCGGCCTGCCGTGCGGCCGTGCTGCCCGCGCCGGCGCTGGAGCAGCCCGTGCTGCTGTCGCTGCTGCAGCAGCTCACCACCGACCTGCTGATCGACACCACGCTGCAGTGCAGGTACCTACACATCACACCTGGCGGTGGCGGTGGCGGCCTGATGCGCGGCCGTGCTGCCCGCGCCGGCGCTGGAGCAGCCCGTGCTGCTGTCGCTGCTGCAGCAGCTCACCACCGACCTGCTGATCGACACCACGCTGCAGTGCAGGTAGGTACCTACACAAAGAGTTCACACCTGGCGGTGGCGGTGGCGGCCTGCCGCGTGGCCGTGCTGCCCGCGCCAGCGCTGGAGCAGCCCGTGCTGCTGTCGCTGCTGCAGCAGCTCACCACCGACCTGCTGATCGACACCACGCTGCAGTGCAGGTAGGTACCTACACATAGAGTTCACACCTGGCGGTGGCGGTGGCGGCCTGCCGCGCGGCCGTGCTGCCCGTGCCGGCGCTGGAGCAGCCCGTGCTGCTGTCGCTACTGCAGCAGCTCACCACCGACCTGCTGATCGACACCACGCTGCAGTGCAGGTAGGTACCTACACAAAGAGTTCACACCTGGCGGTGGCGGTGGCGGCCTGCCGCGCGGCCGTGCTGCCCATGCCGGCGCTGGAGCAGCCCGTGCTGCTGTCGCTGCTGCAGCAGCTCACCACCGACCTGCTGATCGACACCACGCTGCTGTGCAGGTAGGTACCTACACAAAGAGTTCACACCTGGCGGTGGCGGTGGCGGCCTGCCACGCGGCCGTGCTGCCCGCGCCAGCGCTGGAGCAGCCGGTGCTGCTGTCGCTGCTGCAGCAGCTCACCACCGACCTGCTGATCGACACCACGCTGCAGTGCAGGTAGGTACCTACACAAAGAGTTCACACCTGGCGGTGGCGGTGGCGGCCTGCCGCGCGGCCGTGCTGCCCGTGCCGGCGCTGGAGCAGCCCGTGCTGCTGTCGCTGCTGCAGCAGCTCACCACCGACCTGCTGATCGACACCACGCTGCTGTGCAGGTAGGTACCTACACAAAGAGTTCACACCTGGCGGTGGCGGTGGCGGCCTGCCACGCGGCCGTGCTGCCCGCGCCAGCGCTGGAGCAGCCCGTGCTGCTGTCGCTGCTGCAGCAGCTCACCACCGACCTGCTGATCGACACCACGCTGCAGTGCAGGTAGGTACCTACACAAAGAGTTCACACCTGGCGGTGGCGGTGGCGGCCTGCCGCGCGGCCGTGCTGCCCGTGCCGGCGCTGGAGCAGCCCGTGCTGCTGTCGCTGCTGCAGCAGCTCACCACCGACCTGCTGATCGACACCACGCTGCAGTGCAGGTAGGTACCTACACAAAGAGTTCACACCTGGCGGTGGCGGTGGCGGCCTGCCGCGCGGCCGTGCTGCCCGCGCCGGCGCTGGAGCAGCCGGTGCTGCTGTCGCTGCTGCAGCAGCTCACCACCGACCTGCTGATCGACACCACGCTGCAGTGCAGGTACCTACACATCACACCTGGCGGTGGCGGTGGCGGCCTGCCGCGCGGCCGTGCTGCCCGCGCCGGCGCTGGAGCAGCCCGTGCTGCTGTCGCTGCTGCAGCAGCTCACCACCGACCTGCTGATCGACACCACGCTGCAGTGCAGGTAGGTACCTACACATAGAGTTCACACCTGGCGGTGGCGGTGGCGGCCTGCCGCGCGGCCGTGCTGCCCGCGCCGGCGCTGGAGCAGCCCGTGCTGCTGTCGCTGCTGCAGCAGCTCACCACCGACCTGCTGATCGACACCACGCTGCAGTGCAGGTAGGTACCTACACATAGAGTTCACACCTGGCGGTGGCGGTGGCGGCCTGCCGCGCGGCCGTGCTGCCCGCGCCGGCGCTAGAGCACCCGGTGCTGCTGTCGCTGCTGCAGCAGCTCACCACCGACCTGCTGATCGACACCACGCTGCAGTGCAGGTACCTACACATCACACCTGGCGGTGGCGGTGGCGGCCTGCCGCGCGGCCGTGCTGCCCGCGCCGGCGCTGGAGCAGCCCGTGCTGCTGTCGCTGCTGCAGCAGCTCGCCACCGACCTGCTGATCGACACCACGCTGCAGTGCAGGTACCTACACATAGAGTTCACAGCTGCGGCAGGATTGCCCAAACGGCCCAAGATGTCACGTAAATAAAAATAAAAAAATCGTTTATTTCAGACCTAGATCCATATTTTGTTAGTACAGAAAAACGTTGTTGTATTGAACGCACAGTGCGTTATACGCCTTCTGAGTAACGCCTTAGCAGTGACCCCACTCTTTTTCGCCTAATGGCAAAAAAATCTTCCGTTCGTGCCTCAGCGAACATTCCGGATGCACTGCAGTGGCAGCCTCAACAGCATTCTAAGGATGTTGTTGTATTGAACGCGCAGTGCGTTATACGCCTTCTGTTCTGAGTAAATGTAGCCCACAGACTGCACGTAAAACATGACCATAAAACCTGTCGTGCTAGCTGGGCCGGCGGCGGTGGTGGTGGCACTAGTTCGGCCAACTTTTTATTAGGTACCCTACAGTAAGTACAGTAACTTTTTATAAGTTGAGCTTGTGACGTTTAATATTTAATTTTGCACCAAACTGTATTCGTTCTTAGTTTTCTTCCTGTATCACAAATGTACTTTTAACTTAGTATTCAGTTTCTGTATTTACGTATATTCACCATATATTCACTATCTGAAATAAAAGTTGCGTTCGGTCTGTCAAGTTGACAGTGACACTGACACACAGTTTGGCGACGCGTTCACACGATGCAATCTGCCGTGCCACTCTGGCGTCGGATTTGGAATAGTTTTAAGATATATTATGTTTAGCGTAGGTATTTGTTTTGTGTTGCCTTCCAGGAGGTAACTCATGTAAAGGTTCCGACGGAAGACCAGTGCTGGCCTTCTAGGTTAGCACTTTCATTTTCATTTCATATAATTTATTGCATAACATGTGTTTACATTGGTGTTAAAATACAGTTGGTTTCAACATGTACCCTTTCGGGCATAGCAATCTACTACAATACAACGTTACAATACATCTAACTAAGCACCATGCTGAGTCGGGGCCTTTTCGTGGACCCTGCTATTTTTACGTTCTGTGTTTTGTTTTTTACACCCATCTTATCTTATCTTATCTAGGTGAGGGCCCTTTCGGATGCACTTCGACCCAGTGGGATCTTTTGTGCATTTGCCCTCTCGTTTATGCCTGCTCCCAGGCTTGCTCCATCATTTCCACAAAGCGGATGATGCAGTTCGCCGGGAGCACCTTGAATTCCTTTGGTTGCGGGTAACCGTTACCAAAGTAGTTCATTATTTGTCTGGCAAGGGCATGACATTTTTACACCCATTGTTTTGTTCACGAATAAATGTTTTCTTTCTTTCTTTCTTTACAGTATACCCTGAGAACTTTACGGTTTCGCTCTATGAAAACACAACAATATATCGATATTAGCCATATTTTTACACCAAAAAATAGGTTGGGTAATTTGACAAAATGTTAATTAATAATCCACCTAAATTTAATACCGATACGGTAAAAAATAATAGTAATCTTCATTAATTTCGTATTAATCAGGCGAAAGAAATCATATAAAGAACAAAAGGGACGAAATCGGATTCAAACACAAAAACCTATACTGGATGTTGGGAAGAAATGCTAGATTGTCAATGGACAACAAACTACTTATCTATAAGGTTGTACTAAAACCGATATGGATGTATGGCGTGCAATTGTGGGGCAGCGCTAGTGACTCAAACATTAACATCATACAAAGATTACAGAATAAGATCCTGAGATCAATAGCGAACGTACCATGGTATATTACCAACAGTGAACTGCATGAACACCTATCAATAGGCAGTGAAGGAAGAACTCCGAGACATTTCCTTAAAATACAAGCAGCGTCTAATCAACCATCCCAATAAACTAGCACAACAGCTGACCGTCCAGAACCACATAAGACGACTGAAACGATACAACATCCTGGAGCTACAAAATAGAGAGTAGCCTCAGACTTCAAAAACGAGGAGATGCTCTCGCTGGAGAGCACACTCGACACGCCAGATTGTACTGATCCACACATCGACTTATTCTCTTCACACAGTCTTCGGACTGATTGCCGATAAGCAAAGAACATTAAAAAAAAATCAGGCGAAAGTGGTATAATCTTACTTTACTTTATAATTGACTACGTATATATTATACGTTATTTGGGATACGCGCATAATCCACTTATTTTTGTTAATGAATAAATCTTTCTATAGGCCAGATGAAATTCAATATTATCTCAAGGTCGTTAAATATTTAGTTAAAATGGCGTTATTTCCTGATGCATATATTTTCGGATTCAGGTAGTAAGTCTCCAAATTTGTGTACTCAAACATGTTTTCATTATAAAAATAGTGATAGCCTTTTTGCTTGCGGGTTATTTTTTTTCCTAACTTCCGGTCCATAGAATTAATGATTTCGATAGTAAAAGTTGTTTAAAATAACATATAAAAGCCGTATACAAATAATTAGCCTGATATTGAATTATTTCCAAAAAAACCGTAATTTTCTCAGGGTAGTAGTAGAGTGTGAATAAATGTGAACATATCCCCATAAGGGATCTCTTCCGGCTAACAATGGAGCAGCAAGGTCATTTCAGGAAAGCCACGCTGATTGAATAGGTAATAGGGTAGTTGCGTCATGTTAAAATTGACAACTTAGTGTAGCTAAATGGATAGTAAACCATCAAATTATTGTAATAAAGTGTAAATTACAAAATATAATTAAAATCATAAAAATATATATTTCGAAAAATACGCATTTTTTTTATTGTCCAAGAGTACATTTAAAGCTATCAATAGAGTCCTTACACTTTTATAAAAACAAAATTGTATGACAACTATGGACCTAAACGCAGTATTTCGCGACCGCAACAGCAATCTACTTGATTTTCCATACAACGAATATGAATTGCAACGCGTGACGTCATACTTTAACGTAAATTAGTATGAAACGTTTCGCCTGCCGCCAGCGATGTCCGTCTTAACACAATTTCTTGGGTATTTACGTTCTTTAATTGTAGTTGCTCTCATAGAAACATTTGTTCCTCTCCTTAAACTGGTTCGAATGACATCATAAATAGCCCATCACACACAAGCTCATTCCTCTTGTTGCAGCTACATAGAGTACGCGCTGTGGAGCCTGGACCCCACGGACGAGGTGACGCGTGCGCACTTGCCCTTCGTCATCGGCGAGGTGCAGCGCCATCTCTCCGCGTTCCTGCAGAACTACCCCCACCACGTACATGCTCACCGGATATCCGCCATCATAGATACTGCACGACGTCTACTTTGAAATTGTGTTTAATGCTTGTTGAATTATTTTTTAGTTTTCAATTTTTTCTATTGCTTATTTTTTTGGCTTGCGTTGATTTCATATGCGTTTTTTCTTTTAAGTTTAATTTAGATTTAAGTTATGAAAGAGAACTTTTTTATTATTTCGTTAAAGTTTCATCATAGATACTACGAAGTCTACTTTGAAATTGTGTTTAATGCTTGTTGAATTATTTTTTAGTTGAAATTTTTTGATAAAGTCTACTTTGAAATTGAGTTTAATGCTTGTTGAATTATTTTTTAGTTTTAATTTTTTTCTATTTGTACTTTTTTGGCTTGCGTTGATTTCATATGCGTTTTTTTCTTTTAAGTTTAATTTAGATTTAAGTTATGAAAGAGAACGTTTTTATTATTTTGTTAAAGTTTCATCATAGATACTACGAAGTCTACTTTGAAATTGTGTTTAATGCTTGTTGAATTATTTTTTAGTTTTAATTTTTTTCAATTTGTATTTTTTTGGCTTGCGTTGATTTCATATGCGTTTTTTTCTTTTAAGTTTAATTTAGATTTAAGTTATGAAAGAGAACGTTTTTATTATTTCGTTAAAGTTTCATCATAGATACTACGAAGTCTACTTTGAAATTGTGTTTAATGCTTGTTGAATTATTTTTTAGTTTTCTATTTTTTCTATTTGTTTATTTTTTTGGGTTGCGTTGATTTCATATGCGTTTTCTTTTAAGTTTAATTTAGATTTAAGTTATGAAAGAGAACTTTTTTATTATTTCGTTAAAGTTTCATTTTGTTCACACGAGAGGATTCGAGACTATATCAAATAAAGTTACAGCTATACTAAAACGACGATTTGATTGCATACTACGGAACCCTAAAAATCTATTATAATTTGCACGGTTAATTTAAAGTATATATTCGTGACTCTACTATTGGCAATAAAAAAAACTTAGATAACAGGTAATGGTCGCACCACACTTGGGGGTTCGTGTTCGCGTTGCGTCGTTGCCTCTCTTTCATTTGCCGTAAAAAGGAAAAAGATGCAACATGAATATTTGGGCAATCACCGCCAAGTGTGGTGCGACCATATTGGCTTGAGCAATAGATATCTATTTCACGGGAATTAACCAATCGTAATTTGTTATCTTATCTACTGTCACGGGACACGATTCCCGAACGAAAGCTCGCGACTGCACGACGAGTCCCGCTGTCAAGCGGACAGTCAACCCCCATCTGTCAACCGTGTTCCCATTTCGCCTCAATGACGATCTATTTTTGAAAATAAACTAAATACAATGCGATTTGCATAAT
The DNA here is from genome assembly GCA_963854355.1 of Epinotia brunnichana. Lineage (NCBI taxonomy): Eukaryota > Metazoa > Arthropoda > Insecta > Lepidoptera > Tortricidae > Epinotia > Epinotia brunnichana. The sequence goes on from OY977939.1 coordinate 37,479,482, forward strand.
AAAGCCATTGGTTAGAATCGAAAAACCGGATCGCTGTGATAAAATGGCTTCGGCATACGTGGTTTCGTTTATGTTCATGCTAACGCAGTATTTGTTGCTGAACTGTGCGTCGGCGGCGGTGCACAGCCACAGCCTGGACACGCAGGAGCGCGAGGGCGACGGCAGCTTCCGCGCGCGCGACTTCGATCACTACGGGGACGCCGGACACAACTCCGAGTTCGACCACGAGGCCATCTTGGGTTTGTTTACCTTTCCTTTTTGTCTCGATGACGTTTTGTGATGCAAACTTTGCACGATAAGCGGCAGTGATGGCGGTGGGGCGCGCGCTGCTCGCCGTGGCGCCCGCGGTGCTGCTAGTCACGTACTACTATTCCATAGGGAGCGTGAAGGAGGCGGAGGAGTTTGACCGGCTCAGCCCCGAGGAGGCCAAGCGCCGCCTGGGCGAGCTGCTGCTCAAGATGGACCTCAACGGGGACAAGTTCATCGACCGGGTGGAGCTTAAAGAGTGGATCCTCAACTCCTTCCGGTGAGTTCCATGTGTCTAGGTGATAAGTAAAGATTTCGTTTCGGGTAAAATAAGCGAACTGAAATATATTTGACTAACATTGTTAGCTCCCTTTGTCACTCTTACAAACTCACAAATTATATATTACTTTAAAATTTTGTTGGAACAAAAACAAATATTAAACTTCACCATAAATAAAATAATGTTATGCTTTCTGTAATGTTGTATGTATGTGGTTACACGCTACAGGCTGGTAGTTGATAAAGGCTGATAAACAGTCGTCAATAACAGTTGCTGAGAAGTTTACTGCTTTCTCTGTGGGAATTAATGATTTTGTAATCTTAACAAGATGTTTCTTTAACATGAGTGGTATGTATGGTTGAATTCAATAAAGTTGGCATAAATTGCATAGATGTTTCTTTAACATGTCTTATGTCTATTTGGATGCACACACATAGATATAATTATTTTGTTCCTGTTTTGATCTATTCATGGTTTTGTGATTTCTCAAATAGATTTCTTTATTGTTGATATTTTAACTTTTTTAAAGGCTGGTTTTATTACAATAAACTGAATAAAGTACTGTTTTCACAAATTGTCAGGTGACAACCAAAGCCCACTAAATGCAGGAATAATATTTAAGAAATAACTACTATGTTGAAGTCTTCATAAGGTTGAGTTCTCCTTCACGAATGTGCAGGTAATTAGGAAGATTTGGTCATCACCTGATAAAATAAAACATACCTATATTTTGTTAAATTGAAATTATAAATAAAAAAGTGTTATTTATTTAATAGTTTACATTACAAGCTTACAATATACAACCAAAGCGCCTACAATGTTAGGACATAATAGTAGTTTATGTGACTGTACATAATGAAGGGCATTAAACACGAGTGTGGGTTTATGAAACGAGCCGCAGTATATATATATTTTTTTATTTAATGGATAATAGTGGACATTGTAATTTTATCTCATATAACTGTAAGTCAGTCTCACGCTCTGTTGATTATGTAAGGACCTTGTGCAAACAAGCTCACATATTAGCCCTACAAGAAACTTGGCTTTTCTCGCACAATCTGCCATTGCTGGGCGATATTGATAGCAGTTTTGGATTTACGGGCAAGTCAGCGATTGATGACACGGTCGGTATAATACGCAGTAGGCCCTATGGAGGTGTAGCCTTATTATGGAAGAAGAGTGCGTTTGACTCGGTTGCCGTGATAGACTGTGTGAGTAACCGGCTCGTGGCTATTAATGTAAGGGTTCGCGACCGCTCATTTCTTGTGTTTTCGGTTTACATGCCCGTAAATCAAACTGATAATTTAGCTGAATTTACTGAGTGTCTCAGTGAAATGTGTGCTATTGTGGAGAACGTGCAGGTATCATCTGTTTTTATGCTGGGTGCGGATAAGGCCAATTATAGACCCATATCATTAGCAACAACGATAGCCAAAGTGTTGGACAGTTTGCTTGATCGACAACTGTCTAAACATCTTAAGTTGCATGATGCCCAGTTTGGTTTCCAAGCTGGGCTATCAACTGATACAGCAATTCTTTGTCTCAAGCATACTGTCCGATACTACACTGATAGGAAAACTCCGGTTTACGCGTGTTTTCTAGACCTATCGAAAGCTTTTGATATGGTATCTTATGACCTACTCTGGCACAAGCTGCGTACAGAAACGGAGGTCCCGGAGGAGATTATCAGTGTTCTTGATTATTGGTACAACAACCAGTCAAACGTCGTCAAGTGGGGCAATGCGTTTTCTGATGAGTACAGGTTGAAGTGCGGGGTAAGACAGGGGGGGTTAACGTCACCGCGTCTCTTCAACCTGTACATTAATTCTCTCATAGAGGACCTCAGCAGTACTAGGGTTGGTTGTGCCATTGCGGGGGATATGGTCAACAATATAAGTTATGCCGATGACATGGTGCTGCTGGGGCATTCTGTGTGTGCGATCAGAAAACTGCTGAGCAAGTGTGAGGAGTACGCCGTGGCACATGGACTTAGGTACAATGTGGTTAAGAGTGAGTTACTTGTTTTCCAGCCGCGTGAACACAGGGTTGAGAGGGTACCTGAAGTCACGCTGTATGGAGTAGCCCTAAACAGAACCACGAAATTTAAATACCTGGGTCACTGGGTCACGGAGTACCTCTCAGATGATCCTGACATTGAGAGGGAGCGCAGGGCGTTGGCTGTGCGGGGGAATATGTTGGCTCGCAGGTTTGCACGATGTACGCAGGAAGTTAAGTTAACCCTTTTCAAGGCTTACTGCCAATCCTTTTACACGTGCGGCCTGTGGGTCAGCTACACTCAACGGGCAATCAACGTCTTGCGCGTTCAGTATAATAATACGCTTAGGTTGCTGTTGGGTCTTCCTAGACACTGTAGCGCTTCGGGAATGTTTGCCGTGACACGTGTAGACGGTTTCCACGCAATCTTGCGAAAACGGGTCGCCGGCATAAAGCGCCGTGTAAGGGACAGCCCCAACAGCCGCCTAGCAATAATAGCAAATAGGCTGGACTGTCCCATAATGCAGCACTGGGACCAACTCCATGTTATGTAAATTTTATACCTACTAACATAAGTTTTTAAGTTACTTGAACTAACACATTAATGATTTTATTTATTTTTGATATATTAAGTGCTAACATAGTCGTTCTAAGGATACTACTAACAAATAATGGATCTCGTTATCTGAGTAATACATTAATTGATTAATTGATTGATTGATAATAACATCACACGAGTGTTTTAATGCCTAATTATGTACAGTTACATACACTACTTTATCTATCCACATATCATAAGCCTCCATGATGCTTTCAGGAGCCGCATATTATGACCGGCATCGCGGCGTTGTTTTCTGGCAGCTGTCATAGTATTTTTTTTTTTATTCAGAGACACTAGAGTCGTCGCCAACTGTCATGTCGTTCGATATCTTACTTACGTGCGACATTTGTTTTAACGGCCTCCGTAGCCCAGTGGGTAGTGACTCTGCCTACGAAGCTGGAGGTCCCGGGTTCGAATCCCGGTCAGGGCATTTATTTGTGTGTTTATCACGAATGTTTGTTCCTGAGTTATGGATGTCATATATGTATATAAGTATCTATATGTATGTATCTATTATATATATCATCGCTTAGTACCCACAACACAAGCCTTATTGAGCTTACCGTGGGCCTAGGTTGATTTGTGTAAGATTGTCCCGTAATATTTATTTTATTTTATTTATTATTTATTTATTTGTCAAATTTGTATGCGAATTGACAATTCATTTCGTCATCTCGACTGATATTAGAAAAGAGGTCAAATCAAATTGCTGTTTTTCAGAGGTGTTCGAAATTTGAATGTAATAATAGCATCAAAATCGATGTTATTATTTTGCAATAATAACTTTTTCACAGATAAGAAATTTGTTCTAACAAAACAGTCTGTTTTTATGGTGGTCATGTCATAATGTGCGGTTCTTGAACGCATCACGGAGGGTTTATGATACTTGGATAGATAAAAATAAATATAGTACATGAGACATGACAGTTATATACAAACAAACAAATAAAACAAAAACAAAAGTAGCATTGTCACCTTATTGGCTACAAATTAACAAAGAGGTGGGAAATCTTTTACGGATAATGATTGTGCAGCAAGTTATCCCGTGAGGAGGCGGAGGAGAGAATGAAGGAGGCCGACGACAACCGCGACGGGGTGGTCTCCTGGAGCGAGTACCTCTCCGACGCCTTCGGGGTGGACTCCGAGGAGGAGATCCTGCCCGAGGACACCGGTGACACCGGCATGGTAATTACTCAACTTTTATTGTTTGAAGGAATTTAAATCACGGGTGTCAAGCGTTTTCTCTCTCCATCAACCAATATTAAAACGGTTGTAACTTCGTAATCTTTTGAGATATTTGAATATGATTTCGTAATTAGGCTTTCTTTTGCAGTAATAATAAATTTAGAGTCCCCAACCCTAGTAACTATAGTTCAGTCTAGATTGTATGGGTGGAAGTGTTATGCGGCAATTACACTTCGTAGTTTGCTGCATGCGGCGACCGCAATAGTGTATAGACCTCGTAAAGCGAACTAGTTCACCTAATGCGGCGACCGTATTAGGTGAACGACGAAGTGTAATTTCCGCATTAGAAAGATCAAGCGAGACAGCGTTTCGCTTAATCTGGGGCATTAGACGATTGTTTCCCCAAATAGAAGCTATATTTTTAAATTTCTCATTGTTAACTATACTTTACAATACCGTACCATACCGCACTGTCCTCATTTCTACCAACACTTCGGCTTTCAACACAACATTCATGGCTGTTACGTCTCTTTTGAATGGAGACCTGAACCTTTGTACCTGAGAACCAATTTGACTCAAGCCCCTGTCAATATTTACGCCATTCTAGCACGTACGCTACTTGCTATTAGAAGTGTAATCGCGAGTCTAATGTACTTCGGTTATTCTGGGTCTGAAGTAACAAAATGTTAACAGAAGTAACCCACTTGTTTGAACACACTATAGAGGAATAATGTAAAAAGTTTATGAGGAATCCAAGACAGTTAATTTATTGAATATTGGAGCTTATCTCGTAGCAATAAGGTATACAGTGGTGTGTTCGGTTGTAGTGGTTACTGCGGACTTGATGCCGGTAGGAGGCAAGCTTTGTTTATTTTCATTGTGTCGATTAACGATGAGAGAGAAATAATCGAGATCGAAACTTGAATAAGTAGTGTATAGTCTCGGCTTTATACCTACAAAAAAAACTTTTAAGAAATATGCAGAGTCCTAGAGAGTTATAAATGTTATAATTACACCAAGATATGCAGGTGCAACTCACACCCTCATTCTGCTCATTAATAACTATGTTTTTGAAGTAACTAGCTGGGCTTTAGAGCCGACATCTTAGATATCCCACTGCTGGGCTTTAGAGCCGACATCTTAGATATCGCACTGCTGGGCTTTAGAACCGACATCTTAGATATCCCACTGCTGGGCTTTAGAGCCGACATCTTAGATATCCCACTGCTGGGCTTTAGAGCCGACATCTTAGATATCCCACTGCTGGTCAGAACCTTTCAGAAAAACGGCATTTTCCGGAAGGAATTGACAACATTTCATAATTCTAAGTCCACGATTTGACTAGCTCCTTGTATTCTACTCGAAAACAGGAACACGCTGGTTGTTTTTTTATTTCCGGTATTATTTATGTTCAATTTTTAACGAAATTTAAAAAATGCATTCATAGCATATCCAATTCTACTGCAGAATTGGCACCTTGCTTTAGTCTTGTTTACATTTACCAAATTAAAAACAAACATTGTCAAGATGGCGTCATGATGTAACCCACCCGAAAATGACATTTAAGCTTTTTAAACGTTTTCGTCGAAACGGGTCTATAGCAAGGTGCCTATTCTGCAGTAGAATTGGATTTGCTATGAATGCATGTTTAAAAAATCGTAAAAAATTTAAGATAAATAATACTGGAAATATAAAACTACCAGAGTGTACCTTTTTTCGAGTAGAATACAATGAGCTAATCGAACTAAGGGCTAAAATTTATGAAATGTTGTCAATTAAAAGAACTGATGATAAAAGTATGATAATGAGGACATGCTGGTGTTGCCAGCTGGTGCACGAGGAGAAGCAGATGTGGAGGGCGGCCGACGCGGACGGGGACAGCCGGCTGGACGCGGACGAGTTCGAGGTGAGGGCCGGCGGGAGGGGGGGGTGGGGGGGGGGGGGGGGCTCCAGATAATGAGGACATGCTGGTGTTGCCAGCTGGTGCACGAGGAGAAGCAGATGTGGAGGGCGGCCGACGCGGACGGGGACAGCCGGCTGGACGCGGACGAGTTCGAGGTGAGGGCCGGCGGGAGGGGGGGTGGGGGGGGGGGGGCTCCAGATAATGAGGACATGCTGGTGTTGCCAGCTGGTGCACGAGGAGAAGCAGATGTGGAGGGCGGCCGACGCGGACGGGGACAGCCGGCTGGACGCGGACGAGTTCGAGGTGAGGGCCGGCGGGGGGGGGGGGGGGGGGGGGGGGGGGGCTGCAGATAATGAGGACATGCTGGTGTTGCCAGCTGGTGCACGAGGAGAAGCAGATGTGGGCGGCGGCCGACGCGGACGGGGACAGCCGGCTGGACGCGGACGAGTTCGAGGTGAGGGCCGGTGGGGGGGGGGGGGGGGGGGGCTCCAGATAATGAGGACATGCTGGTGTTGCCAGCTGGTGCACGAGGAGAAGCAGATGTGGGCGGCGGCCGACGCGGACGGGGACAGCCGGCTGGACGCGGACGAGTTCGAGGTGAGGGCCGGTGGGAGGGGGGGGGGGGGGGGGGGGCTCCAGATAATGAGGACATGCTGGTGTTGCCAGCTGGGTCTGAGGAAGCTTGCGATTCCAGAAAAATCACAAGCGCGTTGTTTACCTTTTATTGATTTGAGGATTCGTTGTGTCGATAGCTAGTGACGAACGCGGTGTGGGTATAGGTTATAGTGGTGGTTTTTGAGTAGCACTTACACCGAGGTACTGTCTGACAGACGCCATATTTCAACTCGATTAAAAAAAAATCCTATTGACATGCGAGTATTATCTAAGCTTTTAAACTAGTTGGGTAATTATATTAGGTAGTTACAAATGGGATAAAAAACACTGAAAAACACTGAATCATGCTAACAATATTTTTTTAATTATGAGGCGACATTTTTTGATATGCTAAATTTCCGGACATGGTTCAGTCTTATTTTTTACTAAAATTATGAAGATATTATCTATAAAACATAAAATGTCTTTTGATTATAAGATGTTTCATCATATTAAATAAATGAAAAGCTCCTAACTTAAACATAAAAAAACTGACATCATATGATTTAGGCATATTTTTAAAGAACTAATGTGTAGTTCCTAATGATACTAGCTTCCTACGGGTAATTAATAATATGTATCGAGCAGAACCTTATACTGACAGTAAGCCTTACTTGTTTTTTCTTAGAATTCTATATAAAAAAAAATATAGCTCAAACTTAAAAGATGACGTCACGACTGGGATACACGATAGTTACTATAGAGTCACAAACACTAACACTGAGGTGACGTCCAGGAGACGTGCATATTTTTTGTACATAAACACCGTGGTGGCGTCTGTGAGACGTCGATCGCTCCGAAACCGACTCGTGCGCACTCGCCGCGGTTACGGTCTTGGCTGCGGTTAGAGGACCCCAAAAAAGGAAGCTAGCGGAAAGGATAGCTTCAGACGCCACACATACGCAAAAATATTTTCGAAATAAAAGTGCTGACGTCTGTGAGACGTATACCACGGTAGTTAAAGTGCTGACGTCTGTGAGACGTATACCACGGTAGTTAAAGTGCTGACGTCTGTGAGACGTATACCACGGTAGTTAAAGGTTAATGTTGCAAAATGATTTATGTATATCTTATTACTATGGTAGTAAAGTCTATGGATACATCTCTTTGTAGTCGACTGTACTTGTCCAGTTTGGTTGCTACACATATGTCGAGTAGGGTCCGGAATTTTGCGTGCGACTACTGACACATGTGTAAGGGAGAGAACACTGCTTTTTATCAATATATCAGTCATTCACTCTATCATTGAGGTTCATCATCATCATCATCATATCAGCCGAAACACGTCCACTGCTGGACACTGGCCTCCCCCCAGAGAGTGCTACAATGACCGGTCCTGCACCACCTGCATACAGCGGACTCCCGCGACCTTTACCAGGTCATCAGTCCACCTTGTGGGGGGCCTACCCACGCCGCGCCTTCCGGCACGTGGTCGCTACTCGAGAACCTTTCCGCCCCAACGGCCATCGGTTCTACGTGCAATGTGCCCCGCCCACTGCCACTTAAGTTTATTCATTGAGGTTAATTTAAATATCTCAATTAAATAACACTTGCAAGCACGTTGTGTACGAGTAGTCTCAGAGGGATGAGTATATAAAGGTTTTTGTAAATATACTCATTGCAATAAAGCAACGAAACTGATTAAACTTTCCGATATTATGAACTTTTTTATCACTGACTGTTGAAAAGAGTACGATCATCGGCAAGTTTGAGGTAGTATTTTATAAATACACAAACAAAAAACTCTCGATTTATCGACACCATCGATAAACATGCGTAGGTATTCTCTCCCTAAGACTTGTCAAAAGCCGCACGCAAAGTTCCGGTCCCTGCATACGAGCGCCACTGGTCTAAAAGCAATACCAATGCTGTCTTTTTATTTTCGAAACAATAACAACAAGAAAATGTCGATTTACCCGACATTTGACATTCATTCCGTTTTTTAAAAAACTCGAACTTAACAAAATGTTCGGGTAGTTTTGAGCATGTCTCATATCATACATGTTAATATCGCCAGGTGTTCACGAACCCCGAGGAGCACGAGATTATGCATGCCTTCCTGCTCAGTCAGACGATGCGAGAGAAGGACAGCGATAAGGACGGCGCCATCAGCTTCGACGAGTTCATCGGAGACCGAGGTGAGACCACACTACATTTCACTACATTTCATTTCAAGCAATTGGGAATGGATTACAATTTCAGAAGTGACTGGTTATTTTTATGGTTATTCCTATCAGCTAGGAATAACCATCCTTAGCACCAGAAAAAAGATGCAGACTTATCAGCTGCGTCAATTGTTTTTGAAAAAAAATAAACAGTTTCCTCACTTACGTTTTGGGTTTAGGACGGCGAATGAGACACTTTCCTTAATCCGTCTCATATAGCAAAAAAATCCGTCTGTCTGTCTGTCCGTTTGTCACCAGGCTGTATCTCAGTGATAGTTAGACAGTTGAAATTTTCACAGGTGATTTATTTCTGTTGCCGCTATAACAACAAATACTAAAAAAACAAAATTAAATAAACATGCGTGCGCGAGTCCGACTCGCACGTGGCCGGTTTTTTTATAGATAATGGTACGGAACCCTTCGTGCGCGAGTCCGACTCGCACTTGGTCGGTTTATTTCTTATTCTGAACCATTTTATTAAATTCAATTCAATTCAAAGTTTTTATTTCGGGAAATAGTAATCCATATAAAATGGAGATTTATATTTGAGATTATAAATTTTTCTTTTCGTATCAGGCTTTTTTCGGAAACGTAAACTTTTCACGGTGATCATAGTTCTAATTCAAACCTATCATTAGGACAATTTGATGCTTTAAAAAGTCCCGAAATGCTTGGAGTTTCAAGAACTGCATGTTAGTGAATGCAACAATCTCAAACATTATGGCCATCAATTCGCGTAATTATGCTTATCAAACAAATGCTATTGAAATGATGTAATTTATTTTTATAACGATTGAACGGCACCACAGATGTATGAATATATCTGAGAACGGCACCCATGTTGAAGGCGCGATTTCCGAAGTTTCTGAAGATGAAAATCTAATTACTCCCGTGAAATTACAATCCAGATTTATATCAACAAACAATGTTTAACCAGGTCGTAAACACTAAGTAAACAAACAGACACGTATGAACCTATATTTAAGCCAATAAACGAGGCAATTAAGGCGTCTCGGGATTGAACCAGTGTCCCGGCGGACGAGACTAGCGCGCTGTTCGACACGATTTAATTAATGACATCGAGTGACATGACGAAGGTCACTTGAGAAGCGGCAATTTTTTTTTTCTAATTGAATTAAGTCATAAAAAATGTAGAGCCCTAGTAGCAGTTAATACGCAAATTCGTGACGACTTTATTATTTTTTATTTTTTTTGATTTATTTCTTACTCAACAAAAATTGCGATAAACTTAATCTAAATCTTCGCCAAACTGCATAACAGTTTGTTGGCGAATATCATCATCATTGGCCTTGTACATCTATGATAAGATGATTTAAACAGCGTCTATGTCAAGGTGGTGCGGCACTTACGCACATGACTCGTAAGGCCGATACGGGAGCGACAGGCCCGACCGCATAATTGACAAGTAAAAGTTGTGCACGATGATATAGGGAGGACAGCAGCATGCTGGTGTCTCTGTTCTCGTCGGGACGACAGAAGATCGAACCAAGCTGCATCATGCGCAACCATACCTTCGCCCAGGGTCTTCCTCCAGTGGTCGAGGTCCTCAGATTCCAGTTCCCATTTGGTTGGGTCAATCTTAAAGGACAACAAGTCTCGTTTTGCGCTGTCCTTAAAACGAAGCATTGGTCGCCCTACTGGTCGTTTCGCATGGGCTATTTCGCTCAGGAGAGTTATACGTGGCAAACGAGAGGGCTCCATCCTTTGCACGTGCCCCAGCCAGCGAAGACGTCTTTGCTTCAAGATAGCAATAATGCTGGGTAAACGTGCGATGCTAAGCACCCTCTCGTTTGTAACTCGATCCTTCCATGAGATCCCTAGAATACGCCGAAGACATCGCATATGGAAGTTGTTAAATTTCCGCTCCTGTTTAGCATACGATGTCCAAGTTTCAGCACCGTACAAGAGTATGGACAAGATGCATGTCTGGTACACGATCATCTTCGTATTTACAGTTAGGTGTTTGTTATCCCATACCCTTGTACTGACTTTCCCAAACATCGTGGATGCTTTGCCAATGTGGACGTTGATCTCTACGTCCAGTGAGAGGTTGTTTGACACGGTGGACCCAAGGTAGCAGAAATTTTCTACAACTTCCAGAGGCATATTATCTAACAGTATTGTTGGGTGTAGGTTCAGGCCTTGAGCCATTACAACGGTCTTCTTGGCGTTTATTGACATGGAAAATAGATTACATGCTGCATTAAACTTGTCCACCACTCTCTGTAGCTCCTCCGGCGATGTTGCAACAAAAGCGGCATCATCGGCGAACAGCAAACTATCAACGTGAAAATTCTTACTATATTTTTGAGATTTTAGGAGTGTAATGTTGAAAAGTTTACCGTCAGCTCTGGTATGGAGGTGTATGCCTTGAGTGGTATCGCCGAAAGCAACTTTTAGGAGTACGGAGAAGAATATGCCAAACAATGTGGGCGCCAATACGCAACCTTGCCGCACTCCTCTACACATTTGGAATGGATTTGAGGTTTTACCGTTATGAACAACCGAGCCCTGCATGCCTAAATGGAAAAGTTTGATGAGGTTTAACAGCTTTGGCGGACAACCAATAATCTGCAGAATTGTGTAAAGTCCTTCTCTACTGACGGTATCGAAGGCTTTATTTAAGTCAACAAATGCCACCAGCAGGGGAGTTTTCTGTTCCCTGCACTTTTCCTGGAGTTGTCGCAAAGTGAAGATCATGTCGGTGGTGGATCGCTGGGCACGAAAACCGCATTGAGACTCAGGATACACGCGATCTGCTAGTTTTTGTAGCTTAGCCAAGATGATACGGCCAAGCAGCTTCCCGGCAATGCTCAACAAAGAGATTCCGCGGTATGAGTCACAATTGCCGCGGTCACCCTTTCCCTTATAAATTGTAACAATATTAGCATCGCGCATATCCTGAGGAATGCATTCCTCGTTCCAGCATTTTGCAAAGAAATTACAGAGGATAGGAGCCACACACTGCAATTTAATAATCTCTGCAAGTATACCATCACTGCCGGGGCTCTTTCCCACTTTAAGTTGCCTCACCGCGGTATGGAAATCATCGATAGTTGGAATATTATCGAGTTCATTCCACACCGGGAATTTGGGGAGCGATTCTAGTGGCTCTGCCTGTATTCCGACGGGTTGGGAATATAGTTGCGTGTAGTGCTCTACCCAGCGCATTAGTTGGCGTTCTGAGTCTGTTATAACAGTGCCGTCTGCTTCTTTGAGAAGCGCTGTTTTTGTTGGAATGGGACCGAGAACTTTCTTTATACCTGAATACACTCCGGCAAAATTACCGGTAGATACACTTGCTTGAATACTTTTACATAAATCAAGAAAGTATGTATTTGCACAGTAGCGGGCATTTCTTTGCAGATCGGATTTAGCTCTGACCAATTCTTCGCGTGTTCTATCACTAGTACTGAGGCGACTATGTAACGCTGCGTCTCTTTTGGCGTTAAGGAGTGGCTGAAGATGTTCTATATTTTGTTGGAACCAGTCATATGTAGTTGACTTCTTATACCCAAAAGCCTCAGCTGCGGTATCAGTAAGAAGACATTTCAGCACACGCCATTCTTGACTGGCGCTCATACTCACGTCCCAGCCAGCTGTCTGTTCTCCGATTAGATTTTTGTAGGATTCAACCATTTCTGTGCTTCTTGAAGTTGGAACATTTAACTTTTTCCGACCGGCATGTTGAGCAGAGTGAATCTTTTTGGCGGAAAAGGCGGCTGTAGTAACAACAAGCGAGTGATCGGTGTCACAGTCTGCGCTGTGAAATGTGCGTGTATGAAGTATGTCACGTAGGTCTTTTTTCCTGGTAAGGGTGACGTCTAGCTGGTGCCAGTGACCAGATCGAGGATGTTTCCACGACACTTTTCGCATGAATTTGCCCTTGAAGTAGGTGTTAGTGACACAGACAGATTTTGAGAACAGAACTCCAAAAGCCTCTGTCCGTTCTCGTTAATATTGCCAACACCGTGACAACCCATGCACTCTGGCCAAGATGATTGGGACTGCCCTACCCGTGCATTAAAGTCGGCGAATATACACTTATTATAATCATGTTTTGGTATCTACATTATGTGTACAATCTACATATGATTTTATTTTTATTTTTTTATGCTTATCATTAGCAACTTCAGACGGTGGACGATACAGGCATGTCGACAAACTAGCCCCCTACTTGTTGATGACCTATGATGTTAGGAATGTTGACAAGTGGTGAGTCCGAGTCTATAATATAATAATTTACCCAAATTCATTAAAAAAATGCCCTACAAATGGGTTTAAAGGAATATTACTAGATAAATGCTTTTAAATTATTTTGTCAAAAACTAAGTATCTAGCCTACAAGCCAAATAACTAGGGCTAAATTTTTAATTTTATTTTTATACTGCTACCTTCTATTTAGCTTTAATTATTCTAATCGCTTTGACATTAAATATTGTACCTAATTTATTTTAATATTCTGACACAAAAAAGCGTTAAATTATTTTAATACTGTGGAATTTGTTAATTTCCATGCCTTTTCTGGTAGAACATAAACAACACTGTATTTATTATGTCATCTTATGTAACTATGTTCTCGCAATAAATAATTGATTGAAGATGTAAAATGTCAACAAAGTAAGAGGATGATACATTAGGGATGTTTACGGATCGGTTGGGCGATGTCGCGAACTGCCAAACAGCAGGTCGAATACCGGCCCGATGCTTTCTGAATTAGCATGACAACACCACACTGTTGCCTCGACGGGTAACGGATGCACGTGCCCCTTTATACTTTACACTCTGTATAGGCGGCTTAATGTGTCGTTGCGCAAAAAGCGACCTTAACACACTTTTCGATATGTTTTGAATGAGGACCTTATCGCCATGTGTGCTACAAACGCTTTTTGCACTTTATCGAGTGTATCGTAACGTGCACTGGGGTCCTTTATGCAAAGATTGTGAACCGAGATTGGAATCCCGATTAGAGCTTTTTCAAATGGCCCGACACGAAATCTGTATCGGCACATCGGTGTTGTGTTATGAACATGAATATTCAAAATCAAAAAAAATCAAAATCAATTATTTATTCTGCAAATAGGCCACAAGGGCACTTTTACATGTCAAATGGTATTATACAATATAATATTAATAATCTTACACAATAATCATTTTAAAATTGCAGAATTTAACCAATTAGTACCTAAACGGTTAACAAACTAAATGTCACTAAATGAAAAGTAAAAAAAGCCAAAATTGTAAAATATTATCAATTATTGTATCAGGAGGCCAATTCTCGGGCCGTTCGAGATGATGTCTAATAGAATATATCTCGAAAAAACACGGCGGATATCGAACGAAAAACAATTTCCGTATTCTCAAAATCTCACACTCGAGATATGTCTACTTCCAGCGATCGAGATGCAACGAGTGGTCGGTAGCGATCGAGATGGCAGTATCACCGATTTTCTTATACATACATTAGATTTGTCAGTGGCGTTATGGCGGAAAATATTGACAGCTTACAAATACTGACAGTACCTAGTCTTTGACACGAAACTGCCAAGTCAGAACAGTTTTTATGCGCTCCTTTTCACAAGTTCTTAATCGAGCAAACACTTGTATATTTTTTATGTGTTAAATTACCATAATTATGGATTACACTATTGTAAATTAATAACACTTTTGTTCTTGATATTGATTTCACTGGAAATACTTAAAAGATATTTCATTATTTTATAAACGATTGTAATCAAACACAATCTAGATAATTTACTTTAAAAACAAAGTTTTAACCGACGAAAATCAATCATCCCCTATTTTCCTATCCTTAGGGTTGGTTTTTTTTTTCCAAATGTATATGGGACCAACTTCGAGGTATAAATTTCCAACTAAAAAAGAATTATCCAAATCGAACTACTCTGTAAAAAGTTATGCGCGTCGACTTGAGAACCTCCTCCGTTTTTTTCGTCGGTTGAGAAAACGAAACGCATGATGCAATAGACATTGAGATCGTCGCTCGACATGATCTCTATCATGCCCCAGAATAAGAAATTTTGCTGTCTTCGAGATTTGGGTGAGATTTTCCGTAATAGCGATTATCACTTTTAGACATCATCTCGCACGGCCCGAGAATTGGCTGAACCCGTGACCAGCTATTTAGCAGGGTCACTAAACTGTTTGTGACCCGTTATTGACTGTGTGTGCCCCCCCCTCCTGTGTGTGTGTAGGCACGCACGACGCGGCGTGGGCGCTGGCCGAGCGCGACAAGTTCGACCACGAGCTCGACCACGACCGCGACGGCATGCTCGACCAGCACGA
Source organism: Epinotia brunnichana (assembly GCA_963854355.1). NCBI lineage: Eukaryota > Metazoa > Arthropoda > Insecta > Lepidoptera > Tortricidae > Epinotia > Epinotia brunnichana. The sequence continues at coordinate 37,494,835 of OY977939.1, forward strand.
GCTCCAGCGCTGGATCATCCCGGACAACGAGTCAGTACCATTGCATATGTACCACCAGTCACCAGTCACCAGTCAGCCTCGCAAGGGGCTTAACAGTAACACATTTGTACCGTGTCGCATTAAACGTCATGTTAAACTGCCATATGAAGTTGTCAAACGAGTGAAAACGGCAAGGTACTTAGGTGTTCAGCAACTTATGAGGCGGACAGTACCGCGACATCCTTTAGGAACACCTGACCCGATCACCCAGGTGATCCTTTTGTACGCCATATCAGTAAGATCACTTTGATCACCCAGGTGATCGTGCTGGACCATATACGAGTATGTCCATCACGATCCCCGGGGTGATTATAGTGGACAGAATTATAAACAGTAGTCCCGGAAAATAATAATACTCTTTCTGGGGTATCCTACTCGATATAATTTTGTCCACTAAAATCGCCCAGGGGATCGTGCTGGATATGGCGTACAATAGGATAACCTGGGTGATTTCATAAGACATATTCGTCCAGTACGATCACCTGGGTGATCGGGTCAGGTGATCTTAAAGGATACCGCGGACACTACTCGCTCAATCACTCCTTTACTTATGAACCCACCTTCTCCTAACTCATTAGCCGCGTATCCACTAGAGGCAGCCTCGGGCCGGGCGGCTGCCTTGCCTCGGCCCGAGGCAGCGCAAGTGGAGACGCTGCCTCACCCTGGGCCATGTTCTGTCGGTCTTTTGGCGAGCTCAAAGGAGCCTCAGTCCGAGCCGCGCGTTAAATGGAGACGGGCGTGTTGCCTCAGTTCGCTATGGACAACGACGTCAACGATACTGCAGTTAAATTAATAAAACTATACGAGGCTCATCGTACAGTAAGAGAAATGTATTCACGTACAGTCAGCATCAAAAGTAGCTACGCAAACGAAGACGTAAAGGGAATAATAACTTTTGATGTCTTCAATTGCGTAGGTGCTTTTGATGGTGACTTTACCACCGTAGAACCCTGTCGCAATAAGGTGATGTATCGCTCGAGTTTGAGTGACGGCGGCCTGCCAATTGCAACAGGGTTCTACGGCGGTACAGTCGCCATCACATCAACAAGCACCTCACAAACATCTATCAACTCTATTTTCAAGGCATTAGGGTGCATGTTCAGATATTTTTGAATACCCTGTAGCGTACAGATGTATGTGATGGCGATTGTACCTGAATACATTTCCCATTCTGTACATGTACAGTCGCAAACCGGAATTGTTGATCCACTTACCCATGTTTCTAATTTGGCCGTGTAATGCAAATCGAATAGCTGTCAGCCAGTCGGTGACATCGGTTATTGAGTACACGGCTAAATTACGAGTAATGAATGGCAAGTGGCTCAACAATCCCGGTTCGTGACTAATTGTACAAGTGTCTTATCTTATCTTATCTGGGTGAGGGCCCTTTCGGATGCACTTCGAACCAGTGGGATCTTTTGTGCATTTGCCCCCTCCTTTATACCTGTAGGTCAATCACGTAACGCATTGTACGCGCGTCTGACAGTAAAATCACAATCTAACTGTCATTTTTCCATATAAAATTGACATTTAGACCTTACAGACGCGCGTAAGAAAAGTTACGTGATCGACCCACTGCTCCCAGGCTTGCTCCATCATTTCCACAAAGCGGATGATGCAGTTCGCCGGGAGCACCTTGAATTCCTTTGGTTGCGGGTAACCGTTACCAAAGTAGTTCATTCTTTGTCTGGCAAGGGCATGACATTGACACAATAAGTACAAGTGTACAGTCAACCCATTTGATTCCTAGGCCATCATAGAACCTTGCCGTTGTAAATGCTATGTCTAGGATTATTGCGTCGCTATGTAGCAGTTAAAATGACAGGGTTGTACGGTGGCCTAGGAATCAAATTGGTTGACCGTACCTACGTCGTGTGTTTGCTTTAAACTGGCTCGAAGTAGTGAGTCAAGTTGAGACGACACGCCTCACCTTGGTCCGCAAGTTGCCTCGAGTGTTGCCTCGGAGTGAGCAGCCTCAGTTTGCCTCAAGTCGAGGCTGCTCAAATGGACACGCGGCTATTTACTCATCCACTACGTTCTCTCACTTTCGTTCCGTAAACACTACAACTTAGGAAAGTTGAAAAACCCCCGACATTTCATTTCAAAGTTCAAGAATTCAAGATGTATAAAGTCGTTCAAATAAAAATAACAGTTTGTGTTTGTTCGTGGGCTTGTTGTGAGTCTCTTTTGAACCCCCGACGGATAAAGGGGGGGTATTATAAGTTTGACGTGTCTGTGTGTGACATCGTAGCCCCTAAACGAATGGACTGATTTTAAAGCGGTCTTTTTCATCCGAAAGCTGACGTGGTGGAGATGATTCATAGCTGCATAACAAAATCAGTTCAGCTGATTTGGAGATATTGAACTTTGAAATGAAAATGTCGGGTGTTTTTCAATTTTTCTGTCAATCTATATGAGATCGCGCTCGAGATGGTACGGGACCCTTCATGCACGAGTCCGATTCGCACTTGGTTGGTTTTTAAATGTCCTTGCTGGTGGTGTTCTAACGAGAGCGCGTTCGAGATGGTACAGTCGCCATCACATACATCGGTACACTATAGGTGTTCAAAAATATCGGCACATGCACCCTAATGCCTTGAAAATAGAGGTGTGTTCCGATGTTTGTGAGCTGCTACGATGTGTGCGGTATGTACATACCTTTTGTTCACAAATAAATGATGGTCCGCTGGATGCGGGTGGCGCAGGACAGGCCATTGTGGCACTCTTTGGGGGAGTCCTATGTCCAGCAATGGACGTCTTTCGGCTGATATGATGATGATGAAATGATTTGTAGTTTGCTTGTCTGTTCATGTATGTGATGGCGACTGTACGGAGCCCCACGTGCGCTCGTCCGACTCGCACTTGGCCGGTTGTTGTGCATGTCCTCGATGGTTTTGTGTTCCAGTGAGATCGCGCTGGAACAGGTGGAGCACCTGTTGTCGGCCGCGGACGACAACGGGGACGGCCGGCTCGGGGTCCGCGAGGTGCTCGACCACTACCAGCAGTTCGTGGGCTCCGCGACCCCAGGGGGGGGGGACCTGCGAGGAGACCACTTCGAGGACGAACTGTAGGCGGGGACTCGAACCGGTGTCTCTTGTTAGGGGTTTCCATACTTATATTACAACTTGTCTTTAAAACTCTATCCATAATGGTAACCTTAAGATAAGGTATTATGCAGTATACCGCGGACGGTTTGGTGCAACCCACCCAAAGTACACTCGCGTGCAGTTCACATTAATGTCATGAGACTCAAGAGTCCACCGCATGCGGCGCACTGTACCACCGACGACGCTCGACTCGCTGGTGTCAGCCGCACAGCCGAATAGGGGTGTACACTCTAAATGTATTATTTCTTCAAAAAAAAGAAGGCATAAAAATATGCCTAATGACAAAAATCCCATTCGAATATCACAAAAAATTACGAAGCTACAACCGTTTTAATGTTGCTTGTTAGAGAGAGAAAACGCTCCGGGATCGTGACGTCACGATCGTCTAGCGTCATAGTAAAATACCGCATGTGGTAACCATAAGTTAACCCTCAACAAAACACTATCTCAATAGGGTTAGCTGATGGTTACGAAAACGGGTTTTCCGGTCCTTGGAAAGCAGCAGTAGTGCTCTCGTCACTCACTACCCGCGGGGGGGACACAACAACAAGTACGATGCCTTATCGTATTATACGCCGCGGTATCTTTTAACATCACCTGACCCGATTATGTCTTAATGAAATCACCCAGGAAATCGTGCTGAATATGGCGTACAATAAGATCACCTGGGTGATCTCATACGACATATTCGTCCAATAAGATCACCTGGGCGATCTCATACGATACGACATATTCGTCCAATAAGATCACATGGGTGATCTCATACGACATATTCGTCCAATAAAATTAGATCACCTGGGTGATCTCATACGACATATTCGTCCAATAAGATCACATGGGTGATCTCATACGACATATTCGTCCAATAAAATTAGATCACCTGGGTGATCTCATACGACATATTCGTCCAATAAGATCACATGGGTGATCTCATACGACATATTCGTCCAATAAAATTAGATCACCTGGGTGATCTCATACGACATATTCGTCCAATAAAATTAGATCACCTGGGTGATCTCATACGACATATTCGTCCAATAAAATTAGATCACCTGGGTGATCTCATACGACATATTCGTCCAATAAAATTAGATCACCTGGGTGATCTCATACGACATATTCGTCCAATAAAATTAGATCACCTGGGTGATCTCATACGACATATTCGTCCAATAAGATCACATGGGTGATCTCATACGACATATTCGTCCAATAAAATTAGATCACCTGGGTGATCTCATACGACATATTCGTCCAATAAAATTAGATCACCTGGGTGATCTCATACGACATATTCGTCCAATAAGATCACATGGGTGATCTCATACGACATATTCGTCCAATAAAATTAGATCACCTGGGTGATCTCATACGACATATTCGTCCAATAAGATCACATGGGTGATCTCATACGACATATTCGTCCAATACGATCACCTGCGTGATCGGGTCAGGTGATCTAAGGGGATGCCGCGCGAATGAGTTGCACCAAACCCTCTATAATCGTAAGCGGTATTCGTTAAAATCTGAATGTATGGTAAGTTTGACAAGTTTATATTGAATGCCAACTGCCGGCGCCATATTTATGCCAACAGTGCTCTCGGCCAAGTACTCGATGCGTATAAACAGTCTCTCGCTATGTTTTACGCACCGAGTACTTGGCCGAAAACACTGTCTCGCCCGTTTGCTCGGTACGTGCGATCAAGACAAGAAATGAACCAAAATTTTAGAAATGCCTTATTTTTTTTGTTGATAGGAATAACCTTCCTTAGCACCAGAAAAAATTTGCAGACTTTTCAGCTGCATCAATCATTTTTGAAAAATATATAAACATTTTCCTCACTCACGTTTTGGGTTTAGGACGGCAAATAAGAAACTTCGCTTGATCAGTCTCATATTACAAAAAAATATCTTAAAAATCCGTGGTAAACTGATACTGGCAATGATATTGACAGCTGCAGCAGCTATATTTGTCATTGCCAGGGTCAAATATAAAAAAAAATTGTAAAATGAGACGGATCAAGGAAAGTGTCTCATTCGCCGTCCTAAACCCAAAACGTAAGTGAGGAAACTATTTATATTTTTCAAAAATAATTGACGCTGCTGAAAAGTCTGCAACTTTTTTCTGGTGCTAAGGGAGGTTATACCTATCACCAAAAAAATAATCTTGCATTTCTAAAATTTTCGTCCATTCCCCATTGTAATATTGGTGCAATCCGCCCTTAAAGATAAAAAGGGAATAGGGGTTAAAGTCGGGGCTTGAGCGGTGTCATATTATTGGGGGTAATGATTTGCAAGATCTAGGGAAGACATCTAAGATGTTTGGGGTATTTCGACGACGAACTGCCGATGAAGACTTGTTTGAAAGTTTTGAGAGGTAATAGTAATTTATGTTACTGTACATAATGAAGGACATTAAACACGAGTGTGGGTTTATGAAATGAGCGTCAGCGAGTTTCATAATAGGATCACACGAGTGTTTTAATGCCTAATTATATACAGTTACATACACTACTTTATCTACCCACATGTTATAAATCCTCAATGATGTGTTCGGGAACACATTCATACATTATGCTGGCACAGATAAAACGCTGATGTTACGTTACTGGTTGCAATAATGGTGATCATTATATACCGTGTTTTTTTTGATTTCCGTTAACTTTAAGGGAAGAATCCTCAGGTTAAATGGAACTAATTTCTCTAAGAAACTAGTGTCTTAACTCTTACTATTTTTCAGATATTCAATAAATCAATTTAATGACCGAATCAGTGTGAAGGGTCCTTTATTTTATTTACGTTTTAATTTTCGTTAAACGAAAAAGGGAATTATTGGGATTTGAACCCTGGGACCCCTCACTCCATAAGCAAACTATTTACCACTGAGCCATGTGTTGACAAGTGCTGTCGTAGGTGAAAATTAACTTTGTGTTAATTCAGATTAAGTGTTAGAGCCCTCCCACACTGTAATATTGATTTAGTTTGTATGAAAAATGAAAAAAAAAATTTTTTTCGAATTTAACAAAAAGCAACATACCAGGTAGCTTCTGTTAATGAACCGTACATCGTGTCGAAATTAACGGAAATCAAAAAATACACGGTGTATACATATGGTATCCCAACACATTCTAGAGGATTTATGATATGGGTGTAGATAAACCATTTAAACGTTCCACTCATAAAAAAACATCTACACGGATGAAATAACAAAAAAATATAGATGAATATTGTAATAAAATTGTGGAGATATTTAGAAGCTCTCCACTCGTGTAGATATCTGCTGCTATTGTTGCTAAGTTAATCGGAGTTTGTACATAACTAGTATTATTTTAATTATATAATATAATCAATATGTCTGCGCGTGTCGTTGGTATGACGTAACAAGATGCGCAGATATATTGACTGTTGTAGTAAATTATACTGACGTGATCACAAAGATCTGTATTAGGCGTGAAACATATAACTATTGTATTTCAATTTTATTCTATTGACTGCGGTTTTTCGAGTTATAAGGTATGTCTATAATTCTCCATGTGAACGGCCTAAGAGCAACTACTGCTCATATCAATTCATCAATTTGGTACTTTCTTGGGTGAAAAATATATAATTTTATTTAGTCCGTCAGTTAGATTATCAAAAAATATTGCACACGTATTTTTTTATTTGTCATTCATTCAAAAAAATATGAAGATAGCCCGTTAATATTTTTTTGTACTCGACGATTAAAATATGTGTATTAAGATTTCATAGAGAATACTGCAACGTCACTCTTTTCATCGTTGAATAGTCTGTTACTTCCGAAACAACCGAAATAACTGTTTCGATATGCTCTAGACAACCGAAAAAAAATTTAAAATAGAATTAAAATAAATTCGACCAATCACGTGGCTGCTTTACCCAACTGTAATGAATTGGACCAATAGGCCTAAACACGGTACTCGACTAAAAAGCTCTCTATTATAACACGATTGTGAAAAATACTATTTGATAATCTAACTGACGGACTAAATAATTTTTTTAGAAAAGTAGCCAATTTTTCTTTAGTTGTTAGATCACTATTATATTTTCCTGCAGAATATGTACCTACTATTTAGGATCGACACCATAGTAGTTGCATGTTCTTTCTTTTATTTAAAAGGAAGAGAAAAAAAACGAGACAAGAGTTTAGGTAAGAAAATCATAGACGATATTTCTATATTATTAACACCGTGTTAACGATACCGATAGCTGAAGAGCTAGACAACACACATTTTGTGTGTAGTGACTCGCCTGTGCGTGTGCAGGTAACTTTTTAAAATGCCATTTAAATTGCCGTAACCCTTAATTGTTAACGTAAGTATAAAGTCACAAGTAGGTAAGTGTCTGACGCAGTGGAAGGGTTGACAGAGCAACTAGTCAAATAGCTTGTACATACAGCACATAATAGTTTAATTAATTCTGACCCCACCATTGACGGGTCATAAAGAGTCATAATATTGTAAGTAATAAAGGCCAATTTCGTTTAAAATTTTAATTGAGACAACCAAAAATATAATATTTATGTTATGAATATACCTGCTACGTCCAATTCATTTTATAATATTGACGTAATTATTGTTGTTTAATTTAATTCGTTTGTTAATGCTCTATGAAAACTGTAAAACGTTTCGAACGCCAACGGCGCCTAAAGTGGTCGTCATCTGCAACGAACTACGACTATTGTTGTCAGCGCATCAGAACTGACTACTGACAAACAAGTATTCTTTGTTACAGCTGTTAATGCCCTTATTTATAAACTTCCATGGTTTAGTTTAGTTAAAATGGGTTTGTGTGTATTTTATATTTCCACAAATTAACACTTAACACATTGGTTGCCGTTGACGCGAACTATATGGATTATTCAAAATAATATAATTAATAGCTATGTTAATAACCTAAGCTTATTTTAATACGTATTATATTGACATGTATTGTTTTATTATAAATACATTATGAGTATGAGTATTTGCGCTTCGACAACGAATGGGTTAATTAATTAACAGTCACGTTAATCTTGTGATTCTTTTAAAACTTTGCCTGAAACAGGGATAACAGGAGAGACGCAATATACTCGTAATGTACACGTCTGGTACTCAGAAAAGAGTACCTAATAGGGGTGTAGACTCGGAATTTATTATTACTTCAAAAAAATATGCCTAGTGACGAAAATCCCATTCAGAGGGCGTACCGCGAACGGCATTCGAAGTTTCCCCTCTCTGTCATACTTACGAGTTCGTACATAAGTGCGACAGAGAGGGAAAACTTCGAATGCCGTTCGCGGTAGGCCCTCAGATATCTCAAAAAATTACGAAGTTACAACCGTTTTAATACTGCTTGTTAGGCAGAGACAACGCTCGGGGATCGTGACGTCACGATCCACGAGCGTCATAGTAAATGACAATAGGGAACATTACGCAAAACTCTTCGTAGGTGGCGACACTAGCAGCGTTGACATTGTATCTCGTTCGCACTTGCGGTATTGTCTATGCAAGCATCCTTGTCACTCATTTGACAATAAATTTTGCATGTGTGTGTGAATCCCTATATTTCTATACTGGTTTACTATTAGTGTTAGTGCTGCCTCTGGCGGCAGAACATTGCAGTAATGTTCCCTATTGTTTCATATTGCGGAAAAGGGACGTAATGTACCCCCTCTTCAAACTTTGAATACTTATAACATTGTGCTTATTTAATCTCCTGCTTTAATTTGTTCTCCATTTGACAATATTTTTAATCCTTTTTCGAGAAAATTCATCATTATTGGTTATTTTATTTGGTGTCTACATTCCTATTGTTGCCCTCAATAACGGATCTAAATTTTCCACATAGTGTTAAGAGCTGGCCCCGTAGCATGGTTGACCTTATCACGCGATTAGTGACATGATAGAGCATCCGTCCCTGGCTGACACCGTTCGATAGAACGAGACGACGCTCTGATCATGTCACTTATCGCGTGATAACGCCACGCCATCCATGCTGCATGTTAGAGAGAGAAAACGCTCCGGGATCGTGACGTCATAGTAAATGACAATCGTTTCTTATAAATTCTTAAAACTTTGTGTGTGTGTGTAAGTATGTGACATGTTAAATATGTTATTTTAACTAACATACTGGGCCGGTTAAGTTTAATGAATAAGGGGGCAACAGTTTGGCAACTGACGGGTTGTTGGTGTTGTAAAGGTTTTAATATGTGTAATTAAACGACGTAGTGGCCATACCGTTTATTGTTTAGTAAAATAAGTGCTTATGTCATGTGTTGTGTACTTAAGTGACCCCATCGTCTATTTTGCAAGTACTTGATCATTATAATTAAATGAGTATTTATTAAAATTTGTTTTCTTTGTATTCCTAACATAATTGGGTCATTGTCAGATTTAGGTTCGCGTCTCTTCGGTGGACATAGCTAAAGTTAACGGCTCTAAAGCCTAATTTTAGGTTGAATTCTGAATCCGCATAAACAGCGTTGCCCCTTCTATAATTCTATGTGATAAAAACATATTAAATACAAACGGAAGCCCTTAACTATTGACCACCGGAAAGATGATTTTTGTTTTTAACAATGACCCAATTAAGATGGTTTTTTTTTCAACGACGGTGGCTAACAAGCTTACGGCCTGCCTGATGTTAAGCAGTTACCGTAGCCTATGGACACTTGTTACTCCAGAAGAATGACAAGCGCGTTGCCAACCCTTTATTAATTGAGGATTCGTTGTGTTGGCAGATAGAGACATGCAGGCCCCTCACTCCCAACACAGCGCACCCTAGGGAGCTCTGGCGATTTTACTCACCACCAGGAACACAACACGACATGCGTCATAGCATGCAATAATATAGCAACACTACAAAGCAGTGGTGCTATTATGGCTGCGGTCTTCTGTAAGGTGGAGGTACTTCCCCAGTTGAGCTGCTCCACATACGAGCGAGATGACATTCCGCTGTGCCCTACCTCTCTTAAAGAAGGTTCCATGGTGTATCGCAAAATAGTGTATACTTGTCTGTCTGTCCGCGCGGCTCCGCTCGTGTATTAAACAGAACGCAAGCAACGCCGCGGGATGAAGGTGCATACATTATGGCCTATGACCATCTCGAAAGTCCATTCTATATACCAGTGAAAGTATTTTTGAAATCGGATGAGTAGTTTAGCGTATGCCTATTGTTATTGGTTATTGCATATGCGTAGTAGATAGTTATTTAAATTCATGCTTTCTATTTCACACCAAATGTATTTTTTTCTTATCTGATTATCCCCTAACTACCACAGACTAGATAATAAGTAGTACAAGTTACCAAGTTACGCACTCACTGACTACCTTCTACTTTATAATATTAGTACCTTTACAGGTATAGGTATGTATAATGTACTAGTATGCATACTTGTACAGACTGCGTTTCCACCAGAGCTGAGCTGAGCTGTGTGAGGATGTGTTTTCATACATTTGACAGCTTGTCGAGCTGACTATATTTTTATATACTTTATTTTTAAAGTAAATTATTATCAAACCGCGATTATTTAAAATCGGATTGGAGGTGACAGTTTTGCCATATAAATACTCGTACGTCAAAGTTTATATGAACTAACAGCTAAGTATTCCAATCCCAAACTCATCATCATTCTCGTAGCGTTATTCCCGGTTGTGCCCTAAAGGAGCCCGGGGTCCACTTTGACACCTAATCCCAACATTTGGTATAAGCACTAATTTTACGAAAGCGACTGCCATCTGACCTTCCAACTCAGAGGGAAAACTAGACCTTATTGCAATCCCAAACTCATCCTAATCGCGGTTGAATAATACCGCTGCCTAATGGCAAACAACCCTCTTAGTCCTCTTACGAATCACATGGTCAGCGCTCACCGCGGCGCACATAAATAAAAACACCGTTTAAAATTACTTATTTATTATTAACATCACATATGGCCATCACTCTAGTTACGCTACATTTGTACTAAGACTATCGATTTGTTCCACACAACGGTGACCTTTCATCCTCGAACCAATAGAGGTGTAGACTCAAAATTTATTATTCAAAAGAAAGAAGGCACAAAAATATGCCTAATGACGAAAATTCCATTCGAATATCTCAAAAAATGACGAAGCTAAAACAGTTTCAATGTTGCCTGTTAGAGAGAGAAAACGCTCCGGGATCGTGACGTCACGATCGTCTAGCGTCATAGTAAATGACAATCGTTTCATATGAAAGAGCGTTTTGTGGAAATGGGACAGAACATACCCCCTCTTAAAACTTTGGACGCTTATAACTTTATGATTATTTAACCTCTTGCGTGGCTTTTTTCTCCATTTGACTACATTTTTAATCCATTTTCGAGAAAATGCAACATTATTGATTATTTTATTTAGTGTCTACATTCCTATTGGTTCAACCGCAGAATAATCATTATAGGTACTACATGTACATTTATACTCTCGCTTCGTGTTTCGTCTCGTGTTTCGGGTCGGCCCGCGGCCCGCATCTCGCTTGATCGATGGTACGACCTACATGAGCTTCCCCGTTTACAAACACTAAGTGGTGAAGTGGTGAGGTTCAGTTACAAATACAAATTATTTATTTACCATAACAACTCTCGCGACTCTTACAAACGCCAACACAGTTAACTGACCATCCTGAATGTATATTGAACCGTATTGCAATGCGTATGCATGGATGGTCAGTTGTCACTGTCACTGTGTTGGCGATGGTACGCGAGTGTAAATGAGCTATCGTAGCGGTTTTTTATGGACGAGTCGAAGGACCTCGCGACAAATCCGAATGAAGCGAGAGCGCGAATGTAACGCTCGGATGTGTCGCGAGCTCCTTTGACTCGTGTCCAAAAAACCGCTTCGGACGCGAACGATGCTAGTTTCGAGACGAGACGAGAGGCGAGAGCGTCTATTCCTTGTCTATTCACACTATTGTCACGAGCCTCACATCGAGACTCGTACGCGAGTGTATGAGCTATTGACATGGGCTCAGGGCACACACCATGTTCCGGGGCGCTGCACGCTGTCGGCGGCTTCTACAACAAGCGGTCGATCACGATCACGACCACTAATAGACAGGTATACATACATAGGTAGGTAGTTACACACGCTCCCATCACACTTACATTGTGTCTGGTCCCTGGGCTGTTATCACACTATTGTCACGAGCCTCACATCGAGACTCGTACGCGAGTGTATGAGCTATTGACATGGGCTCAGGGCACACACCATGTTCCGGGGCGCTGCACGCTGTCGGCGGCTTCTACAACAAGCGGTCGATCACGATCACGACCACTAATAGACAGGTATACATACATAGGTAGGTAGTTACACACGCTCCCATCACACTTACATTGTGTCTGGTCCCTGGGCTGTTATCACACTATTGTCACGAGCCTCACACCGAGACTCGTACGCGAGTGTATGAGCTATTGACATGGGCTCAGGGCACACACCATGTTCCGGGGCGCTGCACGCTGTCGGCGGCTTCTACAACAAGCGGTCGATCACGATCACGACCACTAATAGACAGGTATACATACATAGGTAGGTAGTTACACACGCTCCCATCACACTTACATTGTGTCTGGTCCCTGGGCTGTTATCACACTATTGTCACGAGCCTCACATCGAGACTCGTACGCGAGTGTATGAGCTATTGACATGGGCTCAGGGCACACACCATGTTCCGGGGCGCTGCACGCTGTCGGCGGCTTCTACAACAAGCGGTCGATCACGATCACGACCACTAATAGACAGGTATACATACATAGGTAGGTAGTTACACACGCTCCCTTCACACTTACATTGTGTCTGGTCCCTGGGCTGTTATTCGCTACGCGTTAATGCGGCTCACCCCGCCGGTCACCCGTTACGAAACTAGACCTCCACCTTCGCTTAATTTCAACGCATCGCGGTGTCAAGGTATAATTGTGGGTGAGCGTTGAGGTGAACTTAAAACAAGTTACAGAATAGGGGGGCTGGTGACGTGTGTGTGGTCTAGGGTTTCAAGATCCGTAACATTAAGTTCAATCAAATTCTAATATTTAACTCAGAACCTTGTTGACATATAGTTACATATAACATACCGAATTACCGACGGATAGGGCATTAGCCCATTCAACGCGAAAACACACGCTGTGTTTGCGTTTTAAACTGACATTTACTTTCTAAGTAATTAAAGTCCTACTCCTAAACACGCTACACCGTAAGGCTGAGTGTCCACCAGAGCTGAGCTAGGCAGCAGAGCGGTGAGCGAGTAAAAATTCCACCAATGGCATGGCTATAGTGTACTAGTCACGCACGTTTTTTCCTATTGTTACACCGCTCCGCTCCGCTGCCTCGAGCTCTGCAGGTCGATCACGTAACGCATTGTACGCGCGTCAGTTAGATCTGAATGTCACTTTTATATGGAAAAATTACAGTTAAATTGTCTTCGCGTTCGGAACGTTACATGATTACCCCCCTCCGGTGGAACTCACGCTTATTTGTCACTGACGACTTTAGAAACTGAAACATTTATGAAGTCTCCGTGGACCTGTCGTCGGGGATGCGTCAGCGGTGGACGCCTTGCTTCTTCAGCGGAGATTCTGACGCTGATTGCATTACTGATCACTGATCAAACTACCGAACGACGTCGCTTTATAAGCAAACTTGACGTTGGCGAAATCATCTTAAATTAGATGGAAGGCATTTTTTGAAAAGAAGATGAAGTGTTGGTGTTTTGGTGAGTATGTCTAGAGCAGCTTGTTCCGGCGGCACTCGTCGCGGAAGCCCTGGTTGAGCCGCCGCGCCACCTTCGTGCGCAGCCACACCGGCGCCAGCTGCGTCACGAACGCCTGCACACAAACGGATAGGTCTTAAGCGGAAACGTCCGTATTTTCCACGTGCTTTCAAAATTGTTTTGGGTTATACCCAATATCTACCTATGAAATGATGTACGGTCGAGGAAAATGAAGGTTTGGCACTCTATTTGAATTACGTTAAGGTCCAAAAGTGCTAAACATTCAATTTCGTCGACTGTACCTTATTCCTAAACATTCATTGAATCTACTGTATCCAACATACCGTTAAAATGCCTACGAAGCAAGAGGTCCTGGGTTCGAATCCCGGTAAGGGCATTTATTTGTGTGATGAGCACGAATATTTGTTCCTGAGTCATGGATGTTTTCTATGTATTTAAGTATTTATTTCTCTATATAAGTATCTATATCGTCGTCTAGTACCCATAGTACAAGCTTTGCTTAGTTTGGGACTAGGTTGATTTGTGTAAGATTGTCCGCAAATATTTATTAAATATTTATTATTATTAAAATTCCTTTGATATATATGTTTATAAACCAGCACATTTTAGCAATAAGGGGGTGTAGGGCGACGTATAGTTTATAAAGAAAACACAACACTGACGCTAAGACATATATTGTCACGAGTTAAACACATAAACTACACAAGTCACAAACCACATATAAACAACATATCTCAAGACGTTAGGGCAGAGCGTATCCGTTAGCGAAGCTGTCTAGTAACCCACTGAATACCGACTATCGCGCGGACTCGCAACATGGCGTGCGCGCATACCGGCTAACGACTGTAGATCCGCGGCTCAATCCTTTTGATAGCGAGCCGGGGGTCTACCTCTATTGGCCCTAGGAGGTAACGTGCGAGAAATAGGGCTATCCCTGTCACACGCTATAGACTCCCCCTCGAGTTCATGAGGACGCCCACGTCCATGGACTCGCACAATATCCTGATCTCGACAGCGTGGACGACCTCTTTTCCTTTTAGGCACTACGGGAGAAGGAACCACGTCATCCCTAGCATTAAAACGCACGAGCTGTGAAGCGTGGTACTTGCCCAGCACCTCCTCGGGTGCATTGAGACCAGAGACCAAGTAAGTTGTCGGACTAACTTTCTTAACGACCAAGTAAGGACCATCCCTCTTTGGAATAAACTTGGCCGAAACGCCCTTAGCTGCGTTGCTAAGAACGTGAGACGTAATGAGGACCTTATCCCCGACGTCGAATACATCACCTGGCTGACGATGTTTATCAGCATATTCTTTACGTTTGTCCTGCTGTGACTCCACGCGATCTCGAACTGCTGACAATGAGCTGATAAACGATCGCAGATATGGCGTGATCTGAGGGACAAAGTTTTCTTTGTCAAGTATGGCTCTTAAATCATAGCTGACCTCTGTTGGAGACCTCATCTCGCGCGCAAACATGAGATATGCAGGAGTAGCTCCGGTGGTGCGACACATGGCACTGTTCATGGCAAACCGGATGATAGCAAGCTTAGTTGGCCACGACGAGTGTTCGTTTTCAACTAACCGGGCAAGCTGCGCTTTCAAGTCTCGGTTTTTGCGCTCAGCGGGATTAGCTTCAGCGTGGTACAGTGGCACGAGGCTCTGCTTAACTCCAAGAACAAAGAGACACTGTTGCATAACCGCTCCGACGAACTGCACTCCGTTGTCCGATACCACCCTGCGAGGGAAACCATACCGTAAGAAGTATTCTTCCACGAGCGTACGAGCACATGCTTCAGAAGTTGCTTCCTTCAGAGCATAAAGCTCAACCCAGCGTGTAGCCGTGTCATCGACCAGCAAGATCCAGCGCTCACCGTTCTCACCTACTGGCAAGGGACCAAACAAGTCAATCGCCACCACCTCGTTGCGCTGACTTAAAACGGGAGTCTGAAGAAGACCGGACGGCTTTTCGTTAGATGCTTTGTACCGCTGACAAGGTACACACGTCTTAATGTACTCAGCAATGATACGACGCATACCTGTGAAGAAGAAGCGCTGCGAGATCTTGTAAAAGGTCCTCTCAATCCCCTGGTGCCCCGATAACGGAGAATCGTGGCATTCCTTCAAGATGTCAAGATGAAGCGAAACGGGAACCACCAGCTGCGGCTCTTCGCTTTCGACATCGGGATTGTACCTGTACAAGACGCCTTGCTGCATGAAGTACCCTCGTTCCGACCAACGCTTCACTCCAACGGCTGCAGCATCTGACACACTTTCTAACTCACTTATAATCTTTTCCAGTTCCGGGTCATCGAGTTGAGCCTGTCGGAGATCAGCGGGGCTGCGAGCAGGGAAGTCCACGATGACTGAGCATACACCACACTGATCCTTATTTACCTCTTCACAGGTAGGACGGCTGAGCGTGTCGGCGACGACATTCGCTTTACCCGGAGTGTACTGGAATATTATGTTAAAGGCCTGCAATTTCAAAGCCCAGCGAACTAACCTTCCTGACGGTGACTTTAAGGTTAAAAGCCACTTTAACGGTTGATGATCGCTCCCTATAACAACCGTTTGCCCTTCTATGTAACCTCTAAATCGCTCCACAGCCCACACAACAGCAAGCGCCTCACGCTCCGTTGTGCTGTAATTTCTTTCAGCTGGAGAGAGCAAGCGGCTGGCATACTCTATTGGACGTTCGTCCTTACCTTCACCCTGAAGTAAGACGGCACCAAGTGCATAATTACTGGCATCAGTCCTCAATATAAATGACATCCGATAATCTGCTTGTATGAGGATTGGAGCAGAGGCTAAACAACTCTTAAGCTTTTCAAAAGCTTCCATCTGCTCGAAACCCCACATCCAAGGTCGATTCTTCTTCAGTAGGCGGGTCAATGGCTCGGCAACAGCAGAGAAGCGCGGCACAAACTTGCGGAACCACGAGCAAGTTTGTAAAAAGGTTCGCAAATGGCGCAGCGAAGATGGAGCCTTCATTTCGAGGACAGCGCGAACTTTGTCGTCATCCGGTGAAATGCCATCTTGTGTGATCACATGACCTAAATACTTCACCTTATCACGTGCAAAGACACACTTTTCGCGATTAGCGCGCAAACCAAACATCCTCAGTCTTTGAAATACTGCGCGAAGATCTGCAACATGCTGCTCAAACCCTTCAGATATCACCAGCAAATCGTCCTGATAAGCGAGCAAGGTCACGTTCTGGAGAGAGGATCCAGAGCGGAACCTGTCGATGAGCCGCTGGAACGTGCTTGGGGCATTCTTGAGCCCAAACGGCATGCGTTTAAAGCGGTACGTACCTAGAGGACAGACGAACGCACTCTTATCTCGGTCTTCTGGTCTGACAGGCACTTGCCAAAACCCACTTCGCATATCAAGCGTGCTCATGAAGCAGTTCCGTTTCGTTGACTGGACGAGCTCGTCGATCAGGGGCATCGGGTAAACATCGGTCTTCGTGACAGAGTTGAGCTTCCTGTAATCCACACAGAAACGTACCTTGCCATTGGCCTTGGGCACCAAGAGAGCAGAAGAGCTCCATGGAGACTCACACTCCTCTATTATATCGTCCGCCAGCATCTTCTCGATCTCCGCCCGCATGACCTCCCTCTTGGCAGGAGTGACACGATAAGGCGGCACGGCAATAGGCGCATGATCGCCCGTATCGATCCTATGCTCGGCAAAAGGAGTTGGTCCTCCCCCTGGCTCAAACAAGTCCTGGTTCTCAGTGAGGAGCTGCGCAAGCAACCCGCGTCGCTGTGCGCTAAGCAACGTAGCTTCGTCCTCCCTAAGTGCCTCTACAGCTGCTACACATGAAGTGAGAGGTGACACGTTCTCAAAGTGTAACTCATACTTCTGGTTATCATTTTCACCAAAGTGCCAGCTTTTATTACCAAACTCAAAGTTAAGGTTAAACTCCCTCAAAAAATCAATCCCCAAAAGAGACTCATTATTATCCGCGTCAGGAAAAATCACAAAACTGACTTTTTTTGTTTTGTGTTTGAGTGTCACCTCTACCTCAGCGGTGAGTACAATCATTTCCCTACGTACACCGTCAGCCAACCTAACAACCTTTGTTGACGACACTAACGGGTGTCCTTTCTGTTCGAGGAGAGCATACAACGTGTGACCAGCGATGCAACTTTTAGCCGCAGTATCAACAAGCGCCGAACCGTTCGCGCCAAGAATACTAATATTTAAAATAGGGCGGCGAGAAGTTTCAACAGCACGCACCTCTACATTGTCACAAAAAGTTTTACAAACATTGTCTTTAATGCAAAAAGTTTGACAAACATTGACTTGTTCCGAAAAAGTTTGAGATTCATTGACTTTATACTTATTGTAAACGTTATCAACATTATCAACGCCCTCATAAACACACTTTGAAATGTTGCATATATCACTCTGTGAAAGTTCAGAAAAATCCCCCATGGCACACGTAGGGTTACCTGTAGTACCAAGCGCAGGCGACGGGTTAACGGGGCGTTCGGCGCTTAGCGACAGCGCGTCCGACGAGCGCGCCGCCTCGGCGCCGTGAAAGGGGGCATCTCGCGCCAGTGAGCACGCGCGAAGGCGCGCGCGGCTCCCGCCGACGCGCGCACGCGTGTTGTCGGCGCGCGCAGGTGACGCACGCTGCGATGTAGGTAGCGAATCAGAGCCGACCGCACCGCCCCAGTGCGCGACGGCGGCGGCGTCGGCGGCCGCGGCATCGGCGTCGGCGGCAGCGGCATCGGCGTCGGCGTCACTCGAATTTACGTCAACGGAATAAAACGACTGTCCCTGGTTACAGTTCGGACACTTAGAACGAATAACATTAGGGGCGCCGCAGCCGTAACACTTTACTTTCGAACTATTTTCAACAAACTTATCACTTGAGTCTTTAATAACTTTCGCGTTATTTTCTTTTAACTTTTCACAAGAGTCTTTACTGTGACCACTACGTTTACAGTAAACACAAAATTTACGACGAGGTTTGTCATACGAAACCGAAGTTCGTGAAGTACAGGCGTCGGTGGCCTCGTTCGCAGTCGTACGATTCTCGGAACCGGCCGCGCTCGGGCGGTTCTTGGAAACGGTCGGCGAACTCGCGCGATCGCGCGCTGTTGCTACGGGAACATGATTCTCTCTTCTGGAGTCTTCAATGCTTTGACACTGTTTTATTAAGCTTTCAAAACTATCAACGGCTTCTCTCTTTAGCCTTTTTCTGATGCGACGATTTAAAAGACCAAATACCATGTCCAGTTGAACTCGTTCACAAAGGTCATCCGCTGGCAATTTAGCTAACAAAGCTCTCACTCTTGATATGAATAGTTCCGTAGACTCTTCTCCCTGTACCATAGAAAACAACTCCGTGTAAATGACGAAAGGGGGGCGGCGTTCGCCGAAGGCACTTCTTAGCCTATCGAGCGCCTCTTCCCAAGTCCTGACCTGTGTCTTCACACCCTGCCACCAGACGCCGGCTTCGCGCGTGAGTAGCAGCGCCAAGCCGCGGATGGCGTTCTCGTCGGTGATGTGCACACAAGACTTGTAACTTTCGATGCTATCAACAAACGTATCCAGATTCTCGTCCTTGCTGCCGCTGTAACGAGCCGTGCACTGCGCGAAGTTACCATTTATTGAAGCGAACGTAGCGGCAGCGGCGACGGCGGCAGCGGTAGCGTCGGCCTGCGACGGCGTCGATGACCTCACCTCGCGCAGCAACTGCTGGCAGAACTCATGCTGCGTTTGCTGGAGCGTGGTTAGCATCGCTGTTAGGGCTTCGCTGTTCATAGTAATGTTCCCATCTGAATTATCATGAGACCCTAACGAGCCACGTCGCGGTCTTCTTGACCTTGACATTTCGAATAACGGCGAAACAAAACGACTCAGACCCCCAAACGTTGGGCAGCCAAATATGTAGGGCGACGTATAGTTTATAAAGAAAACACAACACTGACGCTAAGACATATATTGTCACGAGTTAAACACATAAACTACACAAGTCACAAACCACATATAAACAACATATCTCAAGACGTTAGGGCAGAGCGTATCCGTTAGCGAAGCTGTCTAGTAACCCACTGAATACCGACTATCGCGCGGACTCGCAACATGGCGTGCGCGCATACCGGCTAACGACTGTAGATCCGCGGCTCAATCCTTTTGATAGCGAGCCGGGGGTCTACCTCTATTGGCCCTAGGAGGTAACGTGCGAGAAATAGGGCTATCCCTGTCACACGCTATAGGGGTTTATATGTTTAAAACGATATCTACGTAGGTAGTTGTTTTGTGATTTGCATAAACTTAGCGATTCGAAGAAGGAGTGCGATTATATAAGGGATCAATGCTCAGTTGCTCGTGTCAATGATAAACGGTGTCGTTATTATAAGTGCACTAGGTACTTGTCACGCATCCATTAAGTTTGGACACATCCCCGCGGGCTCGTGGTTCTTCAAATCAGATTACATTATTTACCCACGGTCCTTCGAGCCGGATAATTTCGACGGAAATGTAACTGACACTGACCTATACTTCATGCACTCAGTAGCCCGTGGTGTCCTGCACGCGGCCCAGCGTGGCCACGGCGTGGCGCGCGTACTCCGCCGCGCCGGGCACCAGCGCCCCGCCGCGCATCACCGTCGCCACTGACACTGACCTGTACTCCATGCACCCAGTAGCCCGTGGTGTCCTGCACGCGTCCCAGCGTGGCCACGGCGTTGCGCGCGTACTCCGCCGCGCCGGGCACCAGCGCCCCGCCGCGCATCACCGTCGCCACTGACACTGACCTGTACTCCATGCACCCAGTAGCCCGTGGTGTCCTGCACGCGGCCCAGCGTGGCCACGGCGTGGCGCGCGTACTCCGCCGCGCCGGGCACCAGCGCCCCGCCGCGCATCACCGTCGCCACTGACACTGACCTGTACTCCATGCACCCAGTAGCCCGTGGTGTCCTGCACGCGGCCCAGCGTGGCCACGGCGTTGCGCGCGTACTCCGCCGCGCCGGGCACCAGCGCCCCGCCGCGCATCACCGTCGCCACTGACACTGACCTGTACTCCATGCACCCAGTAGCCCGTGGTGTCCTGCACGCGGCCCAGCGTGGCCACGGCGTTGCGCGCGTACTCCGCCGCGCCGGGCACCAGCGCCCCGCCGCGCATCACCGTCGCCACTGACACTGACCTGTACTCCATGCACCCAGTAGCCCGTGGTGTCCTGCACGCGGCCCAGCGTGGCCACGGCGTGGCGCGCGTACTCCGCCGCGCCGGGCACCAGCGCCCCGCCGCGCATCACCGTCGCCACTGACACTGACCTGTACTCCATGCACCCAGTAGCCCGTGGTGTCCTGCACGCGGCCCAGCGTGGCCACGGCGTGGCGCGCGTACTCCGCCGCGCCGGGCACCAGCGCCCCGCCGCGCATCACCGTCGCCACTGACACTGACCTGTACTCCATGCACCCAGTAGCCCGTGGTGTCCTGCACGCGGCCCAGCGTGGCCACGGCGTGGCGCGCGTACTCCGCCGCGCCGGGCACCAGCGCCCCGCCGCGCATCACCGTCGCCACTGACACTGACCTGTACTCCATGCACCCAGTAGCCCGTGGTGTCCTGCACGCGGCCCAGCGTGGCCACGGCGTGGCGCGCGTACTCCGCCGCGCCGGGCACCAGCGCCCCGCCGCGCATCACCGTCGCCACTGACACTGACCTGTACTCCATGCACCCAGTAGCCCGTGGTGTCCTGCACGCGGCCCAGCGTGGCCACGGCGTGGCGCGCGTACTCCGCCGCGCCGGGCACCAGCGCCCCGCCGCGCATCACCGTCGCCACTGACACTGACCTGTACTCCATGCACCCAGTAGCCCGTGGTGTCCTGCACGCGGCCCAGCGTGGCCACGGCGTGGCGCGCGTACTCCGCCGCGCCGGGCACCAGCGCCCCGCCGCGCATCACCGTCGCCACTGACACTGACCTGTACTCCATGCACCCAGTAGCCCGTGGTGTCCTGCACGCGGCCCAGCGTGGCCACGGCGTGGCGCGCGTACTCCGCCGCGCCGGGCACCAGCGCCCCGCCGCGCATCACCGTCGCCACTGACACTGACCTGTACTCCATGCACCCAGTAGCCCGTGGTGTCCTGCACGCGGCCCAGCGTGGCCACGGCGTGGCGCGCGTACTCCGCCGCGCCGGGCACCAGCGCCCCGCCGCGCATCACCGTCGCCACTGACACTGACCTGTACTCCATGCACCCAGTAGCCCGTGGTGTCCTGCACGCGGCCCAGCGTGGCCACGGCGTGGCGCGCGTACTCCGCCGCGCCGGGCACCAGCGCCCCGCCGCGCATCACCGTCGCCGAGAACGCGTTCATCTTCGTCGCCACGAAGAACGGCGCCACGTGCTGCACGTAGATCCCCTGCGGCGCGTACTCCTCGCGGATGGCGTGCGTGAAGCTGCGCATGTACGCCTGGAGACAACAATACGTTTACTAGTGGCGTGTGCAAAGCTATTCGTATTGTGTAGGCAAGCCGCTGCTCGTTCGGCCTATAGATACGTTAACACGTGGATACGTCTATAGGTTAGGTGCTCCGTCTAAAATAAGTAGGTACAAGCCAATCTTCATTAATTTGAAATTGAAGGAAGGTCTCCTAAGACCATGTTCGCCTAGCAACACGGGATCTGGTAGCTGCCCTCACTGACCCAAAATCTATTAGTCACCTTAGTCGCGGCGTAGACCGCCATGAGCGGCATGGGCTGCAGCTCGGAGGCGGAGGAGAGGTTGACGAGCGCGCCGCGGCCGCGCGCCGCCATGGCGGGCAGCACGGCGCGGCTCAGCATCGTCGCCGCGCCCGCGTTCACCGCCAGCACGTCCCAGCACCGCGCCGCCGGCGTCGCGCACAGCTCCGCCGGGCACTCGTAGTTCAGCCCCACGTTGTTCACTGCAAACGCGGAACCACACACTATCATACAGCCACCCAACAGAAAGTACACATAGGGTGTTCATTTGCGGCTCACACTGAAGGCGCCTTCGGCCCCCCATGGTAAGTGCGCACTTCAGAATGGTTGCGGCGGCACCAGCTTGCGGCTACCCTTCAGCCCCCCATGGTAAGTGCGCATTTCAGAATGGTTGCGGCGGCAACAGCTTGCGGCTACCCTTCAGCCCCCCATGGTAAGTGCGCACTTCAGAATGGTTGCGGCGGCAACAGCTTGCGGCTACGCTTCGCCCCCCCCCCCCCCCCCATGGCAATTGCGCACTCCAGAATGCTTGCAGCGGCAACAGCTTGCGGCTACCCTTCGGCCCCCCATGGTAAGTGCGCACTTCAGAATGGTTGCGACGGCAGCGGCAACAGCTTGCGGCTACCCTTCGGCCCCCCATGGTAAGTGCGCACTTCAGAATGGTTGCGGCGGCAGCGGCAACAGCTTGCGGCTACCCTTCGGCCCCCCATTGTAAGTGCGCACTTCAGAATGGTTGCGGCGGCAGCGGCAACAGCTTGCGGCTACCATTCGGTCCCCCACGGTTAGTGCGCACTTCAGAATGGTTGCAGCGGCAGCGGCAACAGCTTGCGGCTACCATCCAGCCCCCCATGGTAAGTGCGCACTTCAGAATGGTTGCGGCGGCAGCAGCAACAGCTTGCGGCTACCCTTCGGCCCCCCATTGTAAGTGCGCACTTCAGAATGGTTGCGGCGGCAGCGGCAACAGCTTGCGGCTACCCTTCGGCCCCCCATTGTAAGTGCGCACTTCAGAATGGTTGCGGCGGCAGCGGCAACAGCTTGCGGCTACCATTCGGCCCCCCACGGTAAGTGCGCACTTCAGAATGGTTGCAGCGGCAGCGGCAACAGCTTGCGGCTACCCTTCAGGCCCCCATGGTAAGTGCGCACTTCAGAATGGTTGCGGCGGCAGCGGCAACAGCTTGCGGCTACCCTTCGGCCCCCCATTGTAAGTGCGCACTTCAGAATGGTTGCGGCGGCAGCGGCAACAGCTTGCGGCTACCCTTCGGCCCCCCATGGTAAGTGCGCACTTCAGAATGGTTGCGGCGGCAGTGGCAACAGCTTGCGGCTACCCTTCGGCCCCCCATTGTAAGTGCGCACTTCAGAATGGTTGCGGCGGCAGCGGCAACAGCCTGCGGCTACCCTTCAGTTAGACCGAAGTCGCTTCTAGCTAAGTTCGCGGGAAACATGCAGTTGTTAATAAACCGGCCTGTTCATAACAAACGCTAACGACACTTTATAAGCAGATCTCGTTTACCAAGAAATGAGGTCCCATGGCCACGCAAAATACATTGAACAGGTACAGCGTTTCTCAATGAAATCTAGTGAAACTGTCTTCTCGAAGCTATGAGAAAGAAAGAATAAATTTATTGCGAACTGTGTACGTACATTGATCATACAGTGTCGAGATCATTATAATTGTTCACTTCTACAGTTGGTATTTACCAATGTCATATAAGTAGGTACTCTCACCTAAAATCCCCAGGTCTATGTCTTTGAGTTGTTGTTCGATGCGCGGGTACACCTCGGGCCCCTGTGTGAAGTCAGCCACGATTATTTTCGTCTTCACGCGGTGGGTTTGCTCTGGAAACAACACGAACGAACTGTACTGTCGTGCTCATACTGGGTGTCTAAAACAATGCCAAAATGTATAGGGATCATAGAGCAAATTTAACCTTAACGAAAACTTCACATTTTTCGAGACATTAGCACTTTGTTTACAACCAATCCTAATTTTTGATACACTGCGTCAGGGTTTCAAGTAAGTAACATCACTTTAAATTTAGCCATTTTCTTAAACCTGTTTGTTCCGGAATACTCGTATTACACTTAACAACTACTTAACACTCTGTATGTACCTATCTTAAGATCTACTGTATGGACAATGAACATGATCGCAATAAATGAATATGAATATGAATATGTAGATAGTACCTAAAGTTTGCTGTAGACTAGGCACTTATATAGCAGTAGCGAGTATGTCGGCACACGAAGGCTTTGTAAGTATAACTAAGTACCGCAATTTGAACTGTCTACTGCTTTATTAATTTACCAGGATTTCGCAATTCCGGGTTTCAACAATGAACAAGTATTACAGATTTACTTAAATCTAATACACTGTCAAACGAAATATAAAATTAAAGGCCAATATCTATTTTAGCTGCTACAACTTATGACGACCTTGGATGTGCCAAAAATATTGTGCTAATTAATGCATGCGCACAAATACCTAATTACATAGTCTATTGAATCATCAACTAGCAAAAAATTTACAAAGAAAATACAAATACATTTTTACTTCGATTAAAAACACAACCTTGGCAATTAAATTAATTTATAAGTAGATAGGTTAGGTACATATGCTACCTAACTGATTATACTTATATATGTTTGTGCACTTTTTTGTGTGTATTTACGAGTAAATTAATCAATCAATCATTTATTTATTTCTTGAATGTGGTACATAAGGTGTAATAAGATACAATGTTGTTCAGCACAGTCCAGCCTGAATAGGCATAGAAATATCTCAAAAACTGCATTCCTATAACTAAGACTAGATTTTTATGATTATGCAGCATGCAAAGAATACTAGTAAGTTACAACATTACACTACATTACCTATACTAGATTCAATAAATATGCGGCATATAGTCAAAAAATTCTTTCAACGTGTAAAAAGCATTTTGTACCAAAAAGTCTAACAAATATTTCCTAAAAAGAGGCATTTCGGATTGTCTTATTAAATTGGGTAAATTATTATATAATTTGGGGGCCATGCCATAAACACTTTTTGCACGCAAGGCTGTTTTCGATGGGTGATGCGCGATTTTGTGTCCCTGTCGCGTACTATTATAAGCAGGAAATTGATTAATATTTAATTTGACATACATGGCAATTTCAATAATATATAAACATGGCACAGTTAGTATTTTCAAATTAATAAAGTATGGTTTGCATGAGTCAGGTATCTTTAGTCCACAAGCAGAACGCAGACACTTCTTTTGAGCCTTAAATACCAAATCTCAGTTGAGTTACCCCAGAACATTATACCATAACGCAATGTAGCTGTCACATAGGCGTGATAAGCAGTAAGTACCTCAGTCCGACTTACAACTTTATTTAAATTATATAATGCATATGAAAAACTATTTAATTTTTTACATATAGTATTAATCTGGGATTTCCACGTCAGTTTATTATCTAAATTTAATCCTAAAAATTTTGTATTATCAGTTTCCTCAATTATATAATTATTATATGTCACAGTTATATTATTAATCATGTTATTGGTTCTTTGGTAAAAAATCATAATTATTGTTTTCCCTAAATTTATATGTAAATTATTGTAATTTAACCAATTTATTATTAATTCTAATGTATTATTTATATTGATTTTACATGTCTGTGGATCTTCTCCAGTCAATATAACCGTGCTGTCATCGGCAAAGAGAACCATTGGGTAGTCTACAGCTTGTGGCAGATCATTTATATAAATGAGGAATAATAAAGGCCCTAATACGCTTCCCTGCGGAACGCCGCGACTAATTTCTCTGTATTTTGATGAAAGAGTAACTTCGGATCTCGTTTTTAAACTTAAGTAATCCATTTGTACTACTTGTCTTCTACCAGATAAGTATGACATTAGCAAATCATGGACGTTGCCGCGTATTCCATAGCTATATAACTTATGCATTAAAATTTCGTGGTCAACTAAGTCGAAAGCCTTGGTTAAATCCATGTATAGAGCGTAAACTGGTTGTCTTTTATCCATATTTGTCATTATTACTTGTAGTAAAACTTGTTTTTAAATCGTTTATTAATGAATTGTTCTGTCTTGTAAGACTGTTTAAGTAAACTCGGTTTCGCACGACATTGCACGTAGAACTGATGGCCGTTGGGGCGGAAAGGTTTCAGAGTGGCGACCACGTCGGTACCTCACAAGGTGGACTGATGACCTGGTAAAGGTCGCGGGAGTCCGCTGGATGCAGGTGGCGCAGGACCGGTGATTTTGGAACTCTTTGGGGGAGTCCAGCAGTGGACGTCTTTCGGCTGATATGATGATGATGACGATGAAACTCGATTTACTCGCAGGTCTTGTCAGCAAC
Source organism: Epinotia brunnichana (assembly GCA_963854355.1). NCBI lineage: Eukaryota > Metazoa > Arthropoda > Insecta > Lepidoptera > Tortricidae > Epinotia > Epinotia brunnichana. The sequence goes on from OY977939.1 coordinate 37,521,788, forward strand.
TTAACCGCTACTAGAAACAATTAACCTAGGTATTTAAAGCATTGCCTGTAGTGATTACTTGACAGGTTGTGCCTTTAGGTAGGTACCTATCTCCCTGGCGACGGCGTGCAGTTTCTCGGGGTTCCTGCTGATGAGCACGATGTCGAGGCCGCGCCGCGCCAGCTCCAGCGCGTACTCTCTGCCGATCCCGTCCGTGCACCCCGTCACCGCTGGAACGAGGACATACCTACATAAGCCTCTGCTCGACGGTCGCCAACACGCCCCTCCGACCGGGCAACCTTGGTCCGCACCGACCGTGAAGACAGTTGTTTGGAGCTAAATTTCATACTACAGCGGTCGGTGCCGACCATGGTCGCTCGGTCGGAGGGGCGTGTTGGCGACCGTCTAGCGGGGGCTATACACACATGCACAATGGCACACATACATTTTTTACTTCACAAGTTTTTACACGACTGCGCAACGAAAAGGAGTGTAATGTTTTCAGGGTATATATAATGTGTGTATGTCAGATTATTTAATCCACCAGAACTAGTTTTCTAAAACTCGTAGAAGACAATATGTTATGTAGAATACGGTAATGGTCCTAAAATATCAATAATAGTTACTATGTGCTGTTACACTAATTACTTGCTGAAAATGTTTTGTATTGTTGGCAGCGCTCATTTCCTTTAAATTTTCATATTATCTATTAAGCTCGAACAAACGCGCATCAGGTTGGCAACACTGATGCGGTATAAAAGAAAAAAGGAGGAGGTTTCGGCGATGGCGGGAACAATGGAATCGCTGTCAAGTGTGAATGTCAGACAGAAGAAACGGATTAATTATATATAATATGTGATTGATAAAGGATAATGTTATTAAGTTCATTAAGCGCTAATAAACGGAAGGATTACAATAAACATAGGCAGTTATTGAATAGTTTTATAGTACAAAAGATCACGCGTTTTTTCCCGCCGTGGATATCTACACAGGAATAACTATATTTACGTCATACCTGGCCATAAAGTAGGAATTACCGCACGCTATGCGTGCGGAAAACCCCACTTCCCGGCCAGATAGAGACGTAAAATGTTGTACTTACCACGGGCGGTAACAAAGAAAGCCTCAGAGCGCATATTTATCGCCCTTGCCTTCGGCTCGGGCGTCAAATACCTGCGATCTGAGACATTCTTTGTTTAACCGCCCTAGGTAAGTAATGTACTATTATCGTCTATAGGGGCTCATGTTTATGGACTACCAAACGGAGAGTTAGAACTTTTAACTTAGAACGAATCATCACGCCCAAACACAAAGGTAATACTTATTACGCTGCCAAGTGTTTATGTACTTACCTAAAAGCGTAAACATTACGTGTGGTCAATGTTTAAGAAATCATGTAATTATTAGTATAACTTTACTTTAGCCCATATTTTACCTAAACTATTTTTGGTCGCCCATATCTTTCCTTGCTCAGTAATGTCAGTGTGATATCCTTGAGTTGGGATTGTTGGGAAGCGGGGAAGGCTAATATTTTATTAATTTTCATAGGGAAAATTTAAATGTACATACTTTAAACTTTTCCTAATGTTCTACTAATCTACTATTATAGTCCCCCGCGGCTATGAAGTCAATCCTGAGACATGCCTCTAGGGTTGAATATGTAATTTTTTCCTATGGTTGACATTGTCATTATTCAGAAACTTCATAGTTGCGCAATGTGTCAGGATTGACTTCATAGCCGCAACTGTAAGCGTAAATATTAATTAATGTTATTTTATATGATAGTTTTTTTTGTTACCTACTCTAGATTTTACACTTGTGTCAACTGTGGTCACCTATAAGTGGCTAAGCATCTTAATTGTTTTTTTTAGTTAAGACAAATGTATTGTTCAGATATGTTAGCCGTTGGTGGTCCTTAAATAAATAAATTAAAATTAAAACGCCCGGCGTGAGCATTTGGCATACCTACTCGCCCGTCAGCACGCGTCTCGCACCGTCCAACGCCACGCACTGCGTTCATAAACACGCCCCAGTCATTTAACGATGCTGAGTTTTTGAACTAACCACAAGCGGTTACTGGGACCATAATTTTGGTGTTAACAGTAAGTTTTTGCGCAACGCCACCATTTCGTGTCATTACCAGATAACAAGATGCGGTTTGTGAAAGCCAGCTCCCACGGTGCGTCTGTAAGTAAGTACCTAGGTTTATCTTGATAGTCGTAAAAGAGCCGAGTCTCTTCAAAATCTTGGATCATGTTCGACGTCTAAAACGACAAAGTAAGCAAATAAGTACTTAGATAATATACTCGTATTGGTACCTAATTATTTATCCGATTCAGATTCTAATTCGTCTTGACTGCGACTGCGGGTAAAGGGCTTGAGGTTTTTAATTGGTGCCCTTCTATAGGTACAGTCAGCATCAAAAGTAGCTACGCAAACGAAGACGTCAAAAGTCTTTATTAAAAGGGAATAAGAACTTTTGATGTCTTCGATTGCGTAGCTTCTTTTGATGCTGAATGTACGTAGGTACTCTACGTCCAGATCCGCTACATTCTGATATACATACTTAGTTTAAGGACCAACATCACAGCATGTAGTGTGAGCGGCACATTATCTATTTGTCGTGGCACTGAATCTTACAGATATTTCCAAAGTTGCCAAACTGTCAAACCTCGTAATAGCAGGCCGCGCCGGGATACCGACATTACACTCGTACACCAGCCCCCCTATTCTGTAACTGTTTTTAAACTCATATCAACGCTCACCCACAAATATACCTTGACACCGCGATGCGTAGTAATTAAGCGTAGGTAGAGGTCTAGTTTCGTAACGGGTGACCGGCGGGGTGAGCCGCTTTAACGCGTAGCGAATAACAGCCCTGTACGATATGAGCTGATTCCCACTCGCTAGTTATTTTGCTTAAGGATATTTGATCAGGTAGATTATTATTGCTAGTGGCTCTAACTTAACTATTGCAACTGATACAAACGGTCTTAGTAAATAGGTAATTGGCTATTGATCTAGGACTAGAGGCTCCCGCGGGCACAATAATCATCTCTTGCCTCACCAATAATGGCAGTCAAACAAGGGACTCACTGCCGTACTATTTACTTATAATGTTCTGTGCTGCCGTCGTTATTCTTAAACGCTCATATCGCAATGTTTGCAATATACAGGTTGTCCCTAAACCCTTAACGCCAAACCACAGAATAAGTAAAAGTACAAGGCCAAACTTAACACTACTGATAGAACAGTTAATATGGTGCTTCACATGTTTTTTTTATTTGGTACATCAATTCATTTAATTTTTCATTTATTTATTAAGCTTTAAATTGAATATACAATTTTACCCATAGGGTGTAGCTAAAATAATCAATATACACAGGAAATTATAAATAGTAGTGAATAATAACTTAATAATAATAATAATAGGCCCGCAGGGCAGCTTGTGGCGAGCTGTTGGGGAGTAACGACCCCACGGACCCGAGTGCTCCCGAGAGTCGGTCAGGGCCTCCGTCTCCGGCGTGTCTTCGTCGGTCGGAGTGGAACCCTAAGGGGGCCCGCAGGACTCTCAGCTCTGGCTTGCCTTCATTGGCCGTCCAGAGAGGAGTCGTTAGAGCTATATGCTCCAGGGGTGGAAGTGTTAAAGGGCATAACGCCGCGAGTAACTTCGGAGAAAGCGCAGCACCACCTCTCGACACCCCTGAGCCGCTCACCCGGTGTTGCTCCTGGCCGTCTGTACGACGACGCTTTCAGGGGCCCATCTAATGAGCGGCTAGTCACCGCCTGCCTCGATAACTTTGTGTATAACAATGTTATGGCAGGTGTCCGGACCTTTTTGCAATAGCCCAGTTTCATAATCCACCCAAATCTCATCACCATAGAACCCGTTCTCTATCCATATAACCCACAATAGTCCCAACGCCTGTTGGAACCGGTTCACGGGTATCTACCGATGTACCAGTGAATGGGTTCTAGCAGGTGTATTACATTACATTAAACTTCGTCTCCAAAGGGCCTCTACGTGTTGGATCTATATCCCCACGCACGCCTTCCAAAGGACCGGGCTTTGTCCCGTGAATTTAAACAGGAGATACATAATAATAGTCACAATGTCAAAATTTATCGGCTTTCATAGAGCTCACATAATAAATGTCAAAATACCTGTAAATACTAAATAAATTCAAACATCAACATTATAAATTATTTATTTATTTATCGTATGGCATTTTGGTCACTGGATTACATATAAAAGCTATATAAGAAAATAATAATAATAAGATTGATTAATTCAAAGGTTAAGATTAGTCCTCTTCAAGTACTCTGTAGCAAGTTCAGTAAGGTTCTTGAGGTCCTCCATCCGCCCTGAAAATTTTGTTGATGGGCATTCCACTAACATTATAAATTAAACGAGACAATAGATAATAACAATTCATAACACATCATTAACATTACTAAAAAATCATTCAAACTATAAGGACATAAGACTAACAGGTACTTCTTCAACAAAAATATAAATAAATAAAAGCCGGACAAGGGCGAAACGGACTAGTCGGACTCGCTCACCGAGGGTTCCCGTACAAATTTCCACCTAGGTACCTCGATGATTAATTACGACTATATTTTTTTATGATTTAATTGCAAATGTACCTATAGTTTTCAGATTGTTTCCTGTACTTGTAGCATAAGACGACATTACTTGCCAAATTTCATAGTTCTTGGTGAACGGAAAGTTAGGTAGGTACCCAATAAATTTTGATTCCCTTGAGAGTGTCAAAAACCGGCCAATTGCGAGTTGGACTCGCGCACGAAGGGTTCCGTACCATTATCCACGTTTGTTGTATGGGGGCCCCTTTGAATATTTATTTTATTCAGTTTTAAGTATTTGTTGTAATAGCGGCAACAGAAATAGGTACATCATCTGTGAAAATTTCAACTATCTAACTATCACGGTTCATGAGATACAGCCTGGTGACAGACGGACAGACGGACAGCGGAGTCTTAGTATAGGGTCTCGTTTTACCCTTTGGGTACAGCAAATTTTCTCGGTATTTTTATGACATTAGGTAGGTGTTCAACATCCAACTCGGTAATACTGTTCTTTTAAATAGATTTATTTATATTTGTGAGATCAACTGAGCTGTAGTAAAAGTGCCCTAATAAGGCCCACTGCATGGGCCTGGCTACATGTCTAATATGCGGTGCGGCGCCGCAACGCAAAATTTTCGCCATTTTCGGGCGCGCGCGCCGCAAAACCAGCAATTCTCGCTACTAAAGGCGGGTTTCTGCGGCGCGCGCGCCGCAAAAAATTGCGTTACGGCGCCGCATCGCAGACATGTGACCGGACCCTATTTCCGACCCGGACGGTATTTCCTAACTAAAAGAACGGCAAAAAAAATATGAAATAAAGAACTGATTTATAAATATTATGAGATACAGGCTGACATAAATAATCTTAAAAAAGTATGTTTTTTTCTAATTGAAAAAGTTATTTTCAGTTTATAAATAGCAATTTCTCATGTTCATACTCCTAAGAAGGCCCACGGCCAAAATGTTGGGATATGTTCAATATTTTATTAAAAAAGTGTATTATTAACTTAATAATTCTTAAGACCAGTTCTAGTCGATAGTAAACCGGGCCTCACTAGACGAGCAGGTGCCTCTATTTTCAGTAGGTATAGGTACCTAATTACCTTCATTCACTGATGGCTTCTATTTCTCCTTATTATAAATACATATGCAACTGTGTCTGTCACGGACATTCGAGTCCCGAGGGGTAATCACCTAACGTTCCGAACGCGCGTCGGTACAATTTAACTGTCAATTTTCCATATAAAAAGTGACATTTAGACCTACCTGACGCGCGTACAATGCGTTAGGTGATCGACCTACCGGAAACGGACAATATATAAATACTTTTTGTCCCGGTAACTCCTGAAAGACACGAAGACAGCTAGTGGATTAAAGAGTGTTCACGAATATAAAAGAAAGGCAACGAATTAGTAACCCTACCCGGCATGCATGTGCATTTGACCCGCCGTAACCCGCCGTTGCGTTGTGCAACCCCGCACTTAGCCGCTGCAGAATTGCAGATAGACAATAGATCTGATCCTTTCACCGCGCGTCCGCGCGCGACTCGCGGCCCTATTACGTGCTCGGCCAGATAGTGCATGTAGGTAAGTTCAAATTTAATTCTAATAGGTTTTAAGTCACTTAAGTGCCAGTCAGATTCGTGCGCGAAAGCCCTAAAGGTCAGACAAATAATTATAATGTTACATTAATATGAACATTGGGGCTCAAAAGACCGTGAAGAAAGGTTTAGGCATGCGGCTGTCAAGCGGCGGTCGTGGGTTCGAATCTCAGCTTGTTCTAACCAATGAGATTTTCAGAACTTATGTACCTACGGAATATTAACAGCTAGCTTTTCGGTGAAGGAAAACATCGTGAGGAAACCGGGCCTAATCCCAATAAGGTAGTTTTCCCTCTGGGTTGGAAGGTCAGATGGCAGTCGCTTTCGTAAAATTAGTGCCTATGCCAAATCTTGGGATTAGGTGTCAATGCGGACCCTGGGCTCGTTTAGTTAGACTAGTTGGAGCATAACCGGGAATAACGCTAGGAGGATGTCGATGATAATACATACATAATGTATCTACGTTTGTATATTGAGTGTATGTATATGAGTGGCAACGTGTATTCATACTACAAAAGCGTGCCGTACGTATTATCTCATTTGTCCCTCCACGCACTTCAGCTCAAAATCTCTTCAGAGAAAACCATATACTCACCCTGCCCTCGCAGTACATATATGACGTTGCTAAATTCGTCAAAGAAAACATTGACACGTTTCCCCGCAAAAAGATAACTCGCACAAGACAGGGGTCCCTGAACCAGCTCCTCACACAAACCACTCGACTGACCAAGTCAAGTAAAATCATCTCACACGTGGGGCCAAAAGTATTTAACAAACTACCAGTAAATGTAAAATGCGCGGGTAGTAACTCAACCTTTTTAAGAAAATTAAAATCGTGGCTTCTAACCCACTCTTTTTATGACATCAAAGATTTTTATGAGTTACCACAATAATAATGTAATATGTTAACACACCTAGTTTATTAATTTAATTTAATCTACTTAAACAAACGATGACATGTAATATTTATAATATTATAAATAAATGACTTATGACTTATTCTCAGGAAAATTAGGCCGTTTGAAGTGGATAAAGACATTAGTCCTCACTTATCAAGTAATTACCGGACCTTGTTTTTCAAACTCAGATTTAAATATGTGCCGGTAATACACACGCCGCGTCTTCCGCGAGGTTTCACACGTGGCTTCGAGTAGTGTTTACAATACAATATACTTACTCGTACCAATATTTACTCTTGCGACTGGTTCTCAATATTAGTCGCAATAACAAAGTTCACTGGGAAGTGGCGCGGATCAAAAAACCATTAAACATCACTGGCTAGCTAGTGTTTGTATCGAGTTTGGAAGGAAAATGCTTGATGTTGGACATATACATATAATTTGCGCCTTTATACTCGAATACATGTACCTATCTAAATGAGATGCAACTCCTCTGCCGGAGGGTCCGCTTCAGTCTAGAACTCTAGATAAGCATGCATAAATACACGTCAATCTAATCTAGCTTATGATACATGTGTTTAGTTTTAGTGAGAGGGAAAAAGCGGGCGACCTTCAAGGTCTGCATAATATGATACAGTCGACAATATAACCCGGCGGGCCTAACCTGCCTGTGCAGGGTTATATTATATACACAGGGTGGCCAAACACATACATTTTTTCCGTCATACCTGCTGGCCATAAAGTAGCAATTAACATACGCTCCGCATGCGGAAAATTCTACTTCATGGCCAGGGAGAGACGTCAAATTTTGTACAATTATCACGGGCGGTAATAAAAAAACCTCAGATCGCATATTTATCGCCCTTGCATTCGGCTCGGGCGGTAAATATATACCTGTGATTTGAGACATTATTGGTTAAGTAAGGTAAGTAATATGTAACGTTTCTGCGGTGCATGCACTAACATCACCTGACCCGCATAGCTATTCCTTATCACCCCGCCGGTGATTGGACGAATATGTCATGTGATCACCCAGGTGATCCTATTGGACGCCATATCCAGCACGATCCCCTGGGTGATTATAGAGGACACAATTATATACAGTAGGATACCCTAAAGTAATATTACTTAATATGCAAGTGATTCTAGTGGACGAACTTATCCATGATCGTACGGGACGTTATGTTTATCACGATCTCCCGGGTGATTATAGTGGACAGAATGATATCCAGAAGGGGTGCGTCTCACGAAATATAACAACATAATATATAATTTCATATTAATAGCGTTTACAAGATATAACGAACGTTAGCTATAATAACAAAATCAATAAAATTATAAGGAATAACGGTCAGTTGCCATAATATTAATTTTATATAAGGATTTTTTATATATCACTCAAATTTACTAATTTCAGTTGGTATAACATGCAAAACGTATAACGATTAGTATACATAATATATTTTAGTATAAGCATTATAAGATATAAGAGACATGATATATAAATCAGAGCCCGCGGAATTAGGTTAAGGCAGCTAGAAAAAAGGGGGGCTCGGGGGGCGTAGCCCCCCGCAGTAAAAAACAAATCAACGATTGTACTTTTGGTAGGTTTAGGTTATGGTTAGCTTGTGTCCCTTATAGCGGAAATAGGCACCCCGCGAAGCGGGGTGACGTCGACACGCTGGCGGTTAGGTTAGGTTTGGGTTAGTTTAAAATATTTGCCATCGTTTCTTTAAACAAAAAAAGTTTGGTTAGTTTAGGTTTAAGGTTACAAGGAGACAATTTATTTTTACTAAATGTTCTGGATTAATAAGTAAGGTAATGTTGATTTTAAATTAGGAAAACCACATAACACATAAAACAATATTCAATTTTAACCAACATAACATGTATCTTCAATGTTTACTTTCTTCAAATACAAATTTGAGGCTATCGCTCTAAGATATTCACATGCAGTATATTCAGCTTTTAAAGCGATTGCTATTAAAATAATTGTATGCGTTTATACTATACGAGCATTATGCTTTTTGATGTTAGATTAATTGTATAATATATGTTTGTAATTGGTATTATATCTAAATAACGTTATACTTTACAAAAGTAGATATTTTGAAATTATATATTTCGTTCATTATATCCAGTGAATGTTATACTCAACAAGCTTATACAAAGTGAGCGTATATATTATGAATGTTATATGATGAGTTCTTATATCTCGTATTACTTACCCATCCAGAAGGATACCCCAGAAAGTTAAGTTATTATACACCACTTTATGATACAATAAAAAACTGAATTCTCTATAATTTAAGTCTGCGTAACATTTGGGACAGCCTTTATATAATACCTACCAGATATAACTTTTATATATTACATATATATTTCTTGCGCTGTGAGCGATATACCAAAGTTTGATATATAGTATACCTACTGCCAAAAATGCAGAATGGTTTATACCGATATTACATGATGACCAAAGGCATCAGCTTTTTAACAGCAATCGTACGAATTCGAATGTTTATGTAAAACAAGTCGCTAACATATATATTTTGGTAGGTACAGTCAGTGTAAAATTATGAGTGTGTATTGCATTTTGCATACAACTTGGTACAGTCAGTGTAAAATTATGAGTGTGTATTGCATTTTGCATACAACTTGGTACAGTCCCATCGCTCTTATGTCAGCGGATTAAGACGACTAAGGGGCTCCACGCGCTTTTTGACTAGTTTTGATGAGTTTTGAGTTGATATTCCTCCGTCATTACAATAGATATATTTATGCCACAAACGTTAATCAGTTCTTCAATACTTTATCTACTTTTGCAAGAGAGTGTTTTGGAAAAAAATGTATATTTATTTTTCTATGATTTATTCAAACATGGTCCAAAAAAGCTCTGTTTTGGATATAAGTATGTTGTTTATGCACTTTTATATATGAAATTTACATGTAACTGTTCCTTTTTGACGTTTCTAACAACCCAAGAGACTTTTTTTTTATTTTTAACTAATTTTTACAAAAGTTACGTCCAAAAAACTGGTTTTTTGGCCTTAAACTGCTAAAGTTTAGTGCCAAACATCTCAAAAACTATGAGTTTTGAAGTAAATATGTTAAGCCAAAAAAACACGAAAAAACGGACGGTAACAAATCGAAGGTCATTGGGAGCTGTGAGCCCCTTAAATCGATATATATTTTTGCACTTGACTGTACAAGTTTTTATTTACGACCGCACTTTTTGCACATGCATCAACTACTCATTGAGAGGATTCTAACGAGCACAAAAAAGACATTTTCTAATGTCTTCATCATCAGATAAGCTTTATGTTATACCAATGTAGTTACCAACTAGTGGAATCGCGAGACTGTTTAAAAAAAATGCAAATTTCCTAAAAACTGAATTGACAAAAAAGCTAAATAATTTTCGAACGGTCACAAAATTTCACAAAAATTGATTGAGAAATGCTACCTACATGTAGAGGAGAACAGACGGACATACGTACGGAATAATTTTTGTCCAAGCTGAATAAATCAGGAGGACCAATGCATGGGTTGCAACGAATACATATGATTATGATTATTATGTCAAATAATTAGCCAGCTGTAGCTAGTTTCACTAAAGAGAAACTCTCTGTACCATTCATATCAAGTCAAGAGGCACTTAGTTAGATCTCTGCTTAACTTAATTGGCGCCATCTATTTGGACCCTTACTTTGAGTTGATAGATGGTGCTATTAGACGTTGATGCAACCTCTTGATTTATTGAACCATGAACAAACTCACATACACCGCCAGTAAACAAATGCTTGTATCAAAAATACAAAATGTACCTAATTCAAAATAAGTGTCCCGACCCGCCGAGTGGATGGAGGTAATTATAAAATAAGTGTCCCGGCCCACCGAGTGGATGGAGGTAATTATAAAACGCTCATGTAATAAGACGAAAGATGTAAAATAATTAAAGAATATTGACTTTTTTTGGAAAAATATGTTTTTCCAGATTTACCTCCTGGATATTGAGTTTTATTAATACATTAATAAAACTCAATATCCAGGATATACATCTGGAAAAACATATTTTTACGTTACAACGTTAGAACTAAAATAATCATTATTATTGTAAAATTAACTTATCTCCCAAGTGTCCGCAAAGGAAAAACTATGAATACCGTACCTAAATAATGTATTCAATAAGAACAAGGTTTGAACTTGGTCGTGTTCACGTCGTGTTGAACGAGACCTTCAGGTACGGCTGTTTATTTCTACAACAACAACTACCTACTTAATAGCTGCCAGCAAACCTGCGGGATAAAAACACAGAAAACTGCCTATGTCAACACAGAAAATTCACTTTATACACAGGTGATTGAATTTTTGAAATTCCAGAGTTTACCTCTTACACTTAGGTACATACAGAAAAATGTCACCGCTTAAAAACTTCTTATATGCAGTCACAGAGGGGTAAATTCTTTGCAGAGGCTCTAGTATAAGTTTTATCCATATAATACGTTATCGAACGCGTTTGCGTTTAGTCTCAATTTGTATGGCAACGCGAACAGCGCCTCTGGTGGTAACTATGAGGAACTACGCGTTGCCATACAAATTGAAACTAAACGCAAATGCGTTCGAAAACGTATATATGTATTGATAAAACTTATACTAGAGCTACTGATTTTGTATGTTGATACTTTTTCTGCGACATAGATTCCGGAAAATTAGGACAATTAGTTGGATTTGTTTTATAAAAACGTCGAAATTTTCCGTAAAAAAACGAACGTTATTTACCTACATTATGCCAAAGAAAGTTACTCGTAGATCAAGCATCACGCGATTCCCGCATCCGCAGCAACATCTTGACAGAATTAATGTGTCGGGTACGAAACAGACTGATTACTTAGGTGTGTGTTTTTTCAACGACAGTAGCCGACAGTCAGGCGCAAGCATAACCTCACCGTAACACGCCCGTTGTTCTACACGACGTACCTAATATTGCAACTATACCTACCTACCACCTATTCATACAGCGGGTGGTGCTCGTGCATAGCATGGGTTAGTTTAACTTTGACCCGAAGATTAGTAACGAATATGCCTAAAGAGGTCAGACTTAAACTGGTTCGAGACGAGCGGGTAGCGTTGCGTGACTTGCGTGGTCTTTGTGAACACCAGCCGGAGACATTCGTTGCGTAAGTCGCGCTTCTACACGTGAAGTGCATAATGAATACCCAATATTGTCCCATTAGAGCACCGAGTGAGTATTGTGCGGTCTAGTTTCCACACTGCTGTGCGTGTAACCTTTGGAACGACAACTATATAGTTGTGTGTTTAATAATCAACCAAGTGGCGTCCAGGCGTGCGACTTTCAGAATGACTATCAAATGGGTCGTGGGATCGTACTAAGTAACGTGGGTACTACGAAATATCATTTGATACCTATTCACAAGGCGTGAACCACACGTAGATTGCATAAGCCGAAGACGCGGCGCGCGCAGGCACGATGCCGCTTCAAAACGTATGTATACATAATTGACTCTCAAAACAAAGTTTTAACCGACTTCAAATCAGTACCCAAATAGCTTCAAGTTTGCCTATAAAATTTGAAGAGTTCCCTTGATTTCTCCAGGATCCCATCATCCGAACTGGATTTTGGTGACAACGGGACCAACCTGGAAGTATCTATATGCTTTCAAACAAAGATTTTTTTTTTCAAATCGGTTCATAAATTACGGAGTTATCGCGTAACATACACACATAAAAAAAAAAACAAAAACAGACGAATTGAGAACCTCCTCCTTTTTTGTAGTCGGTTAAAAATGTACTGAGGAGACGTATTTTGAATTAGGTACACACACACAAGCGGCGCGGTGCAGGCACCGCCTTCAATTCACCAATGGACCTTATTTCATTGTTTTAAGGCCGCTCATAGACCCAATTGAAATCTAAAATCGAGCCCCTTCTCACGCCACCCGTCCCCGCCCCTCGATACAATGACGATACAACAGCGCCAATATAGAAGTGGCAACTTTAATGAACTAACAGGAAACTGATTTGTAAAACGTATTACTAAAGACCGAAAAAAAGCATGCTGGATCTCATAGATGGCGTTAAAGTTAAATTGGAATAATAAAATATAACAAAGTGTAAATGTAATATTAATTTTAATGAAGTCAACTCTTATTAAATTTCAAAAAGATATTTTTTTTAAAGTGTAAATAATAACAAAAAAGTCATACTTCTGTAAGTAGGTACATACAGTTTAAATTTGAATTGAACAAATAACGGCAAGTTTTATATAATATAATTATTAGGTGTCTCATCTCTGCAGGTGTATCGTCGATATGTATTTATAAAACATTAGGGCATAAATAAAATCTAGTATTGTTAAGGGTTCCGTAGGATCGTAGAATCACTATAAAGTGATTCTACGATAATGTCCGTCTATTTGTCGGTTCAAATTACAGTTAATTATATTTAATTTATTTAATATGACCCTTCCAACGAAGTGTAATATCAGGTATAAGTATATTGATTTTTGAGTTGAAAATATTTCTGATATACTGTGATAAAAATTAGTTATTTATAGTTCACTTTATAGTACTTTATATATTCCAAATTGTATTTATTAAAGTTTTATTATTATAGAAGGACCAATATCGAAATATCGGGATCCCGGGATTTATTATTTTTTGTTAGTTTGAAACATGGGCAGGGATGCAATATCGGATCATTCTCAATTCCGGGATTGATTTCGGATATTGAGTCAATCCCGGGATTTCGATATTAATACCGATATTTTTCTTTATGCTTAAAAAAGCTAATATCTTTGACATTTGTGTTGAATTATTAACAGAATCATCTTTTCTGTATGTACATACATACTGGCACACATACATACATACGCTCGAAAAAGGTATTTTATTATCTACATTATCTATAACGCACTTTCGCACTAACAACACTATTTAACTTTTTTACAGTGGATTTCGGGTATCAAGGAAGCCGTTACAGGCAAAGTTACCATTCAGAATGTCATTTCGTAACTGAACCATAAATATAAGTTTAAACTTCGAAACGCACTCCCTTACCCTTCCTACCTACCTAGCTAATAGCCTAATATCTATAAACAAAAGGTCACCAATACCATTTGTTGACCATCTGTATCGGATTGTAAGAAAGATCTTCTCTTTGTGTCTTTGACGGTTTACTTCGGTTCGGTTTGCTCCGTCCCGCCTCGCCCGCGCTGCCATGGTTTCGTCCGCCGTCGGGAATTTCGAAGTTGCGCGTAACTCGGTTTGGCAAACCGAGTTGACACATCTCTATTCCTATCAGTTCATAAAAAAAATACGAAAGTTCATAAAAATTAACGACAGTGCGAATAATTTAGTAAGTCCCGGGATTTTATTTCCGGGATTTACTCGGCAACCCTATTGCATTTTATCAGTGTAGGTGCATTTACCTCTTCAATATCAAATAACTGATGAGGGCGTTTATTCTTTATAATGTATCTCGTACGATATTATTGACGACATTTTATTTAGTTTTCGGCGATCATTTACTAAGTGTACATGTAGCAATCTAAGAAAATAAGTACAAAATATGTCTAAATATTTGAGAAGATCAATTCGAAGCATAATTAAAAATAAGCATAACTGCGCTGATGGACAATCAGTAGGTATATAACTAAGGTCACGCGACCATTTCTTTTCGTACGGTCAACCAATTTGATTTCTGGGCCATTTCGTACCTTGTCACAGTGTAAGTCAATATGAAAGTCCCTAGAGATCTCATATCATTGTCATTGTGACAAGGTACGAAGTGGCCCAGAAATCAAATTGGTTGACTGTACGCCGCCACTGTAGGTAGGTAGGTATTTATTGCAAATTGCAACGCACGAAGTTACGAGCGACGTAGGTATTTAGTATAGTAGTAAGATTTAGTATTTTGTTCGGCTGTGAAAATATCTAATTTTCTCCTTTTCCTAAAAATAAAAAAGCAAAAAGTTTAAAATGTGCCAAATTACGAGCCGAGACTCGAACTCTCGGCAGGATGGATAGCTTTAGGTCACCTTTATTTTCAATCACTGAAACCACTGCGCTACCAATGCTTACCATTAGCAGGTGAAATTCTAGAGTATATGCATCGTCACTTTTGTCACTGTTTAGTAGATATAAATTTTTACTTACGTTTGTTCCATGCATTGTTTTTTGGAATCTTATAAGTTGTCTTTTTCGAGATTTTTTCTTTTTATAAATTGTTTGTTACCCATAATAACTTCGTTACAAAATAAATGTTTTGTGCACATGGTATATCACTAAGACACACAACACAGTTTTGACAACTAACACTACAATATATATTTGTAAGGCAAGTTAAATAAAAACTTTTATTTTTTTGGGAAACGTCGTACAGGTCCTTCTGGCACGAGCGCTCAGCTATCACTGTCACATTTAGAAAGAGTGACGGAGATAGACCTTGCAGGCCGCAAGTCGATATCATTATACGATAGAATTTGACGATGTTTATTTATTTTAAAAATATTGCTTCAAATTATTGAACTTTGGAAGCTGTCAATAAACTATTTTAGTTATGATTGATTTTTCTCCTTTTTTTGTTTCATAGTGTTGCGTAGTAAAATAACAAGTAAAGTTGGAGTAAAATTTGAATTGGAGGTTACTTTGGGAATTAATTGTATCGAGCGAAGTGTTATGAATCGTGTATTGAAAGCTGTGGATGAAAAGATAATATAATCAAGAATGATATATATTTTTCGCAAGTCTACAAATATCAACGTTTCGCACAAAAATAGGATATGATTGGGGTATTTTTGCATATCTGGCTCGGGGTAGGGCCTTAAAGGTCTACAATAGGTTGAAGCGCGCTACGCCTTATGCCTGCCTTATGATTTATGCCTGCCTTATGCTTTATGCCTGCCTTATGCTTTATGCCTGCCTTATGCCTTTACGCCGTCTCTGTGTGGTCACGCCGAAAGGGATAACATCCTGTGGAAACCTAATTTGTGCATAAACTGTCTACTAGTAAGGTCAATGTTAAGTCTCTAAGCTGCACTGGATTTAGACCGGCATAGGGAAAGTAGCCAATCTGGGGGCAGTAGTGCCCCCGCCAACTCGAGCAAAACAAAGAGATTTTCTCGAAGCCGTTCAGGTCATTTTCAATATCCTGTTATTTTGTGCTGGCTAAAGCTAGAACCCTGAATTTTCAGTAACATATAGGGCATATATTATGCCCTATATGTTAGGCTTACATATATACTCAATAACATTTAATTTGAACTTTTGCCCATCAATGTGCCTTGGTTTTGTCACTGACACACTTAGGTACTGATGTTCAACATAATTCTAAGGTACTTACTTCTAGCAGACCCACAAGCTCCAAATTTTAAACAAATTAGTATTTAGCTTATTTTTTCATGATAAATAATAACTGGCCAAGAGGGAGTCGGACTCGCGCACGAAGGGTTCGGTACCATTATCTATAAAAACGGCAACAAATCACGTTTGTTGTATGGGAGCCCCTTAATTTTTTATTTTATTCTGTTGTTTAGTATTTGTTGTTATAGCGGCAACAGAAATACATCGTCTGTGAAAATTTCAACTGTGAAACTATCACCCATTCCCATTCTACCCTTTGGGTACGGAACCCTAAAAATACCTGATTATTGCAATTTCAGTCACGTCTCAGAGATATAAAAACTGCATAAGTAAAGCCCCTGCTAGACGGTCGCTCCGACACGCCCCTCCGACCGAGCGACCTTGGTCGGCATCGACCGCTGTAGTATGAAATTTTACTGGAAAGGAAACAACTGTCTACACGGTCGGTGCGGACCAAGGTCGCTCGGTCGGAGGGGCGTGTTGGCGACCGTCTAGCAGGGGCTTTAGTAGTCCTTAAATAAACAAAATAAATAAGTGTGCTCGTAAATAAAATTTACGTCATACCTGGCCATAAAGTAGGAATTACCGCACGCTACGCGTGCGGAAAACCCCACTTCCTGGCCAGATAGAAGCGTAAAATTTGTACTCACCACGGGCGGTAATAAAGAAAGCCTCAGAGCGCATATTTTTGTTTAACCGCCCTAGGTAAGTATTGTACCTACTATAATTTTATTATATTATTATTATAGCCTTTTATTCGGACAATAAAATTTGATATTATATAAATTATGGGTTTTTTTCTTTACGTTTCATTCATATATCTCTTTTTTCTTCCATTTTTGAGTGTCCGTTTGCCAGTTGGCAAAGGCCTCCTCCAATCTTCTCCATTCCTGCCTTTCTGTGGCCACTCTACCCCATGTTATACCGGCTACCTGTCGTAAATCGCCATCCCATCTTCTTTGTGGTCTGCCTCTCTTTCTTTTTCCATTCCTTGGGTACCATTGGGTGATTATTTTACTCCATTTGTCTTTCCCTCGAATCGTGTGTCCTGCCCATTTCCATTTTTGTCTTCTTATTTTTTGGGTTATATCCTGGACTCTCGTCTTGTATCTGATGCTGCTATTCCTTACTTTGTCTGTTCTTTTATAATTTTATACCTACTATAATAGCATAACATAATATATCTAGTTACCGCGATTGCAAAACTATTTCCCTTGACAACTCAGGCAAGACTTTAATTATAAAATAATTACCTACATAATAAACATAGAGCATGCTGCTCCGCGACAACTTTACTGCGACAAGCCGCTCGCTGTTCACCATTACATTACGCGACGCGGCCTTGGGATTGGGACTTGACGGACGACGAATATAATTATAACATTTTTAAACAAGAAACGATAAATTCTCTAAGTTTCTCAACAAAACCAAAATCAGGTAGGAATCGGCATTGTGTTTCAGGATTTTCGAAATATCCGTAACATATATGGCTAAGCTTAGGTATTTTTACAAGCTTTATATTAACTTGACCTGATCGTATGTAAGTATTTTATACTCGTACATACCACGTCGGTGGCTAACAGGGGTCCGTAATGTATAATGACAGATAAACTAACATACACTTGAAGTTATTTCACATAAAGTTATTTAATACTAGCTGTTGCCCGCGACTTCGTCCACGTAGAACATGTTATCGTCTAAGTGTTTGCTTAAGGAATGAATTAAAAAAAAACATTGAAATTAATTTTGTAGTAAATAGTTTAAAACCGAAGAAACAAATCAAATCTCTTACTTCAAAATGTCTTGCTCTCTATACAAACATAGAGCCCCCTTTGAACCCTCATACCATAGCAAACAGTCTGAAAATGTCTTGCTCTCTGTACAAACTTCGAACCCCCTTTTAACCTTCTTAGGCGATGAATTAAAAAAAAAGCTGTAAGAAGTTTTGTAGTCTTTTAGCAAACAGTCTAAAATCGAAGTTACATCTCTCATACTTTAAAATTTTCTTGCTCTCCATACAAACTTTGAACCCACTATTAACGCTTTTCGAGAAAAAATTTAAAATAAAAAACTTTGAGTTTGTTTAATTGTAATAAGTAATTTTTCTACAAACTATCAAGTACCTATCTCAAAAAAAGTGTTTTCCATATGAACCTTGTACCCCTTTTTAACCCCTTAAGGGGTGGAATTTTTCAAACCGCTGGCAGTACTCTTTTTGTATTTTAATAAGTAATCTTTCTACAAAGTTTTAAGTTTCTATCTAAAAAAAAGTTTCCCTTATACAAATTCACCTCTTTGTGGAATTTTCTAAACCACTGAAAGTAATTTACCTATTTTTATATTCTAATAAATAATTTTTCTATACAATTTCAAGTCTCTAGCTACAAAAAAGTTTCCTTTTTTACAAATTTTCACCTTATTTTATCCCCCTTAGGGGTGGAATTTTACAAATCGCTGAAAGTGCTTTATTCAACAAAGTTTTAAGAATGTTCCTCCATACAAATATTGCACCTCCTTTTAACCCCCTTAGGGGTGGAATTTTCTAAAAGGCTGAAAGTACTTTTTTGTATTTCAATAAGTAATCTGTTTACAAACTTTTAAGCTTCTATCTCAAAACAGAGTTTCCCACATACACAATTTGCAACCCTTTTTAACCCCCTTAGGGGTAGAAATTACCAAAACGCTGAAAGTTCTTTATTTGTATTCTAATAAGTAATCTTTCTACAAAGTTTTAAGTCTCTTTCTAAAAAAATAAAGTTTTCCCCATACAAAATTTGCACCACTATTTAACCCCTTTAAGGGTGGAATTTCCAAAAATCCCTTCTCATCCGTTGCCTCCGTTGTAAAAAGTAGTTGTGTAAATTTCAACTCTCTATCCCCAGTAGTTTCGGCTGTGCGTTGATGAATGAGTGAGTGAGTGGCTTTTATATGTATAGAAGATAAATTACTCTTTCCTGCACGGGTATCACAAGACGGCCGCGACATACTCTCGAGCTCTCTCGCACTATCCGTCTCTCTCTAATTAGACCACTTGCAACGAGACGGATAGTGCTAGAGAGCTCGGGAATATGTCGCGGCCGTCTTGTGATAGCCGTGCTGTACGTCTAGCACAACTTCCTGCTAAGTCGTGTCGCGCGCGACTCAGCGACTCCTGTCTCACTCGTATTGTGTAAATTAGAAAGAGGCGGGTGGATTCTCTCGACTCGCGTCGCGCTTGTTGTGTCAGTTGTGCTAGCCCCGCTGCACGGCTATCACAAGACGGCGCGCGAGTTCTGTCGATATTTCTCGCGCTATACGTCTCTTTCTAAGTTTTCTAATAAGTGAGAGACGGATAGTGCGAGAAAAATCGAGAGAGCTCGCGTGCCGTCTTGTAATAGCCGTGCACTCACCGTGCAGCTATTGGTTACCCTGTATATCGGCATCAAATTTGGTCTATCGGGCGCAGCAAAGGAAATAAGTAACATTGAGATAGTGATGTACTTTAAACACCTTTTTTTTTTTTTTACGTTGGGGAAATGCCTTTACGCATCCCGCCCGCCACGGGGAAGGGGCAGGGCGGGTATGACGGACTAACCGCGGCAAAAGCCTTGGACTACCGTCTAAAACCCCAACGATTGCCAGCTCCGCCTTAAGAAAGGGGCGCCGCAGGATCGCTTTCCGCATTCGACCGCGTACGTCCCGACGGGCGGCCTACAGGGTAGCGGGCCGCAGACATTGCGCGCCAGGTCAGCGCATTCCATTGCCTCCCGCCCGTCGCCGGCGGAGCGGATCCGCGAGGGGATCATTCTCGCGTGCCCGCTCCGCGGCCTCCTTCTGCGACATAACCTGTAGGTCAATCACGTAACGCATTGTACGAACGTCGGGTAGGTCTAAATGTCACTTTTTATATGGAAAATTGACAGTTAAATTGTACCGACGCGCGTTCGGAACGTTACGTGATTACCACCCGTGTCACTGAAGGAGGCCAGCATCGCCTTCCATGCTTCCTTATTGTCAAGCATGGCCCTAATAACACCCGACAATGAGAGGTCCAACCGCGTCACTGCTTCTAAAGCAGCCCGTTGGGGCCTCCACGCAATGCATTCTTCTAAAGTGTGACGCGCCGTGTCCATAGGCGCGCCACACTCATGGCAGCAAGGGGAGGATTCCCTCCCTATGCGATGCAGATACTTACCAAAGCAGCCATGGTTAGTAAGTAGCTGCACCATATGGAACGTCAGGGTTCCATGCTGCCTCTCAACCCAGCGTTCTAAGTGAGGCAGTACTGCCTCTACTGTTACTAAGCCGTAATCCGCAGACTACATACCTCACAGATGTATGAATATAAGGAGATCGGACATGGCGGCCGATTTGTATAGAGTGAGCCTGTCGCAAGTACATTAACCCACACAACGCCCAAGTAATTGACAAGACAAAGCACGCACACATCTAAAACACACACACTTGTATACCTACACGCTTATTTGACAATAAACGCGCATCATATTAGGCATTTTGGAAAAAAACGTAATATTCTCTGCTCGCAGCACGCGTGCACAGTATGGCAGAGTATGCCCATTGAGCATACAGCTGCGACACGGCCGCCGGCGGCTTGTCCTCTCTCTAGTATTCTATGCTCTGAGACATACCTATACATCACATACATACATGCAAACATAAACTCGAGCCTGTAGAGTACCGAAATGGGGTAGGCAGGGCCAAGGCGGAGCTCATGAGATTTTTTAATGCCGATCATCACCCCTTTTGGTTTATGGCTACCGATTATCGTAGAGGAAGGGTAACAAGGGGATATATACACGATGAACCTGCTGTAACGTCGGCGTCAAAGATATGTATACATTTATCGCCTCGGAATAAGTTACCTTTTACTTTGACGTCGAGTGTACATAACTACAGACCTATTTATGTGACGTCCTCAACAAACCTAGCTCGAGGCTACGGGTACGGGACCAGTTGTGGTTGTGAAGGACAGAGTACGTGACCAGTTGTGGTTGTGAAGGACAGAGTACGGGACCAGTTGTGGTTGTGAAGGACAGAGTACAGGACCAGTTGTGGTTGTGAAGGACAGAGTACGGGAACAGTTGTGGTTGTGAAGGACAGAGTACGGGACCAGTTGTGGTTGTGAAGGACATAGTACGGGACCAGTTGTGGTTGTGAAGGACAGAGTACGGGACCAGTTGTGGTTGTGAAGGACAGAGTACGTGACCAGTTGTGGTTGTGAAGGACAGAGTACGGGACCAGTTGTGGTTGTGAAGGACAGAGTACGGGACCAGTAGTGGTTGTGAAGGACAGAGTACGGGACCAGTTGTGGTTGTGAAGGACAGAGTACGGGACCAGTTGTGGTTGTGAAGGACAGAGTACGGGACCAGTTGTGGTTGTGAAGGACAGAGTACGGGACCAGTTGTGGTTGTGAAGGACAGAGTACGGGACCAGTTGTGGTTGTGAAGGACAGAGTACGGGACCAGTTGTGGTTGTGAAGGACAGAGTACGGGACCAGTTGTGGTTGTGAAGGACAGTGGCATCGATGAACCCTAAAATACAATGAGCAGTGTACAATTGTTTTAGTAGTTACAAATCTACTACGAGTACACCACGAGAAAACGTCCTTTCACTTTCCCAACTCATCAGTAGTCACTAACGGGCCCATTCAACTGCTAGGTATACTATACCTACAGTGTATTATCCAAATGGCAGTGAGGTAAAATCTGAAACTATACCTAAGTGATATTTGGTGATATGGAAAGTTCTCAGAAGTCAGGAAGGTGATTGTAGAAAAATAAAAATTGGATTCAAAGATTTAGCAAAAAAGCCTCATACACGGCCGGGAATCGAACCCGTTCGTTTTATTACGCAAATGAATACTAAGTGCTATGCTGGTTGTAAGGAACACTTGTTGCTAAGGGACCCTGGCCCTGTATCTAGTCTACGATCACAGAAAAATTAAGTAATTTACAATTTGATTATGGCAATGGATCTTTGCTGCAGCTTCTATTTTTCTAAAATCGGTGTTGAGCTAACAGCTTTCCGTAGGACTTAAAGTTTCATCCTTAATTGCCCCATTTGAACATTACAACCTGTGGGTATACAAATATTAAATAAGCTTTTGTCTTTGTCGTACTGACTTGCAGGCAGATAATTTACCCTCAAAATTAAAAAAAAGCGGCCAAGTGCGAGTCGGACTCGCCCATGAAGGGTTCCGTAAAATAAATTGCGGTTTACGATTTATGAAGTATTAAAAAGACTACCTACTAGATTTCGTTCAATCAAACCAATTTTCGGTGGTAGTTTGCATGGTAATGTACATCATAATTTTTTTTTAGTTTTATCATTTTCTTATTTTAGAAGTTACACGGGGGGGGGACACATTTTACCATTTTGCAAGAGTCTCTCGCGCAAACTATTCAGTTTGGAAAAAATCACATTAGAAACCTCAATATCATTTTTGAAGACCTATCCATAGATACCCCACAAATATGCGTTTAATGAAAAAATAAATTGAGTTTTAAGTTCTAAGTATGGGGACCCCCAAAATTTATTGTTTTTTTTTCTATTTTTGTGTGAAAATCTTAATGCGGTACACAGAATAGGTACCCACATCGGCTCAGCTGTAGAATATCTGGCATGGAGTACAGGGTTCATATTTTTTTAATAGATTGTACTCGCCATAAGACGACTCCTCGCCAAATTTCAAATTGCGGAAACGCTTGTTTTGCGAGAAAAAAAATATTAAAAATTTCATACAAAGTCCCGATTTTATGACCGCCATGACGCATATTTTTCTGTTTCTTTGCACGTGTTGTCATTGATATGTTCCTAATAGCGTACTTATCCAATCCTTTTGTTTATCATTTGCATATTCTACTCTAAGGCAGGTCGGTGTAGGTACGACGACGAGCGAAGCGAGGAGGAGTGTTAGGTGTACCGCGACCCTACAGCGCGCGAGCCGAGCGAGCGAAGCGAGCGTGCCGCGGACGCCGCGGTAGCGGCCGGCGAAGCGCCAGAACCGACTTTATACGAAAACAGGCCATAATACATGTATTGATGAAAATGTTAATTTCATATGAAAAAAAAATATTTTTTTTCTCAAAAACCATGGATTTCCGCAGATTTTGGATTTCAAAAATACACTATAGACGCTCTCCTCTGCTCTTAAAAAAAATGGTGCATTTTGGCCATAAAAATGTTAATTTCATATAAAAAAAAAAAAAAAAAAAACTCAAAAACCATGGATTTCCGCAGATTTTGGATTTCAAAAATACACTATAGACACCCTCTTCTGCTCTCAAAAAAATGGTGCATTTTGGCCATGAAAATGTTAATTTCATATGAAAAAAAAATTTTTTTTCTCAAAAACCATGGATTTTCGCAGATTTTGGATTTCAAAAATACACTAAAGACACCCTCCTCTGATCTCAATAAAAAATGGTGCATTTTGGCCATGAAAATGTTAATTTCATATGAAAAAAAAAAATCTCAAAAACCATGGATTTCCGCAGATTTTGGATTTCAAAAATACACTATAGACACCCTCCTCTGCTCTCAAAAAAAAATGGTGCATTTTGGCCATGCCAGATATTGTACAGCCCTTCCCCTACATCTACTTACCAAGTTTCAACAGTAGGTATAGTTCTTATAGTTTCGGAAAAAAGTGGCTGTGTCATACGGACGGACAGACAGACATGACGAATCCATTAGGTTCCGTTTTTTGCCATTTGGCTACGGAACCCTAACAAGTAAAACAACAGTTGTGATTCTCCCCGGTCCCCTAATGCCCGCACATAGGTATCTTATCGCAATATTATGTGACCACAGCACCGTGGAGCAACATTGACTTCCTCAAAAAAGACTGGGTGATTCTTTACTTAATAAAATTAAGGTCATTTTTTCAGTAAGCCGATGCCCTTGTCATGAGTAAGCAATAGAAACGCTATTAAGCACCTACTTTATTCTAATTACCTGACCTTTCCTTCGATTGTCGAGCAAGCGCTCAACAAAACAAACAATTACCTACTATCGTCAATACAATTACCGTGAATCAATTTGAATTATACTTATTGATTACTTTATAATGATGTTCAAAACTATACCGACCCGGTCAGAAACGGGTTCAGAAAACTAAACTAACCTAACCAAACAAGACCACAACAAGATCGTCAACGAGTCTTAACTCACCCGCCCAAGGCCCAAATCGCTTTGTCAACGGCTCCACTTCGGAAGGTAGGAAAAATGGCATCAAATACGACGATATTAATTCCAGTGGCGACCACAGAAAATCTAATATAGAGAAGAATAACACAACCCCTCCAAAAATCGCGAGCATCATTATTAACATGGTTTCGTAAATGCACTTGCCCTGTTGTATCAAAATATCCTCTAGGGCATAAAATGTTGCCGAAGTTATTGTTCTATCGTTTTTAAATTCGAAAATGGAATGTTTTTGTTTACAGAGACGGCGAGGGTGCGCGCGCCTCGCGTCAACAACCGATGTGCACTGACAGGACAGTGACAGTTGACAGGAGCGAGTGAATCCAGCGAATGAATGGTCGGTGTCGGTTTGATCATTCATATTCTACTCCTAGAATGAAGTGCCTATGTAAAAATCTCGCTCGCTTCTCTCGCTGGTAACTACGTAACTTTGCTAACGCGCATTGAGCAGGCTACTCAGCCTACTCAATGCACTAAGTTAGTGCACACTGCGTAGAGATTTCCACAATTCTATTTAATTTGGAGTTAGATTTTTGGGTTATCCTGTATATTTATTTATAACACCGGGCCCATAACATTTTCCCGTTTCGATTATTAGTTATATTATAAGGGTGTGTAATGTAATATATATAAACAAATAAAAACAAATTGCATATTTTTATTTTGCATATCAACGAATACCATCATTTCGGATTCTAGGTATAAGTGGGCAAATTGCATATAAATAAAATGCATAAAAACTATTTGCATAATTTCATCGATTATAATAATCAATTTGCTCTATGCAATAATGGGCACTCTGTTATAATATTTCATGCTCATACATAATGTATTTAAAAAAAATACTTATTTTATAAAGTAAAACATTTAAATAAAAAATCTTAATTGTTGTTTTTTGTTTTTCATTTCGTCATCATACCAGCCGAAAGACGTCCTGGACATAGGCCTCCCCCAAAGAGTGCCAAAATGACCAGTCCTGCGCCACCCGCATCCAGCGGACTCCCGCGACCTTTAACCACATACCTATTATATTAATAGTGCTTTAACAGGTCATCAGTCCACTTTGTGGGGGGCCTACCCACGCTACAAACATAATTCAATTTAGTATGACGTGGCCAGTTATTGAAGGGTGGCCAGTAGGTAATTGATACCTTATACTAAAATGAATTCTATTATTTTATAGGTGAATAGAGTTCAATTTTAGTATGAGGTGGCTAGTTATTGAACGGTGGCCAGCTACTAACGATTTAACCTACTTAAACAAAAGCCCGAATTATTACGCTTTGTAAATGGGGAACTTGCATGGGACTTCAATTACTACTAAATTTCACTCAATCGATGCGGATAAATATACGTAGAGATAACAAGCAAAAGAAAAAAAAAGCGGCCAAGTGCGAGTCGGACTCGCACATGAAGGGTTCCGTGAAATAAATTGCGGTTTACGATTTATGACGTATTAAAAAAAAACTACTTATTAGATCTCGTTCAAACTAATTTTCGGTGGAAGTTTACATGGTAATGTACATCATATATTTTTTTTAGTTTTATCATTCTCTTATTTTAGAAGTTACAGGGGGGGGGGGGGGACACACATTTTACCACTTTGGAAGTGTCTCTCGCGCAAACTATTCAGTTTAGAAAAAAATGATATTAGAAACCTCAATATAATTTTTGAAGACCTATCCATAGATGGGTTTGATGAAAAAAAAATTTTTGAGTTTCAGTTCTGAGTACCCCTAAAACTAAATGTTTTTTTTAGATTTTTGTGTGAAAATCTTAATGCGGTTCACATAATACATCTACTTACCAAGTTTCAACAGTATAGCTCTTATAGTTTCGGAAAGAAGTGGCTGTGAGATACGGACGGACAGACAGACGGACGGACATGACGAATCTATAAGGGTTCCGTTTTTTGCCATTTGGCTACGGAACCCTAAAATCATTGCAGGCCGCCTGGAATGTTACATATAAATAGCTGTTACATATAAGTACCAAACTTTTTAAAAAGTAGAAACTGGCATATAAAAGACGGCACAGGTCGTATTTAGCCAAATCAAGTCGTATTTTTCTGTTGCAAACGCGACATTTTTGTATGTGTCATAAAATTTTGCGGTGGAAAAATACACTTGCGATTCTGTTTAAAAAAATATTATGACGTTTAGTTTTATGTGCATGATTTGTAGTAACGTTTGATTTCAATTTAGTCTTTTTTATTCCCCCATTTTTGAGAAAAGCACTATATTAGCCTCAGCCGGAATGGCAACTGCAAGCTTCGTATTATAATTAAACGGACTCGCAAGCTCGTCCGTTTAAACAAAATGCTCAGCCTGCAATTGCCACCTTCCCGGCCCCGGCAATAATGTACTATTATCTTTATCTATATGTTTGCTGTTGACTGTACAAGTAGTACAGCTTTAAATTAAATTTTAAAAATTTGATTAAATTAGAGTGAAGTATTTTTTCTCAAACATGCAATGAAATATTCTCTTTACGTTCCTTATAATAGACTCGGAAGTACCCTTTTTCGGGCGCAGCATCTCGAGGCGGCCTGAAATGGGATTTCATACAACTTTTCAGGCCTAGGCCTGCAAAGTAACTTTTTAATTTTCATTTCACTATTTGTGGGCTTTGTGGCACACCATCACGGCATTCAGCCATGAAAATTAGTTTGATTTGAGGATTTTTATTTATTTATTTCATTGCATGTTTGAGAAAAGCACTATACATGCCTCGGCGTGAAAACTGATTCCTCTGATGTCATGTACTAATTGTTAAAACACGTAAGTAAAAATACATTTAGTTTATTGAAGATACAATAGAAAAATTGAATTAAAACTAGATTTAAAAATAAACTAAAACTAACTTAAAAATAACCTACCAAAAACTAGATACAACTTTCTAGTTTTGGACCAGGGTGACCATCACGCTGTGCGAGAAAGCTGCCTGCGCGAGGGTCGCCTGTTGCCTCCCCCAAGCGTTTGCTGAGCGCCCCGTGAAGCCCACGCGCGCCTTTACCCCGCGAGGGTCGCCTGTTGCGTCCCCCAAGCGCTTGCTGAGCGCCCCGTGAAGCCTACGCACGTCTTTACCCCGCGAGGGTCGCCTGTTGCCTCCCCCAAGCACTTGCTGAGCTCCCCGTGAAGCTCACGCGCGCCTTCGCCCTGCGAGGGTCGCCTGTTGCCTCCCCCAAGCGCTTGCTGAGCGCCCCGTGAAGCCCACGCGCGCCTTTACCCCGCGAGGGTCGCCTGTTGCGTCCCCCAAGCGCTTGCTTAGCGCCCCGTGAAGCCTACGCACGTCTTTACCCCGCGAGGGTCGCCTGTTGCCTCCCCCAAGCACTTGCTGAGCGCCCCGTGAAGCTCACGCGCGCCTTCGCCCTGCGAGGGTCGCCTGTTGCCTCCCCCAAGCGCTTGCTGAGCGCCCCGTGAAGCCCACGCGTGCCTTTACCCCGCGAGGGTCGCCTGTTGCGTCCCCCAAGCGCTTGCTGAGCGCCCCGTGAAGCCTACGCATGTCTTTACCCCGCGAGGGTCGCCTGTTGCCTCCCCCAAGCGCTTGCTGAGCGCCCCGTGAAGCCCACGCGCGCCTTTACCCCGCGAGGGTCACCTGTTGCCTCCCCCAAGCGCTTGCTGAGCGCCCCGTGAAGCCCACGCGCGCCTTTACCCCGCGAGGGTCGCCTGTTGCGTTCCCCCAAGCGCTTGCTGAGCGCCCCGTGAAGCCTACGCACGTCTTTACCCCGCGAGGGTCGCCTGTTGCCTTCCCCAAGCGCTTGCTGAGCGCCCCGTGAAGCCCACGCGCGCCTCCAGATGAAAATAAAATTTTGAAGCTGGTGAAATGTCTTGTGTTGAGAATAAAGGTAAGTTGCAGGTACTCATGACAAACATAAATAAAAAGCGGCCAAGTGCGAGTCGGACTCGCACATGAAGGGTTCCGTTAAATAAATTGCTTTTTACGATTAATGACGTATTAAAAAAAAAACTACTTACTAGATCTCGTTCAAACCAATTTTCCTTGAAAGTTTGTGCATCATATATTTTTTTTAGATTTATCATTATCTTATTTTAGAAGTTACAGGGGGGGGGGGGACACACACATTTCACCACTTTGGAAGTGTCTCTCGCGCAAACTATTCAGTTTAGAAAAAAATTATGTTAGAAACCTCAATACCATTTTTGAAGACCTATCTATAGATACCCCACACGTATGGGTAAGATGAAAAAAAAAATTGAGTTTCAGTTCTTAGTATGGGGTACCCCAAAATTTATTGTTTTTTTTTATATTTTCGTGTGAAAATCTTAATGCGGTTTACAGAACACATCTACTTACCAAGTTTCAACAGTATAGCTCTTATAGTTTCGGAAAAAAGTGGCTGTGACATACGGACGGACAGACAGACAGACGGACATGACGAATCTATAAGGGTTCCGTTTGTTGCCATTTGGCTACGGAACCTTAAAAAGGAGCAATGTACCTAAATTATTCGTAATTCGTCGAGACATAAACATTGATTCTCTATATCTTTAAATGAAAGTACCTAATTCTGTATTTAGCTCCTAAGAGTCAAGGAATACACTGTTTTTCTTTTAAATTGTGGACATTGTGGTCAGACGGTTTGGACGGTGGCAGCTGATGTGGCTGCGGGGTCTGCGGGAACGGGGGGGTGTTCGTCCAGTGCGTTGATCCCTTTCAGCTTGTTCCGCACCGCAGCCAGCGACACTGGAATATTCCAATTATATTATTTACCGTGTATCACGCAATACATAATAGCTTTGAGGTAACTACAGAAGGTACAAAATAGTTCCTTTTAAGGCCGAAACGCACTGAAAGCGGTGGCGGTGCGGCAAGGTGCTGTGTGGAGGAGGTACCGGTTGTAATTATGTTCGAGCTAATATGAAAGGGTCCGCACAGAATACCGCGGCGGGACGCGGCGCGGTGCGGTATTCTGGTCGGACGTTTTCATATTAGCTCGAACATTACAACCGGTGCCGCCTCCGCACCGCACCACACGGCGCCGCCACCGCTGTCTGTGCGTTTCAACTACCTACTTAGTCTAGCTAGTGGTCTCAGTTTACACCAAACAGCCAAGGACATGGCGTCACCATGACCGGCGGCGGCGGTGAGCTCACAAACAACGGCAAACAGGTTTGCGGCCGCAAACAAGGAAGCAAATAGGTACCTAATTTGTTGAAGAATCTAAAAATACATTTTTGTGTCGTTTTCTTAGCTCCTAAGACCCACGTACGAAACAGAATAGCATTAGCATTTAGGTACACCAACTAAGGTAATTGTCCGAGTTCTCGACGCTGTACTAGTAGGTATATGGCATGGGCACTTTAGGTCAAAGTAATATGGGTTAAATTCGAACTACGAGGATTTTTCTTCATTTGAATTTTAGCCTTGTCACTTTGAGTGCCCATGCCATATACTAGTACCTACAGCGTGGAGCACTCGGTCGGACGTTTACCTTACTTAGTCTAGGGAATAGAGTAGAATGTCTGAATGGAGCAGTATTTTTTCGAATCCTATTCTGTTTTTGATTATTTTTGGTATTTTACAATTTATTGTGAGCATTCAACATGTACATAGTTCAATATCCATGAATAACCTCCTAACGCACACATACTAGGGAGTTCCTCACCACCTGCTCTTGAGAGTAGGGGAAACAAAAACACTTGCACCCACCACAGTACCTACCTAAGTATGTCAATATAAAAATTACTTTACACAAGAATAAAGCATCCCGCTGTCGCTTTATCTAGCCGCGGTTACAATGGGGACTGCTATTCCATTCCATTTCCATTCCAACTCATCGCGGTCGAGTACTAGGTAAGTTACACTGTGTTCTGGATCATAAAATAAGTGTTACCTATTGTCTAAGGCTGACAACTCCACAACTCATTTGGCCGTTTACTGCCAGCCATTTGTACCAAATTGCATTTCCTTCGTTAGTCGTACACTAAGTAGGTACTAAACTAGTAATGTCATTTCTTGGTAGATTTGATGGAATCTAATTACATATTTAGGTATAGTTCAAAACAAAACAAGAGGCGCAAAACCAATATTTGAGCAAATACGGCCTATATACCTAGTGAGTTGCCCAAAACCGACCCAGATATCACGACAAACAAATACCTAGAAATCTACGACTACAATAAAATATGTCGATTCATAATCGGCAAAAAACGCGTAGGACACAATAAAAATACCGTGAATTAACTTTTTGCCCATTTAGCATTTTGATAGAAGGTCATTTCGAAATATACATACCAAATTTAAGCATCTTGTTTTGATAGTTATTGTTCGTGCAAATGGAAACTAATTCCAGAACCGAGAGGGCCCCCAGGGCCAACATCGCACCAGCGAAGAAAGCCGCGATCATTTCGGTAAAGTTTCGGAAGTCCTTGTGGTGGAGTAGACTCTGTAGAGCAGACGTCCCCGGGGCCCGGCCGCTCGCGCCACAATGACTGACACACAATGACATGACACGAGATTACGTCGCGTTTTCGTCAATAAACAAGTTCTATCCAACTTCACTAGAATCACTAGCGAGTAGTGATGTTCTAAAATATATTTTCACGTCACTGCTAGGAAATGTGGCAAAAGATGGTCAGAGTTCAAAGCTTAGTTGGACGTCGCACGAACAGGCCATCTATGAATTCAAACTGTTCATGTTGGCCAGTTTGAACAGCGCCGCGCCGGCAAGCGGGACCACGCTCTTTGGTTTTTACAAGCTTTTATTTAGCTCACCCCGTTTTTTTTATTCTTGGGTCAAATTTAGTAATTGAAATTTCACTTTCTTCCTGACAACCGATTGATCTGAAATTTTGCATGCATATGTATATTGCATGAAAATGCAATATTATGATGACATGGAGCTGATCTGATGCTGGAAGGTGGCCATAAAAACTCCGCAATGGTATCACGCTGAATGCTGACTAAACGAGGCTTTTTTTGTATTTGTAAAATAAAAACCAGGCCCATTGCCGCTGCAAACCTATTTTTCTCTAACATGCAATGAAATATTCTCTTTACATTCCTTATAATAGACTCGGAAGTATCCTTTTTCGGGTGCAGCATCTCGAGGCGGCCTGAAATGGGATTTCATACAACTTTTCAGGCCTAGGCCTGCAAAGTAACCTTTTAATTTTTATTCCACAATTTGTGGCACAGCATCACGGCATTTAGCCATGAAAATTAGTTTCATTTGAAGATTTTTATTTATTTATTTCATTGCATGTTTGAGAAATAGGCCAAGAAAATTAGAATTCTGCGAAGAATAAATAAATAAATAAATAAATAAATAAATATTATGGGACAATCTTACACAAATCAACCTAGGCCCACGGTAAGCCCAGTAAGGCTTGTGTTGTGGGTACTAGGCGATGATATATATAATATAGATAAATACATATAGATACTTATATACGTATATAACATCCATAACTCAGGAACAAATATTCGTGATAAACACACAAATAAATGCCCTGACCGGGATTCGAACCCGGGACCTCCAGCTTCGTAGGCAGAGTCACTACCCACTGGGCTACGGAGGCCGTTAAAGAATTAATTCCCATAAAGCTGGAAATCGTTATAATACCTTCATTTGGCCCTAAATGCATATAATCCGAGTTTGCACCATCCCAGGAGGTGTGCTAAACTTTTGGGAGCCTAATAACCGCGAAATCTTTGCTCTTTTTTCAGTTATTTGCATATAGCACAAAAACGGTACATCGGACGGAAAATGTATTCATATCAATATTAAAGAGGGTCAAATTTTTGCGTCGAATGAATATCTAAAACTTCAGATTTGGTTCAGTGGTATAGTCGAAATCAAAGGTCTAATAAGGTAAGGAACTGGTTCTTTCAGGGGATGTACTGGCAGGTCCTAAGAACTCCATGCTTAATATCAGTCCACGGTCTTCATTTGTTTTCGAGTAATTTGGGATAGTATAAAAAAAATCAGGTTGTCATTTAAAGTGTCATAATAGGTAAACTGTTCAAGATAGAGTATCAAAACAAAATGCTCATAAATAAAAATAGAATAGGCTATAAAGTGCATATAAGTATTCAACCAACACCATGTCCTTAAACTTCTTTTAAAAAAATCTACTTTTAATTTTGTTTTATTATTTTTTGACACTTTTTGCACAGGTACACCTACAAGAAAAATATCGTGATAAGCCACTAATGCTCACTACATATAGATATAAAAACATTTTCAAAAATATTCGTGCGTGATGTCAATAAACATACAATCGTGGCATGGAGTGTTCTTAAGACCTGCCAGTACACGCCCTGAAAGAATCACCAAATCCCTCGTCGGGGGCCACTCTCACTAGCTTAGCCTGCTAGACCCCTTATCCCAGTTCCTTACCTTTTTAGACCTTTCATTTCGACCATACCACTGAACCAAATTTGATGTTTTAGATATTCATTCGACGCAGAATTTGACCTTCTTCAATATGGTTTCGACTACATTTTCCATCCGACGTACCGTTTGTGTGCTATATGCAAATAACTGAACAAAGAGCAAATATTTCGCGGTTATTGGGCTCCCAAAAGTATAGCACACCTCCTGGGATGGTGGAAACTCGGATTGCATGCATTTAGGACCAAATGAAGGTATTAAAATGATTTCCAGCTTTATGGGAATTAATTCCTCAAAACGTCTTTTTTGGATCACATTTTCTTGGCCTAAAAAGCACTATACATGACTCGACGTGAAAACGGATTCCCGGCCTCGTATCTCTATCCGGCCTTGCTACGCGCGGCCGTCTATACCTACTTGGCCGGAAATCCGTGTTTTCCCGGCCTCTGATGTAATGTACTATTACAAATAAAACACTTACTTAGTAATCACTTATTTACTCACTTTACCTAATCAAATCAAACCAACTAAGTTTTTTTAAGAACTGTCATAATAAGAATCTCAAGATGGCGGCCACTTTTTGAAAATCCAACGTCTGATTCGTATTAAAAAGGTCTTATTTCTAACTGACCTTGTAACGAGATAAACCGTGTTTGATGGTATGCGTAGACGGCTATCACTTACCTATGTGTGTAACAGCAACCTGACGAACTCGAAGAGTCGTCCACACTTGATTTTATGCACCGCGCTAGTCAGTCAGATAGATTTCTCACAGAGGTGGGTATGCTTTGGGTTCACGGTCATAGGAGCAATTAGTGCTTTCTAAAGAGGGCGCCATGCATTTCAATTTATACTCTAAAATGCAAAAGAGTTGTATGCAGGAGACCTATTTAGTAGCTAGCCACATAGAAATATGAACAAAGATTCAATTACAGAAAGCAAGTTTATTACAGTTCTCACAATCGTTTTAAATATTTACTAAACCTTAACTCTACTGTAGGGATAGCGGCGTGGCTCTCTCAGATGAGATTAAAATATAGGTCCCTGACCGAGGACGAAGTTTGACTCTAAAGTTAAATCTTTATATATAAGTAGGCTTTATTATTACGCTTAGGTCTGTGTGAGGCTCGTTTGCATTATTAAATTACAACATTAATATCTCATGGCAGATTCCATGAATGACACCAAAAAAATGGAGGGAGGTCACCTCTAGAAACCCGCTACACGTGCGTCACGTCCCGCTGCGGTCCACTGCGTCTACCCAGGCTCCCAGATGAGAAACTGCTCGTGTCGGCATCCGCATGTGAAGTACAAAAGGGGCGTATCACCGCACGCGAATTCCTGCGCCCGCTCAATTGCCTGTCCGCAACTGGAGCCCCCGCAAGGCAGCCAGCACGTTGTCGCTGTAAATCACAATCAACATTTAAGACTTGAACGAACAAACAACTATCACTTTCTCTCCGACCACATTTCGACAGAAATTACTAGAACTAGCTTTACCTGGCAAGAGTTCAAAGCTAAGCGTTGGTGATTTTCCGCCTCCCAGATATCTTCCTTAAGAAGTAGTGTGTTACATCTGAAACAAAGCAATGTCCCTCCTCTAAAAAACCGCCGCTTGAACACGATAAATATTTCTTCCGCTAGATCGGCGACAATTTCATTTCACTCACCGACATTTCCAAAGCGTCAAAGCATCTCTGTGTCACTGGATGTATGCTGCTACATTTAAGTTAAACAAATGGCCTCCCGGCCGAAGCGAGCACTTCTCAAAAATTGCGACCTTTTCGCTCAACGCATTTTCGAAGAAGAACTTCTCATTGCTTTTGACAGCCGAGAAAAAAAAAAAGAAGCTACCATAGACAATCCCCATATTCTGTTCAAATACCATAGAGGTATAGACCTGTAGTTATGCCTTGGATGCATGACGACAAATTATTTATCAAAAATCAAATATGATCATATTTTCTAATAGCTTGTTAAAAGTTAAGGATTATTCCTAGCGCTTTGACAACACACAAAAAAAAGACTTATATCGTTGCCTTGAACGAGATGATAAACGCTCTGGCGCAGTTCCTCCGTTGGTCAACAGATGTCGGAATCGTCGCTTGCGCCGTTCTGCAATAGATGGCGCTATGAGTCTGAAAGTTAATGTGTCGATGCCGAAATTACACCGTAACATTACCGCTTCAGTTAGATAAAAAAAATTTTTTTTTTTCAAAAAAAAATTTTTTTTTTTTTTTTTTTTTTTTTTTTTTTTTTCAAAATTCTATGTCAATATAAACCTGTAGAGAGAGAGGATATACATAACTCCTTGTCCAACCATCCCACTAAGAAAGCGCACTGCCTTCACTATACATCATACGCAGCTCAGCCTATAGTACGACCATGCCGCATATGAAAGGTCATCGACCCCTGACCTACACAAGAGTTCCTCCTTCAGGAGCAAAAAAAATCCAAAGATGTACGTGGCGATATGACAGGTGTCATAGCGTCTCGTTAGAAGCTAAAACTAGCTTTCAAAAGTTTGAAAAGTTCAAAACGATAAAATGCCGCTGACTGCTCGTGAAGCTTCCAGCTTGCTGCCCATAACGTTCTGAAATATTTCAATTACCATAACAAAGCAACACTAACGTAAAGTTTTAGGAAGTACTGTCTATGATTAAAACCAGCGCTTGCATATGTTGATAAGACATATACCCGTGATATATACCTACTCACTTTAATGCACCAAGTAGAAATCGTAACAGACTAAAAAATAACAACCCCTTTTTCACACAGAAATCTTTAAGTAGTAGATCTTAAAAGTTATACTAGATATGTCCATATGACAGAAGCAGAGATAAGAAGACTTATTGTCCTTTTAGAGAAGTACCGAATTATTTCGTTCAGCAGTAGAATAATATCAAGTGGATACAGAAGTTCCAAGTAGCTTAAGCCTAACGTCGACAGTTATTTACCTAAACTAACACGCGCGTTCCTATCATGCGACTTATGCCATACGTATGCGTATGCGTATGCCTATGCTATGCTATGCTATGCTATGCTATGCTATGCTATGCTATGCTATGCTATGCTATGCGGGCGTCCCCACTTCTATGAACTTAACTACAAACCTAGCTATCTATACGATGCGCTAGTTCTACGCTACGTTACTTACCTATTTATTTACCTAACAAACCACACTTAAAGCATGCACTAGTGTGTTTGATATTTATCGTATATTGTTACCTAACACAATCGATGGCCAACTCGAAGGTGTATCCTAATATCGAGGTCAACTGTACATTCCGGGAATTTCGATTTGAGTGCATAATAATTACCTACAGGCATTTACCTAGGAAATACTACGTTCCTATATCTGACTCAACGAATAAGGGTTACTCAAACTGTAAAAAAAATCCATGTCTGGTTTCACATTGACAGACGTAATGGCTACTTACGGTTCGTTTATTACCTAATATACCTACATGAATTCTTCACCAATCAGTGGTTATCAAAATAAGCTTGAAAATAAAACATGAGTCTACCTAACAAATAGGTCAAGGTCATTATCATTAACCTCATAGTAACTCTAATGATTTATTCGAATAGTATTCTGTCTGACTGTGTCAGTCTGGTTGTGACTTCTGAGTGAAATTGTAAAGTCAAATCCGATTAAATGAATTGTGATAGCATACAGTTCAGATACTTATAGTTATTAGGTTTCCATAAAAGTTTTCCAACTCTTTCCTATTTTGTGTCTATATG
This sequence comes from Epinotia brunnichana, assembly GCA_963854355.1. Classification (NCBI taxonomy): domain Eukaryota; kingdom Metazoa; phylum Arthropoda; class Insecta; order Lepidoptera; family Tortricidae; genus Epinotia; species Epinotia brunnichana. The sequence continues at coordinate 37,558,547 of OY977939.1, forward strand.
TATGCGAACATACATACCATGGAACTAAATTCCATTAAAGCGACCCCAAAGAAAAGAAACCACCATAACGTCAACAGAATGATTCACATCTAGTACTATCCAAAAGATGTCGCTAGCTTCAACGAGACAACATCCATCTGTACAACTATAACATAGAATGCCCTTCATGTGGTGGTACTGTAGAATACTACTCTCAGAGGAGAAATAGACTCCCACCCAATATTTAAGAAAACACGGATTAAATGCCAGTTACCCCAAACAAGAGAATCCTACGACAATTATATGAAAGATAAAATGTCTAACCTCAAACACTAGTGAACACCTTGAAAAGGTAGCCAGTCATACCCAACGACCGCTGCAACACGAAGCTGAGAAGCGATCAACCCGCAGTAACAGTTGTTGACCTTAAGATGACATGAGCCAGCTTCGACAAACATCTCCTTCGCAGACCTGAAATTCGTCATCAATGGACAAGCCTGAGATAAAAGAATTCGCTTTTATGGTATAAAGCGCAGTTAGCAGATTTAAATTGTTGTTTGAGCTCATCCACAGTGCTAATAGGATCTACCTCTAAGCCTTTCGCTTGCAATACAAATAAAACAGTTCGTCTTTGGTCATGTTATCTAACCCTGAGTAATTATAATAATAAGTTACACAAGATAACATTCAGCTTTTCTGAACAAAGAAAGAGAATACTCCTTTGAGTATTAAAGTGATAAAAAGAACAGTGTTTCTTTTACCATTAATTAAGCTTAAATCCTATAAATATATTGACCCAGTAATATTGTATAGTAACATACAAAATAAAACCACCATCTTGCATTGTGGCTATTTCAGTTTTAAAAGAGCAGAGTAGAAGTAGCAAGCTATTATTAACATAAAAGTAAAATTCTTACTTGAACCTTCATACCTACTTAAAGTTATGAGTGAGATATACTACTTTCCACTCCAAGAATAAATAATGACATATACATATATATGTAATAAAGTTATGGCCTTAATTAATTAATTTAACAAATAAGTAGTACTTATTATCAAGCATTTTAATGATTGGCTTATTGCCTTAAGTATTTTGAGAAGTGTTACATGAATTTACCATTCCATAGAATACAAATAAACATGGTAAAACCATTTATATATAAGTATTCTATGTGCCAGTAACTGTATATTGCAGTGTATAGTTTTGCTTTCACACAAAGCAGTAAAAAAATATTCCAAGTTTAGTTCAGGAGAATTGAAATGTCAAGTTTGACAGTTAATTTATAATAGTTACAAACAGTACCTTATATTGTGTCCAGTTGGAACACCAAAATTTATATTTCACTCTACAGAGTGATGAGAAAAAAAATTACACCCGTTGACACAAATAGTAAAATGCTTTGACACATGAACAGTAGATATAGATATTTGATAAAGACTATGTAACTTAACAAAAGATAAGCCTCACACAACCCTACTCAGACCGCATCTAATACAGGTAATTCCTACTATCAAAAAAAAAAAAAAACACCATGCACCGATAACCGTTGAAACCTCAACCCCAAAGCATCACGTTGGGCCGACAAAATGTAACGAGATAAACCGTGTTTGATGGTATGCGTAGACGGCTATCACTTACCTATGTGTGTAACAGCAACCTGACGAACTCGAAGAGTCGTCCACACTTGATTTTATGCACCGCGCTAGTCAGTCAGATAGATTTCTCACAGAGGTGGGTATGCTTTGGGTTCACGGTCATAGGAGCAATTAGTGCTTTCTAAAGAGGGCGCCATGCATTTCAATTTATACTCTAAAATGCAAAAGAGTTGTATGCAGGAGACCTATTTAGTAGCTAGCCACATAGAAATATGAACAAAGATTCAATTACAGAAAGCAAGTTTATTACAGTTCTCACAATCGTTTTAAATATTTACTAAACCTTAACTCTACTGTAGGGATAGCGGCGTGGCTCTCTCAGATGAGATTAAAATATAGGTCCCTGACCGAGGACGAAGTTTGACTCTAAAGTTAAATCTTTATATATAAGTAGGCTTTATTATTACGCTTAGGTCTGTGTGAGGCTCGTTTGCATTATTAAATTACAACATTAATATCTCATGGCAGATTCCATGAATGACACCAAAAAAATGGAGGGAGGTCACCTCTAGAAACCCGCTACACGTGCGTCACGTCCCGCTGCGGTCCACTGCGTCTACCCAGGCTCCCAGATGAGAAACTGCTCGTGTCGGCATCCGCATGTGAAGTACAAAAGGGGCGTATCACCGCACGCGAATTCCTGCGCCCGCTCAATTGCCTGTCCGCAACTGGAGCCCCCGCAAGGCAGCCAGCACGTTGTCGCTGTAAATCACAATCAACATTTAAGACTTGAACGAACAAACAACTATCACTTTCTCTCCGACCACATTTCGACAGAAATTACTAGAACTAGCTTTACCTGGCAAGAGTTCAAAGCTAAGCGTTGGTGATTTTCCGCCTCCCAGATATCTTCCTTAAGAAGTAGTGTGTTACATCTGAAACAAAGCAATGTCCCTCCTCTAAAAAACCGCCGCTTGAACACGATAAATATTTCTTCCGCTAGATCGGCGACAATTTCATTTCACTCACCGACATTTCCAAAGCGTCAAAGCATCTCTGTGTCACTGGATGTATGCTGCTACATTTAAGTTAAACAAATGGCCTCCCGGCCGAAGCGAGCACTTCTCAAAAATTGCGACCTTTTCGCTCAACGCATTTTCGAAGAAGAACTTCTCATTGCTTTTGACAGCCGAGAAAAAAAAAAAGAAGCTACCATAGACAATCCCCATATTCTGTTCAAATACCATAGAGGTATAGACCTGTAGTTATGCCTTGGATGCATGACGACAAATTATTTATCAAAAATCAAATATGATCATATTTTCTAATAGCTTGTTAAAAGTTAAGGATTATTCCTAGCGCTTTGACAACACACAAAAAAAAGACTTATATCGTTGCCTTGAACGAGATGATAAACGCTCTGGCGCAGTTCCTCCGTTGGTCAACAGATGTCGGAATCGTCGCTTGCGCCGTTCTGCAATAGATGGCGCTATGAGTCTGAAAGTTAATGTGTCGATGCCGAAATTACACCGTAACAACCTGGCCAGCTTGTCCCGCAAGTATAGTGGCATCCAGCATGCTCTGGAACTTGGGCGAGGAACCGATCTTCTCCGGGGTCACATAGAGCAGCCTGATGAGCGGCTCCCGTAGAGACAGCTTGTGGTATATCTCGTCCACCGCCGCCAAGGACACGTCGCCGGATAGTTGCGCCGCTGGGATCTAAATATCAATAGGAACTTGGAAAATGAGTGCATAAAACAAATCGAATTGTTTCGGTCCGAGCCCTATGCGAGGCTGTAACTACCAATGCCCTATTTGGGCTTGTTCATATATTATGTCATCGTTTTTTCCCGCCTAATAAAATGACTACTGTCATCCAATATTCAGTCTGGTTGGGCCGGAACGAGCGCAGGCCGAACTTGTCGCCGAACATCTCCATCATGATCGACGAGTGCGGGTAGTCCATGCCGTCAAACTCGCCTGCGAAATGCAACCTTGTTGTACAGAGACTAGGGAAATTTAATGGAACAAATGTCTGTTTATGTCTTATGATGTCTAAAAGTAAAGTACGCTCGCCAGCATGACTAACCAACATTTTTTTTATGTTTATGGCCTGGATACATGTCCTTTAAGCCAAGTCTTTATTTATTGTTTACAAAACTTCATTTTAGTAGGAGTTGGCGCAGTACGCACCATCAACAGTATCTTTATTTAACACTTCACTTCACTTCAAATTTTTGATACTGTGTTTTTAATATACTTGTATAATGGAGCGAAACTGTCAACATTTTTGAGAATGGCATTTAGGCGGCGGGGGACTTCATTTTGAAACACTTCACTTAGGTCACTTGCAAGGATGAGTCTATCAAGTGCAAAGTCTTGACCATTAAATATAAGGTGCTCAACATCTCCAACACTCACTGCCATCCTGACAGTGAGAGCATGTAACTACAGTAAGCTGCAGAGATAAGTATACCCCCTGCTTGTAAAACTCGACTGACCGAGTCACGTGACTGCACTAATGCATCACGTGACTACGTCGGAACTAGCAGCCATTTGAATATTGTTTTTACTTTTTAGCCAATTGAGTAAGTATTCCGATTTCTTCAAATTGCTAATTGTGGGCGACAGAATGTAGTATGTGAAAGATAGGGCCTACGGGTCACGAAGACAAAGGATGTGTAAAGAAAAAGATAGCGCCTGAGTGGCCAACTAGTTAGAGAGTAAATAAATGAATAGCTAACTGAAGTCTTTATTATAATTCCTTCACATAAGGACGGCAATAGTGCCCAGATTAAGCTCCTAAAGCGAAACGGCTCATATAAGAAGCGCGTAATTTATTTAGGACTTAAGTACTATAAGTACAGACAAAGATGATAGCTTATAGTAAAGATAAAGGTACCAGGTACCTCCAGTAATTATTTCATAAAGATCGATACAGGGAGAGCCCCTGATAATCAAGGGAGAGACAGCCAAATTATTTGTAAAGAAACCAACTTGTGACTATATCCCGATCTAGTCCGTCAACAAGGGACATCGGTAACTAGAGTTACGTAAAATGTGAAATAAAAATGTACACTATGTATGCATAGAGTTTTCTTGCATAATATGGTGCAAGAGTGGTCAAGGTTCAGGTTGATTTCTCTGATTGGCTAAAAAGATTGGAGCAAAGTCAAACTTATGCTACCACGTTAATGTAAAATATCTGGGCGACCGAGCTCTGCTCGGGTGAGAATAAGTTTTCTATTTTATATTTATTTTTAATTTAATAAAAAAAAATATATTTTCAAGCAAAAAAAATAAAAAAAACTCGCCTTGGAATTAAATATAATTAAATATAAACCCCCCACTATAAAGGAAACAACTAATACAAAAAGTTACACAACAATAGTATTTATAATTTACTTTAAAAACAAAGTTTAAAACTACTTCAATTCAGTACTTCGCCAAGGAACATACACATTTCCTTACCGGTAGGTATAGTGGGAAACAAATTAACTGCTTTCCGTGAGCGTTGATCACCTATTACAGAAAACACCCAAGTCGCTATAAGTAGGCCAATAATATTTGAGGAGTTCCGTCGATTCCTCAAAGATCTTAAAATCACATTTGTCACTTCATTAGTTGCTACTTAAACGGAACCTACACGAGTTATAATAGAAAATACCAAAATCTCTACACGGGTGCTTAATCTTGGTGCTTAATGCTCAAATAGCATCCTGAAAATAATAGCAGAGAGGTGGGACTCGGACATACTCCGCCGATACACCGACCTACACGTCCTATAAAAATAATAATAATAATAATAATTCATGTGGCCATTTAATATTAATTTTACTAATATAGTTGTATAAGTGTAGTGTATTGTGACTAACAATGCTATGCTATGGATCTAAGAAATCTGAAAATAAACCATTTTTATTTTTATTTTATTTATTATTTTTAAAACCATTTGAGGGCTTCCATCAATTCCTCGTAGATTCCATCATATAACTGGCTTTTTGAAAACAATGGGAACAATCTGGAAGCAAATACTCATACTTTCAAATAAATATAAAAAATACGAAGTTCTGAGGTAACAAACATTAAACATAAAAATCCTCCTTTTTGGAAGTCGGTTATTAATTGGTTTTTACGACCGGTTAGCCTAGTGAGTAGTGACGCTGCATACGAAGCTGGAGGGTCGCTGGGTTCGAATCCCGGAAAAGGGCAAATGTTTGTGTGATGGACATACATATTTGTTTCTGAGTCTTGGTTGTTTTCTATTCTCAATTATCTCCGAAACGACTTGACCTATTAAGATTTGGATTTCTATAAAAGTTTTCTGGATCAGCAGAAATGATTCTTTGAGAGCGCAAATGCCGGCCGCCTTGGAGTTTGTAGTGGATAGAAATACCACAGAACCCAGTCATCCCCCGATGATTAGGCACCAGGCTCGCAGGTTTTCTTCAAGAAAAAAAAAAGGTATATATGAACTGCTCAGGGTCCAATAATGGAGCAAAGCTCTCTAGATAGAGTTAGGTGAGTAACTTTTGCTTTACACAATGCTCTTTAAACAATAATTATACATAAAGCAAAAATAATATTTTTGAAAAACGTTTCTACTGTTAAAATTTTTGAATAATAAAATACAGGTTCTAGAAACCATATTTTTATACCCACAAAGTGAAAATTTACAACCAGAAATTATAAATAGGAATACGTACTGTCATATTTCTAGTTGTTTAGTTACATAAAGCCTCAGTGATACTTGACAGTTATCGTGTTTTTGTCGCGGCGTGAAAGGGTAGACTCAGAAGGCTCACATGTGGGCGTTGAACGTGATACTTTCACAACTTTGGACCTTTTTCACGGCCGATATTAGTGATAGCCCAGCGGCGCCTGCGAGTCGGAAACGATAACGCAGGTTAAGCAACGATGGCAGCGGTCAGTCTTTGGATGGGTGACCGCTTGTTTGAGTGGTTACTATAAATGAGCGCTTCCGTTCTTTGGAAGGCACGCTTAGCAGTTGATCCCGGCTGCTGTCTATGACAGTAGTCGTTAAGCCGAGTTAGAGGCCTTCGGGCGGCTTAAAAACCTCTAACAGTCGAGTTGCCCACTCACTTGACAAAGGGGGGACAACTGTCACTCGCGTCCGCAGGAGCTACCTACCACAACCCTGCACGTGTCCCCTGGGTGGTACTAAAAAGTGACAAAACTCAAAGGCCAAAATAATTAATGTATGCCATACGATTAAATAAAAAATAAAAGTGACAATAATATGCATAACTCAGCATTTAGAATCACAAATTCAAAGAAAGGCATTTAGTAATGCCAGAATTAAGTCTCAGATAATGATAAGCACCATCTAGCGAGCATAGTTTTGGTTCAAGTTCAGTTCGATAGATGTCACTGATGTTATTTTTGAGCTATCTTAGCCCAATGAAAATAAAAATCTTACAAAAAGCGTTAAAAACGTTTCATTTGATTCTAAAATTATTACCGAATCACTAAACCGACTTTTTCAACCTAAATAACCTTATGAATAATAATTTACTATTCAAAACAAAATTTTAACTGACTTCAAATCAGTAGCGAAATTTCTTCAAGTTTGCCTATAAAATTTGAAGAGTTTCCTCGATTTCTCCAGGATTCCATTATCTGAACTGGATTTTGGTGACAACGGGACGAATCTGGAAGTATATGTTTACAAACTAAGATTTTTTTTTCAAATCGGTTTATAAATTACCGAGTTATCGCGTAACAAACACACATAAAAAAAACATACAGACGAATTGAGAATCTCCTCCTTTTTTCAAGTCGGTTAAAAAGATGGCATAGTGCCATAAAATACTCTACTGAATATTTCCGTCACTTCCTCAACCAAATATGTAATTTATTAGTAATTTTTCCCAGTTGGAAAACAAATCGAAAAACAAAAAAGACATGTAAACAATAATAGAAAAAAACGTCAGAACATGCTTTTCCTGGTTTTAATACTACGAAAAATCATCATCATTGTCTATAAAAAACGAAAACAAAAACTAAACATCCCCTGGCTGGGATTTGAACACCGGCCGACGGCGTTATAAGCCGATGTTATAACCATTAGTCTAATCACGCGGTTACAGTTGTCGTGAAATTACGAACTATATTGCATTAACAAATCTTTATGCGAGAAAATCTCGAGAAAACGAATTTTCTCGGAAACGAGACCTATCTAGATTGATTTCTCGCATCCGTAACCACCTATATTCCAAATTTCATCGAAATCGTTAGAGCCGTTTCCGAGAACGTGATTGCAAATATATATATATACAAATATTGCTCGTTTAATAGTATAGGATGTGAAAATTGACGGTCTCACCCGGCCATATCTTCGTAACCAGATGAGGTACGAAAGCAATTAAGGTATCATTAGAAAGATAAGGTAGGCTCTTACGTATATCACTTTTAATAATCAATGTTAATTAAAGCCACTAGGGCCTGGCAAAGCCTTTTAATTTTACCAAACTTAATAATTTTACGTAAATATCGATTTTCCCAATTTAAACGGGAAAAGCAGGAAAACTAATAGACATTGTAATGTATAGCCTACAAATAGTTCTTTTAAAGGAAAATATGTAAAAACCATTAGGGTTTCCCTGAAAACCAGGAAAACGTAAAAAGTAGCTTTTCAATAGTGAAAGTGGGCGAGGTCTTTAAAATTGTATCCCCACCACTTTTGATGTCTTAGGAGTATAAAAGAGGCTATAATCGCCAATTATTTTTGTGTTCGCTCAGCCCCACCAGTGGGAGCTCCTAGGAAGCAGAGGAAAAGAAAATGTAGGGAAATTGTGATAGGAAGTAAGAAATTGTGATAGGGAAAGTAGAATGTAGAATGTGTGGCGAGGAGGATGAGACTATGGAACACTTATTGTGTGAATATCATGCCCTTGCCAGACAAAGAATGAACTACTTTGGTAACGGTTACCCGCAACCAAAGGAATTCAAGGTGCTCCCGGCGAACTGCATCATCCGCTTTGTGGAAATGATGGAGCAAGCCTGGGAGCAGGTATAAAGGAGAGGGCAAATGCACAAAAGATCCCACTGGGTCGAAGTGCATCCGAAAGGGCCCTCACCTAGATAAGATAAGATAAGATAGGGAAAGTAATAACCAGTAGTTTATGTCTCATATTTTATTATACCGTTTCATTTATTTTCGCCAAGTATTATTTTATCGTCACCCCCCACCCCGTCCTTCAACAGTGCAGCTCAGTCTGCGGGATTAGTGCTCCCCTAGAGCACCTGCGCTATCAAAGCGCGTTACGGCCGTTTAAAAACACGCTGAGTGGTTCACCCGCCGCGGTTGAAACGCGCGGTTCGCCCGCCGCGGTTTTTAAACGCCCCTTGTTAGGTGACTGTAGGGTCGCGAAGGTCGAACCTAGGCCTGTCGCATATCGACCCTGTCGACGCCACGCGCGATCCAACTGTCATATCGTTCGATATCTTACTTACGTGTGACATTTGTCAAATTTGTATGCAAATTGACAATTCATTTCGAACTAAACGTCATCTCGACTGATATAAGAATAGAGGTTAAATCAAATTTCTTTGTTTTTGAGACGTTCGAAATTTGAATGAAATAATATTATCGAAATCGATGTTATTATTTAGCAATAATAACATTTACACAGATAAGAAATTTGTTCTAACAAAACAGTCTATTTTTATGGTGGTCATAAATCGTTTCGTATTCGTTATTTTAACCGACTTCAAAAAAGAAGGAGGTTATATGTTCCACAATATGTTTTTTTTTTTAATGTATGTTCGCCGATTTCTCCGTCAATTGTGGAGCGATTTCCAAAATTCTTTTTTTATTCAAAAGAGTATACTTCCGAGGTGGTCCCATTGTCACCAAATCAGGATCTGATGATGAGATCCCAGGGAAATTGAGGGCAACCTTCAAATTTTATAGGCACGCATGTAGTGATTTCGGTATTTTCTATTATAATTCGTGTATTTACCTTGCACTGCACAACGCCAAGGAGCTATGAATCTACAACGCACACCACCTGGAGGCGGCATTATCACGGAGCCCAGTAGCTCGCAACCTAACTTAACGTTGATTTCTGAGCATGATAAGGCACAAATCACATTCCGTAGCAAACGTAAGCTCTCTACTGACAATGATCACGTCCTATCAGAACTAGCAGACCTGAAAAACAAATGTCTGAAATGAAATGAAAATGAAAAGAATGATTCATTTAATTTTTTTCATTTTTCATTTTCATTTCATTCAAATGTCTGATGCACATTTTGTCTGCTTATAACAAAACACAGACAGATACAATGAACCTACTTCGTGAAGATGTCGGCAATATAAAGGACCAAATTACCAATATCCGCAGTAGCATGGATAGCATAATTGGTGAGCAAGATAATCTAAAAACTAAACTAAATAGCCTAGCGACATCTATTAATACTACCGATTCACGAATTGAACAGTTGGAATCAGATGTCCAACTACTGAAAACTTCTTCTTGCCAAGTAAACATGTCTGGAGTACCCATCTGTTATGAAAATGTTAGCACAGAGTGTCAGGAACGTAATTTGCGAGCTAAAAATATTATAATAGCAGGAATTCCGGAACCGGACCCCGAGTTACCAGAAAAAGCGAAATACGATAGTCAAGAAGTTGCTAAGATAACTAAAGCCATCTTCAGTGATTGTCCAGAACCGGTAAAAAACTTCCGCCTTGGAAAACATCAAGAAAATAGACCGCGATCTATAAAAGTGTGCTTTAGATCGGAGGAAATAGTAAAATATATACTCCGAAACAAAAATAATGTGAAAATAAACGACATCAAAATATTCTCGGACCAAACCCCGTATCAGCGTGAAGTGATGCAAAATCTAAAAAAGGAACTAAATCAACGTACCTCTGACGGTGAAGAAAATTTATGCATTAAGTATGTGAAGGGAGTCCCTAGGATTATGGAAACGCAGACAAAAACAATCACGCCGACCGCTCTGATGAAGACAGCAGAAGAGAAACTTGGGTAAAAAAATAAAAAAGAAGAAGCCATAAGAATGTATCTATCGTGTTACTGCAACTTTTACAACTTCAGGCAAAACTCCAGAGGGGGGGGGGTTCTGGACTAACGTACACAACAAATTGAAACTTAAACTTACTATAACAAAATATACTTAATAATTAAATTAACATAAACACTTTCTCTCTCTCTCTCTCTCATACATCCACTTACTGACACGAATACTTATGTACAGAATGTATGTGTCCTTGCATTAAATATGTTCAATAAAATCACCATTATAACAATCAACACTGAAAATAAATAAAAGAAAGAAAGAAAATATTTATTCGTGGACAAAACAATGGGTGTAAAAAACAAAACACAGAACGTAAAAATAGCAGTATAAACATAATATGTACCTACATACTTGTATAGGGTAATGAATGCTTGGGCAAATGCCGCATCCATTGCATGAACAACATTGTTATTAGTTCGTTATCGCTATGCACAGCGCCGAGCGCATACCGCCCCGCCCCGCCCCGCCCCGCCCCGACCCGACGACGTAGCATGCCGTTTGTCAACCTACCTGCATTTTTGTATACTTTATTAGAATTAAGCACCATGCGTTTAACCGTAAATTGTAATAGTCTTTTCAACACACCTGCTCGTAAAGTAGGTCTTATTACAGCGTATTTACACTGATAATGCAGAATATTACCCATGCCGTGCCTTTTACATTACATTATCGCACTAGTGCCTTTTCATTACATATCTTTTTAAATATTAGCAAAATAATGCAGAATATTACCCATGCCGTGACTTTTACATTACATTATCGCACTAGTGCCTTTTCATTACATATCTTTTAACATTTTCATTTTTTAATTATTAATTTTTTTCCTCGCAAATGTGTTGAAAATTCGGCTCAGGCTTAAAAACCGACTCGAGTGTAATGACCAACTTAGCACACTTGTATCATAATGTACTATTAATGTTCTCAAATAAGTGAAATTGTAATTTCTTATGAGAATAAAGATTTTTAACCAGTACCTTCGGAAATCGCAATTTTGGTGTAGTGGAACTGATGATGAAGATCACAGATGACTTATGGAACTCCTCAAAGATGTAAATTTCGTCAAAGATTCTGACATGATTCCGTTGAAGTAGCAACTCATGAGGTGGTAATTCTGAGATCCTTTATGTTAGCTTGTTGATGACATGTATAATATTATTATTATACTAGCTTTTGCCCGCGACTTCGTCCGCGTAGAACTCGTTTATATCGTAGCTCAATACAAACTTTCACCCTCCATTTCCCTTTTAGGGGTAGATTTCCGATATAAAAACTATCCTATGTCCTTCCCCGAGACTCAAACTATTTTTATCATCTTTATCATCATCATAATATCAGCCGAAAGACGTCCACTGCTGGATATAGGCCTCCCCCAAAAAGTTCTAAAGTGACCAATCCTGCGCCACCCGCATCAAGCGGACTCCCACGACCTTTACCAGGTCATCAGTCCACCTTGTGGGGGGCCTACCAACGCCGAGCCTACTAACTACCTCTATACACAATTTTATCTAAATGGGTTGTATAGTAGCTCCATTTTACCCCCTAAAGAAATGATTTCCGGGATAAAAACTATCCTATGTCCTTTTCCGGAGCTCAAACTATCTGTAAACCAAATTTCATCTAAATGGGTCACCCAAATCCAAATTATCACCCCTTAGGGGAGGATTTTCGGGATACAACTATCCTATGTCCTTCCCCATCAGGACTTCCAACTATCGCTATACTTTAAATGGGTTCCATCCAAATTTTCACTCACATTTCACCCCCTTAGAGGATGATCTGCGGAATTAAAACTATCATATGTTCTTTCCCAGGACTCAAACTATCTCTTAACCAGATTTTATCTAAATGAGTTCCATCCAAATCTTCACCCTCATTTCACCCTCTCTGACGATGATTTTCGTTACAAAAACTACGCGATTTCCTTTCCTGGAACTCCAACTATCTCTATACCGAATTTCACCTAAATGGGTTCTATCCTAATTTTCACCCCTCATTTCACCCCGTCAGGAGATGATTTTCAGGATATAAACTATGAATTGTCCTTCCCTGGTTTAAGTGACATTTGGTATAGAGATAGTGCTATACCAAATTTCACTTAAATGGATTTTATCCAAATTTTCACCATCTAATTCATCCCTTTAGGGGATGATTATCGGGATTGAAAATATCCGTTGTAATTCTCCGCTACCCAATTTAACTCTAAACCAAATTTCATCTAAATTGCACCTCCTTAGAGGATGATTTACGGGATAAAAACTATCCGTTGTCATTCTCCAGGACTCAAACTACTTCTTTATCAAATTTCATCTAAATGGGCTACATCCATTTAGATGTAGCCCATTTCACCCCCTTAGGGGATGATTTCCGGAATAGAAGCTATCATATGTCCTTTTCCAGGACTCAAACTATCTTTCAACCAAATTTTAACAAAATGTGTCACAAACAAATTTCCACCCCTAATTACATCCCCTTAGGGGATTATTTTCGGGATAAAACTATCCTATGTCCTTCCCCAGGACTCCAACTATCGCTATACCCCCCGGCCCGGGGAAGGCCATAGTGGGGGGTTATGTGGGGATCTCTCCTTCCGCAACCCCCTCCGCATAAGGTGGAGGGAGGGGAGGAGCCTACCCACTAAAACCCCAGCGGCGTCATCCTCTCCTGCCGTTAAGGGGACCGTCATGGGATGCAGCATTTCTTACCACGACGACCCCCGGCCGACCGACCTTTAGGGGATGATTATCGGGATTGAAAATATCCGTTGTAATTCTCCGCTACCCAATTTAACTCTAAACCAATAAAGTATGCTGGCCCCGTAGCATGGATGGCGTTATCACGCGATAAGTGATAGGATAAGCGCGTCGTCTCATTCTATCGAACGGTGTCAGCCAGGGACGGCAGCTCTATCCTATCACTTATCGCGTGATAAGGCCATCCATGCTACGGGGCCTGATTGAATAAATCTTATTATAGCAATTACATAGTTTTTCTCACTTCTGGAACTAACCCCATAGTTTCAGAAGTGGGATCTACAAAAATAACATAGATTTTTGCCACGTCTCACAAAGTGTAAGCGTAAAAGTGTTATTTTTTTCGTCTCCTTTTGTTTCGTTGATCTTTAATTAGCGGATTAGAAAAAAAACTGTATTTACCGAAACGGGATCAGTCCGGAGGTTCATACGGTTAATCATGTATGTTCATCTTGCCAGGGCACTCCCTGGAGATGGCCATTTATGACACTTCCGTTAGAAAGCTGTTTAGCTAGTTTAAAAACTGTATTTACCGTTACGGAATCAGTCCGGAGGTTTATACGGTTAATCATGTATGTTTATCTTGCCAGGGCACACCCTGGAGATGGCCATTTATGACACTTATGTTAGAAAGCTGTTTAGCTAGTTTAAAAACTGTATTTACCGTTACGGCATCAGTCCGGAGGTTTATACGGTTAATCATGTATGTTCATCTTGCCAGGGCACTCCCTGGAGATGGCCATTTATGAAACTTCTCACTAAAAAATGTTTAGCTGACTACTTAGTAATTGAGTGCATGAAAAGCATGGTGATATTTTATTGAGACTTGTGACGAGAAAGTCGTAAGTTCATTGTTCACAGGAAAACGTAAGGAAGCTAGATATGTGATATGATTTCTCATAAATTAGCGGGATACCTACTAGATGACAAAGTTCTCGGTAAAACGTCAAATTGCTTGATCAATGTAACATCTAATCCTGTGATTTGAGCACTCAATTCAGAATTCCCAAAAAAACGGCGAGCAGTGTCCTCCTGGCTTTGGTTTATCCACAATTAAACCTATTTCTTGTTTGAACTTTACTCGAATGGCTTCGGACCGCTGTTTTACACTTTTTTTTTCATCATTACTTCTAGCCTGCCATTTCTTAATATCTAACTTATAACTAATGTGTAAAAAACATTCAAAGCAACGTATCCACGCATGAAGTGTGGACAAACCAAAGCCATAATTATCTTGGTTGGCATCAAAGTCAGCTGCTTCCTCATTCATCATTTTAGGAGTGGCACCGCAAATGAATCATTTCTGTGCTGAACGATGTTAGTCAAAGCGTTACACACTTTTCCGTCTCTCATAGTCAATAGAAGTTTCTTCGTTTTGAAAGAGGAATCCTCGAACTCTTTTCTTGGTCTTCCTGCTGGATTCATATTTTCAGTAAACGTTGAAGGCCGCGGTTGGATTATTTCTGCACACTTGAAATTTTAAATCTTCACCATCCAGCCAGCTTCTATTTCTTGTTAAAAAAAATTCCTTCGACTTTCCCGCAGCATTCCACTTAGTAGCAACTTTTGTGGAAAATGAGGCCAAGTGATTCTTAATTCTCCTCTCAGTGTCCTTCGTAATATCACGTAGCTCAAATTTGGTTGATACGTAGCTATAAAGATGATTATTTCTTTAATTTTTCCCCACTTTCAACCATTCTTCAAAAAGCTCCAACTTTGGTACGGAAATCAGGCTTTCTGAAAAAAAAATTAAAAAAAAATGTTCTACTCATTTCTGCTAAATAAAAACTGATAGAAACGTAAATGAGAGAAATGGAACTAGATAATATACAAAATACAGAGGAGTGTAAAGCGGTGGAAGGTATTTCCCACTCTATCAAAGTCAAAAAACTTAAAATAAATTGTACGTATTTCGACATGTTTTCAAAACCATCTTTTGCATTATTGTAATGGTGATTGAATCTTGTTTAAATGAAAATTATATAAGACTTACCTTCACGTATAAGATCCATCACTAACACTTTAAAAAAAAATACAGTGTTATCACAAGAGATGTTGTCATAAGGGTCACAGAAATGCAAGTGACAAAATAATGCCATTGCACTTCCCTCATTAGCTGACTTTAGCACCCTATAACTAATGCCATTAGAAAGTAAACAATCAGTTGATAGGGAGGTTTAAGCATGTTGTTTATCTTATCTGATTACTCATTAGTAAGAATTTGCTAATGACTTTTGTCCACCTAGCTTGTTCTAGACGGAACACTGTGCGACCGGACACCATAACCAATGGTTAGGTTAGGTTAGGTTAGGTTAGGTTAGGTTGACAGCGACAGGGCATGGAGAGCGGTCCTCGCCTTCTGCGAGACCATTATGGAGAGGAAAGAGGCGGCCGAGAGACAGAGGGAGGCAACTTCCGCAAATCCCGGTCGCCAACGGCGAATAGGGCGGAGGCGGCGAGCCTATGCCCGCAACATCCCACCCTAACCGTGGCCAGGGCCGGCAGGCTTGGGGAAGTCTGTCGGCCGAATGACAAACTGGCCCGTGATGGCGTTGCGCGTGCTCTCGCGCACCTGACACAAAGGCGTTGCAGGTGGGGCTCACACCCTCCTGCTACTGAGTTAGGGGCCTTCCCATCAGGCCAGTCACCGCCGGGTCGCGGAAGAGTTTTTCGAACGTGCCTGTGACCCGGCAACACGGTGACGAGTCGGAAAACCGTGGGGTTTTAGTCGGTAGTCCGGGCGGTTCCCGGGAGTCCGACATACCCGCCTGCATCCCCAGCCAGGCGGGATGCGTAAAAGCATTTCAAAAAAAAAAAAAAAAAAAAAAAAAAAAAAAAAAAAAAAAAAAAAAGTTGGTTCAGACCAGGGGCATCAGTCGCCGGACGGCATTCCGGGTCGAGCACTGGTGCTGGCCATGGATGCCCTAGAGCCCAGGCTCCGTGAGCTGTTTTCGATATGTGTGGAACAGGGCTGCTTTCCATGTGAGTGGAAAACGGGCCGGCTCGTGCTCCTAAGGAAGGATGGGTGCCCGACAGATTCACCGTCAGCGTATCGGCCGATTGTTCTGCTGGACGAGGTGGGCAAACTATTTGAGCGCGTAATAGCAGCCCGGCTCGTCAGGCACATGAGAGAAGTGGGCCCCGATCTGGTCGATAACCAATTCGGCTTCCGCAGCGGTCGCTCCACAGTAGATGCGATCCTGCGGGTTAAAAACCTGGCACAGGAGGCGGTGGCTCGGGGTGAAACGGTTTTGGCGGTGTCCCTTGACATCGCCAACGCGTTTAACACCTTGCCCTGGGCAACTATCAAGGAGGCACTCCGCTATCACGGGGTGCCCAGATACTTGCGCCGTGTAGTTGAGGCTTACCTCTCTGAGAGGTTTGTGGCCTTTCCCGGTCGGCACGAGTGGGGGCAGAGGGAGATGGTGTGTGGTGTTCCGCAGGGGTCGGTTCTCGGCCCGCTCCTGTGGAACATCGGATATGACTGGGTGTTACGCGGAGCAAATTTGCGGGGAGTGGACGTAATTTGCTACGCTAACGATACGTTGGTCACCGCTCGGGGGGGCAACTTTCGAGAAACGGCCATTTTGACGACGGCTGCGGTAGCCCATGTGGTGGGCCGAATCCGGCGAATTGGCTTGGAGGTTGCACTGAACAAGTCTGAGGCCATTTCTTTCCATGGGCCTCGGAGGGCGCCTCCAGCCGGTGCACACATTGTGGTGGGGGGACAGTCCATCAACGTCGGGTCGACAATGCGTTACCTTGGCGTTGTCCTCGACAGCAAGTGGACTTTTCAGGCACACTTCGAGCGCCTCACTCCAAGGTTATTAGGTGCAGCTGCAGCTCTCGGGCGTATACTTCCAAATACGGGAGGGCCCAAAGCCTCTTGCCGGCGGCTGTACCTTGGAGTGGTGCGCTCCATGGCCTTGTATGGGGCACCCGTGTGGGCCGATGCCTTAGGCAGCCGGACCTCTGCCCTGCTGCGAAGATCGTAACGTGTAATGGCTGTCAGGGCAATCCGGGCATACCGCACGGTCTCCACGGAGGCGGCGTGCGTGCTGGCCGGTTCACTGCCCTGGGACCTCGAAGCCAGAATCCTCGCATACTCGTACTTCTGGCGTGAGGAGGCACGGTCCCAGGACCATTGGCCAGCACCAAGGGAGGTGGAGGCGAAACGTGAGGAATTTCGGCTCCAGGCGGTCGAGCTGTGGAAAGAGAGGCTGGCAACACCATCTGCTGGCTCTAGAACGATTGAGGCTGTGCGCTCAGTACTGTCACAGTGGTTGGACTGCAGTCATGGGACAATTACCTTCCGACTGACGCAGGTACTTACGGGGCATGGTTGCTTCGGACGGTACCTGTGTCGCATAGCCGGGAGAGAGCCAACTATGGAGTGCCATAGCTGCGGTGAGGCCGAGGACACAGCTCAGCACACCTTGGAGCTGTGTCCGGCCTGGGCGAGTCAGAGGGACGAACTGGCCCATGTAATTGGTGGCGATCTGTCGCTGCCGGTAGTAGTTAAATCTATGGTCGACAGCGACAGATCTTGGAGGGCAATGCTTTCCTTCTGTGAGGAAGTAGTGGCACAGAAGGAAAGGGCGGAACGGGCCAGAGAGGATGCCGTAGAGGCGCCCCAGCAGCGCCGCCGGAGAGTTGGCCGCAGGAGGCTGGCGCACGACCGCCGACTGCCACCATAAGGAGGACCTCCGGGCGACGAACACGGGGACGTTCGTCGTCCGAAGGAGTAGGGTCCTCGGGTTGGGTGGTGTGCCAAGTGTTCCGGGCACACTACTGTTTTGATGGAGGGGGGATGGATCCCCCAGTGTTGGATCCGACTGCGGACGACCACTGGCCGGGACGCGGAAGAATAATGGTCCCCGTATCCCGGCCAAAAAGTGGGTGTGAGGAACACCCGGGGGTTTTTAGTCAGTACAAGTCTGACATAACCACTGCTCCTCCCCGTGGCGCGGTGGTATCCATGAGGATTTTCCCCCGGACAAAAAAAAAAAAAAAAAAAAAAAAAAAAAAGACCAGGGGCCATCAGTCGCGTGCCGCCGCCTCTATGCCGGTGTCGCCCGAAGCATGGCCCTGTACGGGGCCCCGATTTGGGCGGATCGGCTCAGCGCGGCAAACAAGGCCCTGCTTCGTAGGCCACAGAGGGTGGTGGCCATACGGATCTGCAGGGCATACGTGACGGTCGCCTGGGCGGTGGCGTGTGCCTTGGCTGGCACACCTCCGTGGGAGCTAGATGCGGAGGCGCTGGCTGAGGCGCACAGGGAGCGGGTGCGGTGGAAAGCCACCGGGGAGTATCCTGCTCCCGAGGAGGTGAGGGAGGCCAGGAGGCAGACGCAGAGGAGGTTGAGGGAGAGGTGGAAAGGTGACCTCGAGGGCTCCCCCTATGGAGTCCGCACCATAGGGGCACTCCTCGGGTCGTTGGACAGTTGGCTGGAGAGGGCCCATGGCAAGGTGGGGTTCAGACTTGCGCAGGTGATGACCGGACATGGCTGTTTCGGTCATTACCTGTACAGGATTAAAAGAGAGGGTAGCCCCGCCTGCCATGAGTGCGGCGCGGAGGACGATACGGCCCAGCACACCTTGGAGTGGTGCACTCGCTGGGCCGAAGAGCGCCGCACAATGGTGTTGGCCCTCGGAGTGGATGACCTCTCGCTGTCCAACGTGGTGGCGGCCATGTTGAGGAGCGAGAGATCTTGGGAGGCGGTGGCCGCCTTCTGCGAAGTCGTCATATCGCAGAAGGAGGCCGCGGAGCGGGAGCGCGAGGAAAGTGCGGACGCACTCCCGCTCCGGCGCAGACGGAGGGGTCGAAGGCGTGCGCGGTTTGCTGCCGCGGGCCGCGTCTTCCCCCAGTAGGGCCAGTGGGTTGGGGGCCCACATTGCACATGGCCCTACACGTCTGGGGGGAAGGTCAAGCGTCTCTGACCTTCCCCTCCCTTGGCGCGGGTGTCCTGGCGTAGCAGCCAGGGCCGCCGGGGGTCGTCGTGGTAAGAAATGCTGCATCCCATGACGGTCCCCTTAACGGCAGGAGAGGATGACGCCGCTGGGGTTTTAGTGGGTAGGCTCCTCCCCTCCCTCCACCTTATGCGGAGGGGGTTGCGGAAGGAGAGATCCCCACATAACCCCCCACTATGGCCTTCCCCGGGCCGGGGGGTATGTGCAAACACATTTCCCCAGCGTCAAAAAAAAAAAGTTGGTTCAGACCAGGACAACATGGTGGTCCTTATCGCTCCTGCTGTTGCCGGCTCCTCCTCCTTCGAGAACATTGTGAAAGATCGTGGGTTCGTGCTCGCTGTACTTGATGGGGTAGCCATTGTTGGGGTATATTTTTCACCCAATCGTAGCCTCGCCGACTTTGAACAAATGCTCGTGGAAGTCGGGGCTCTGGTTGGGCAAATGTCTCCCACCCCGGTGCTAGTCGCTGGGGATTTCAATGCGAAGTCGACGGCATGGGGATCTCCAGCGACAAATGTGCGGGGTGACACGTTAATGGAGTGGGCAATCTACCTTGGGTTGACTGTCCTCAACACCGGATCGGAGAGCACGTGTGTGCGACCACAAGGTGAGTCAATTGTGGACGTTACGATCTCGTCCAATGCGTTGGCTCACCGTGTGCAGAACTGGAGGGTGGAAACTAGTGTGGAAACTCTATCAGACCACCGATACATCAGGTTCGATGTCTCCACACATCATAATGTTCCAAGGGGAAACCGATCCGCTGCTGGGGACAGTCCACGGTGGGTGTTGGGGAAGCTAGACAGGGAGCTCGCCAAAGAGGCAGCAATTGTCGAATCATGGGGGACCGGTTCCAGCCAGGTGAACGACATGCAGGTTGAGCATGAGGCTGAGCGCCTTGGCGCCGCTGTTTCCCGAATCAGTGACGCGGCAATGCCAAGAGCGAAACTTCTCTTGCCAAAACGTCGAGTATACTGGTGGCGTCCAGAACACCGTCAGCTGCGGAACGCCTGTGTTGCCGCTCGTCGCCAGTACACGCGATGCAGAAGACGGCAAATACGGGACCATGACGAAGAAAATGTTCTGTATGACATCTACAGAGTTGCGCGCAAAACTCTGCATACTGCTATAGCACAAGCCAAGGAGTCGGCTTGGGAGGAGTGGCTGGAGACGCTAAACAGAGACCCATGGGGCAGGCCGTACCGGGTCGTGAGGCAAAAACTTCGACCCTGGGCTCCACCACTGACTAGCAGTCTCCAGCCAGAGATCGTTGAACGGATTGTGGGCACTCTCTTCCCTGAGAGAGGCGAGTTCTTGCCACCAGCGATGGCATCAACAACTCGACTGCAGGATCCCGTCATGGAGGTTCCCCCTGTGACAGAGGCCGAGTTCGGTGCGGCTGTCCTTAAACTTCGCTCGAAGAAGACAGCCCCCGGGCCAGACGGCGTTCCGGGACGCCTATTGTCAATCGCACTTAGCGAGATGGAGAACAGAGTCAGAGCTCTATTCACCGCGTGTCTGACCCAGGGGCGGTTTCCCAACAGGTGGAAAACAGGCAAGTTGGTGCTCCTCCGAAAGGATGGGCGCCCACCTGATCAGCCGTCGGCGTACCGTCCCATCGTACTTCTTGATGAGACAAGCAAGCTTTTTGAGCGTGTGCTTGCTGCACGCCTTGTCAAAAGCATGCAGCTGGCCTTGAGCGAATTCCAGTATGGCTTCCGCCCGCTCCGCTCAACGCTGGACGCGATCGCTCGAGTGCGACATACAACTGAGGAAGCTGTAGCCGAAGGCGGGGTAGTCATGGCGAAACAATTATGGCGTCGCTGCAATACCACAACGTGCCTTCCTACCTGCGCCGTGTGGTGACGGCTTATTTCGAGGAAAGAACAGTAATATTTCCTCTAAAGAACGGATGGGGGAGACGAGCTATGTCGTGCGGTGTTCCACAGGGCTCGGTTCTCGGCCCGCTCCTGTGGAACATCGGATACGACTGGGTGCTGCGTGGAGCAATGGTGCGTGGAGTCAGTCTTACTTGCTATGCTGACGATACCCTCTTGTTGGCCCGTGGAAGGAACCACAGGGAGGCCACTTATCTGGACACAGCTGGAGTAGCACAAACTGTGCAAAGGATCCGGGCGCTGGGCTTAGAGGTGGCAATTAATAAATCCGAAGTCATGGTGTTTCATGGCTCGAGAAATGCACCACCACCCGGGGCCGCAATCACAGTGGGAGGAACCTCCATCGCTGTCGGGCCCACGATGAAGTACCTGGGACTCGTCCTCGGCGGTAGATGGAGGTTTGATGAACACTTCCGGCGTTCGGCTCCAAAACTCATCGCGGCCGCCGGAGCGCTCGGGCGAATACTCCCAAACTTAGGAGGACCAGGAGGAGCGTCCAGACGCCTCTACATTAGTGTTGTGCGCTCAATGGCGCTTTACGGGGCACCAATATGGGCGGACGCAATGAGTGCTCGGAATATGACCCTGCTACGACGTCCACAGCGAGCCATAGCACTCAGAGCGGCACGAGCGTACCGCACAGTGTCGTACGCTGCATCCTGTCTACTCTCCGGTAGTCCACCCTGGGACCTGGAAGCCAAGGTCCTATCAGGAGTCTTCTGGCGGGTGAAATGGGCTAGGGAAGACGACAATTACTGGCCTGCACCACGCGAAGTCCAGCTGTGGCGAGTTGAAGCTCGGGACAACATGTTCCGCAGGTGGTCGGAGAGACTCAAGATCCCGGGAGCTAGCCGGGACTTGGTGGATGCTGTTCGGCCCGTTCTGAAAGAATGGGTTGAACGTAAGCACGGCGCACCCACATTTCACCTCACGCAGCTCCTGACCGGGCATGGTTGCTTCGGCAAATACCTGTGTGAGGTGGTGGGTAGGGAGCAGTCACCAGCGTGCCACCACTGTGGAGGAAGAGCCGTGGACACGGCCAAACACACGCGTGAGGAGTGCCCGGCATGGGTGGAGCCCCGCGCAGCCCTGTCCACGGCTTTAGGAAGAGACCTCTCACTCCCGGCGTTAATCAGCCGAATGGTTTGCAGTGAGGAGGCGTGGGTGGCAGTGGCCAACTTCAGCGTCACAGTCCTGACGCAGAAGGAGGCAGCAGAGCGGACGCGCGAGGACGATGCCAACTCGGCCCCGCAGCGCCGCAGGAGGCCGGGCAGGCGGCGAAGGGCCTTCGCAGGCCGCATGCTGCCGCCATAACGAGGACCTGCGGGTGATGGGACGGGAGCACCATCATCCGCCTTGAAGCGGTCCCGAGCTGGAAAGCCCCCATGGTGTTCTGGGGTGCTGACAGTGGAGTGTGTAGGGCAGCATTCCCTACAACCTACGTGGGCCCGCAAGGACAACGCTGACAGAGTTCCGGATGTGCGCAGATGCGTTCCCAGAGCTCTGTCTTAAAGCGAGTGGTGGAACACCCCAGGGGTTTTAGTCTGTGTGAGTCGGACAAAACCCATTCGGCTTCTCTCGAGCCGGGTGGGATCCATAATGGATTTCCCCTGGGTAAAAAAAAAAAAAAAAAAAACAAAAAAAAAATGCTCCCCCGGTCACGGAAAGTCTTCACCCGCAGCTCCTGGACCAGGTTGTGTCCACATTATTCCCCAACCGTGGCGTACACCGGCCACCACTAATGGCGCCTTCGGCAGCTGAGGAAGACGACGGAGAGGTGCCGTCGGTGTCAGAAGGAGAGTTGGGAGCTGCTATCCTGCGCCTGAGAGCGAAAAACACGGCCCCTGGACCGGACGGCATTCCGGGTCGAGCACTGGTGCTGGCCATGGATGCCCTAGAGCCCAGGCTCCGTGAGCTGTTTTCGATATGTGTGGAACAGGGCTGCTTTCCATGTGAGTGGAAAACGGGCCGGCTCGTGCTCCTAAGGAAAGATGGGCGCCCGACAGATTCACCGTCAGCATATCGGCCGATTGTTCTGCTGGACGAGGTGGGCAAACTATTTGAGCGCGTAATAGCAGCCCGGCTCGTCAGGCACATGAGAGAAGTGGGCCCCGATCTGGTCGATAACCAATTCGGCTTCCGCAGCGGTTAAAAACCTGGCACAGGAGGCGGTGGCTCGGGGTGAAACGGTTTTGGCGGTGTCCCTTGACATCGCCAACGCGTTTAACACCTTGCCCTGGGCAACTATCAAGGAGGCACTCCGCTATCACGGGGTGCCCAGATACTTGCGCCGTGTAGTTGAGGCTTACCTCTCTGAGAGGTTTGTGGCCTTTCCCGGTCGGCACGAGTGGGGGCAGAGGGAGATGGTGTGTGGTGTTCCGCAGGGGTCGGTTCTCGGCCCGCTCCTGTGGAACATCGGATATGACTGGGTGTTACGCGGAGCAAATTTGCGGGGAGTGGACGTAATTTGCTACGCTGACGATACGTTGGTCACCGCTCGGGGGGGCAACTTTCGAGAAACGGCCATTTTGACGACGGCTGCGGTAGCCCATGTGGTGGGCCGAATCCGGCGAATTGGCTTGGAGGTTGCACTGAACAAGTCTGAGGCCATTTCTTTCCATGGGCCTCGGAGGGCGCCTCCAGCCGGTGCACACATTGTGGTGGGGGGACAGTCCATCAACGTCGGGTCGACAATGCGTTACCTTGGCGTTGTCCTCGACAGCAAGTGGACTTTTCAGGCACACTTCGAGCGCCTCACTCCAAGGTTATTAGGTGCAGCTGCAGCTCTCGGGCGTATACTTCCAAATACGGGAGGGCCCAAAGCCTCTTGCCGGCGGCTGTACCTTGGAGTGGTGCGCTCCATGGCCTTGTATGGGGCACCCGTGTGGGCCGATGCCTTAGGCAGCCGGACCTCTGCCCTGCTGCGAAGATCGCAACGTGTAATGGCTGTCAGGGCAATCCGGGCATACCGCACGGTCTCCACGGAGGCGGCGTGCGTGCTGGCCGGTTCACTGCCCTGGGACCTCGAAGCCAGAATCCTCGCATACTCGTACTTCTGGCGTGAGGAGGCACGGTCCCAGGACCATTGGCCAGCACCAAGGGAGGTGGAGGCGAAACGTGAGGAATTTCGGCTCCAGGCGGTCGAGCTGTGGAAAGAGAGGCTGGCAACACCATCTGCTGGCTCTAGAACGATTGAGGCTGTGCGCCCAGTACTGTCACAGTGGTTGGACTGCAGTCATGGGACACTTACCTTCCGACTGACGCAGGTACTTACGGGGCATGGTTGCTTCGGACGGTACCTGTGTCGCATAGCCGGGAGAGAACCAACTATGGAGTGCCATAGCTGCAGTGAGGCCGAGGACACAGCTCAGAACACCTTGGAGCTGTGTCCGGCCTGGGCGAGTCAGAGGGACGAACTGGCCCATGTAATTGGTGGCGATCTGTCGCTGCCGGTAGTAGTTAAATCTATGGTCGACAGCGACAGATCTTGGAGATCAATGGATGCAATGGATGCAATTGATTCAAATGGATGCAATGGATATAATAGGTTGCAATGAATGCAATGGATGCAATTGATTTAAATGGATGCAATGGATACAAATGTATGCAATGGATGCAATGGATGTTTTTGATTCAAATGGATGCAATGGATGCAATGGCTGCAATGGATGCAATGGATGCAATGGATGCAATTGATTCAAATGGAAGCAATGGATGAAATGGATACAAATGGATTCAATGAATGCAATCGATGCAATTGATTCAAATGGATGCAATGGATTCAAATGGATGCAATGGATGCAATTGATTCAAATAGATGCAATGGATACAAATGGATGCAATGAATGCAATAGATGCAATTGATTCAAATGAATGCAATGGATTAAAATGGATGCAATGGATGCAATTGATTCAAATGGATGCAATGGATTCAAATAGATGCAATGGATGCAATGGATACAAATGGGTGCAATGAATGCAATTGATTCAAATGGATGTAATGGATACAAATGGATGCGATTGATGCAATGGATGCAATGGCTGCAATGGATGCAATGGATGCAATGGATGCAATGGATGCAAATGATTTAAATGGATGCAATGGATGCAATTGATTCAAATGGATGCAATGGATGCAATGGATGCAATTGATACAAATGGATGCAATGGATGCAATGGATGCAATGGATACAAATGGATGCAAAGGATGCAACGGATGCAATAGATTCAAATGGATGCAATGGATGCAATGAATGCAATGGAGGCAATAGATGCATTTGATTCAAATGGATGCAATTGATTCAAATGGATGCAATAGATGCAATTGATTCAACAGGATGCAATGGATACAAATGGATGCAATGCATTGGATACAATGGATGCAATGGATGCAAATGATTCAAATGGATGCAATGGATGCAATTTATTCAAATGGATTCAAATGGATGCAATGGATGCAAATGATTTAAATGGATGCAATGGATGCAATTGATTCAAATGAATGCAATAGATACAAATGGATGCAATGGATGTATTTGATTCAAATCGATGCAATGGATGCAATGGCTGCAATGGATGCAATGGATACAAATGGATGCAATGGATGCAATGGATGGATGCATTGCATTTAAATGGATGCAATGGATAAAAATGGATGCAATGGATGCAATGGATGCAATTGTGTCAAATGGATGCAATGGATACAAATGGATGCAATAGTTGTATTTGATTCAAATGGATGCAATGGATGCAATGGCTGCAATGGATGCAATGGATGCAATGGATGCAATGGATGCAATGGATGCAAATGGATGCAATGGATGCAATGGATGTATTTGAATCAAATAGATGCAATGGATGCAATGGAAGCAATGGATACAAATGGATGCAATAGATTCAAATGGATGCAATGGATGCAATGGATGCATTGGATGCAATGGATACAAATCAATGCATTGGATGCAATGGATACAAATGGATGCAATGGATGTATTTGATTCAAATGGATGCAATGGATGGCAACAATGGATGTAATGGATGCATAGGATGCAATTGATTCAAATGGAAGCAATGGATGAAATGGATACAAATGGATGCAAAGAATGCAATGGATGCAATTGATTCAAATGGATGCAATGGATTCAAATGGATGCAATGGATGCAATTGATTTAAATGGATGCAATGGATACAATAGATGCAATGGATGCAATAGATACAAATGGATGCAATGAATGCAATGGATGCAATTGATTCAAATGGATGCAATGGATTCAAATGGATGCAATGGATGCAATTGATTCAAATGGATGCAATGGATACAAATAGATGCAATGGATGCAATGGCTGCAATGGATGCAATGGATGCAATGGATGCAATGGATGCAATGGATGCAATGGATGCAATAGATACAGATGGATGCAATGAATGCAATGGATGCAATTGATTCAAATGGATGCAATGGATTCAAATGGATGCAATGGATGCAAATGATTCAAATAGTTGCAATAGATGCCATTGATTCAAATGGATGCAATTAATACAAATTGATGCAATGGATGCAATGAATGTATTTGATTCAAATAGATGCAATGGATACAAATGGATGCAATGGATGCAATGGATGTATTTGATTCAAATGGATGCAATGGATGCAAATGATTTAAATGGATGCAATGGATGCAATTGATTCAAATGGATGCAATGGATGCAATGGATGCAAATGATTCAAATCGATGCAACGGATACAATTGATTGAGATTGATACAATGGATACAAATGGATGCAATGGATGTATTTGATTCAAATGGATGCAATGGATGCAATGGCTGCAATGGATGCAATGGATGCAATGGATGCAATGGATGCAAATGATTCAAATGGATGCAATGGATGCAATTTATTCAAATGGATGCAATGGATGCAATGGATGCAAATGATTCAAATGGATGCAATGGATGCAATTGATTCAAATGGATGCAATGGATACAAATGGATGCAATGGATGCAATGGATGCAATGGATGCAATGGAAGCAATGGATACAAATAGATGCAATGGATTAAAATGGAAGCAATGGATGCAATGGATGCAATGGATACAAAAGGATGCAAGGGATGCAATTGATTCAAATGGATGCAATTGATACAAATCAATGAAATGGATGCAATTGATTCAAATGGATGCAATGGATACAAATGGATGCAATGGATGCAATGAATACAAATGGATGCAATGGATGCAATTGATTCAAATGGATGCAATGGATACAATGGCTGCAATGGCTGCAATGTATGCAATGGATGCAATGGATGCAATGGATGTATTTGATTCAAATGGATGCAATGGATGCAATGGATACAAATGGATTCAATAGATGCAATGGATGCAACGGATGCAATTGATTCAAATGCATGCAATGGAAACAATGGCTGCAATGGATGCAATTGATTCAAATGGATGCAATAGATGCAATTGATTCAAATGGATGCAATAAATACAAATGGATGC
Source organism: Epinotia brunnichana (assembly GCA_963854355.1). Classification (NCBI taxonomy): domain Eukaryota; kingdom Metazoa; phylum Arthropoda; class Insecta; order Lepidoptera; family Tortricidae; genus Epinotia; species Epinotia brunnichana. The sequence goes on from OY977939.1 coordinate 37,586,317, forward strand.
AATGGATGCAATGGATGTTTTTGATTCAAATGGATGCACTGGATGCAAAGGATGCAATGGATACAAATGGAGGCAATGGATGCAATGGATGCAAATGGATGCAATGGATGCAATAGATGTATTTGATTCAAATGGATGCAATGGATGCAATGGAAGCAATGGATACAAATGGATGCAATAAATTCAAATGGATGCAATGGATGCAATGGATGTAATAGATGCAATGGATACATATCAATGCCATGGATGCAATGGATACAAATGGATGCAATGGATGCAATGGATGTTTTTGATTCAAATGGATGCAATGGATGCAATGGCTGCAATGGATGTAATGGATGCAATGGATGCAATTGATTCAAATGGAAGCAATGGATGAAATGGATACAAATGGATGCAATGAATGCAATCGATGTATTTGATTCAAATGGATGCAATGGATGCAATGGAAGCAATGGATACAAATGGATGCAACAGATTCAAATGGATGCAATAGATGCAATGGATGCAATGGATACAAATCAATGCAATGGATGAAATGGATACAAATGGATGCAATGGATACAATGGATGTATTTGATTCAAATGGATGCAATGGATGGCTGCAATGGATGAAATGGATGCATAGGATGCAATTGATTCAAATGGAAGCAATGGATGAAATGGATACAAAGGGATGCCATGAATGCAATGGATGCAATTGATTCAAATGGATGCAATGGATTCAAATGGATGCAATGGATGCAATTGATTTAAATGGATGCAATGGATACAATAGATGCAATGGATGCAATGGATACAAATGGATGCAATGAATGAAATGGATGCAATTGATTCAAATGGATGCAATGGATTCAAATGGATGCAATGGATGCAATTAAATCAAATGGATGCAATGGATACAAATAGATGCAATGGTTGCAATGGCTGCAATGGATGCAATGGATGCAATGGATGCAAATGATTCAAATGGATGCAATGGATGCAATTGATTCAAATGGATGCAATAGATACAAATGGATGCAATGGATGTATTTGATTCAAACCGATGCAATGGATGCAATAACTGCAATGGATGCAATGGATGCAATGGAAGCAATGGATGCAATGGATGCAATAGATGCAAATGATTCAAATGGATGCAATGGATGCAATTTTTTCAAATGGATGCAATGGATGCAATGGATGCAAATGATTCAAATGGATGCAATGGATGCAATTGATTTAAATGGATGCAATGGATACAAATGGATGCAATGGATGCAATGGAAGCAATGGATGCAATGGATGCAATGGATACAAATTGATGCAATGGATGCAAATGATTCAAATGGATGCAATGGATGCATTTTTTTCAAATGGATGCAATGGATGCAAATGATTCAAATGGATGCAATGGATGCAATTGATTCAAATGGATGCAATGGATACAAATAGATGCAATGGATTTAAATGGAAGCAATGGATGCAATGGATGCAATGGATACAAATGGATGCAATGGATGCAATTGATTCAAATGGATGCAATTGATACAAATCAATGAAATGGATGCAATTGATTCAAATGGATGCAATGGATACAAATGGATGCAATGGATGCAATGAAAACAAATGGATGCAATGGATGCAATTGATTTAAATGGATGCAATGGATACAAAGGCTGCAATGGATACAAAGGCTGCAATGGCTGCAATGGATGCAATGGATGCAATGGATGCAATGGATGTATTTGATTCAAATGGATGCAATGGATGCAATGGATGCAATGGATACAAATGGATTCAATGGATGCAATGGATGCAATGGATGCAATTGATTCAAATGGATGCAATGGATACAATGGCTGCAATGGATGCAATTGATTCAAATGGATGCAATGGATGCAATTGATTCAAATGGATGCAATTAATACAAATGGATGCAATGGATGCAATGGATGTTTTTAATTCAAATGGATGCACTGGATGCAAAGGTTGCAATGGATACAAATGGATGCAATGGATGGAATGGATGCAATTGATTGAAATGAATGCAATGAATTCAAATGGATACAATGGATACAAATGGACGCAATGGATGCAATGGATGTATTTGATTCAAATGTATGCAATGGAAGCAATGGATACAAATAGATGCAATGGATTCAAATGGAAGCAATGGATGCAATGGATACAAATGGATGCAATGGATGCAATTGATTCAAATGGATGCAATTGATACAAATCAATGAAATGGATGCAATTGATTCGAATGGATGCAATGGATACAAATGGATGCAATGGATGCAATGAATACAAATGGATGCAATGGATGCAATTGATTCAAATGGATTCAATGGATACAATGGCTGCAATAGCTGCAATGGATGCAATGGATGCAATGGATGCAATGGATGTATTTGATTCAAATGGATGCAATGGATGCAATGGATACAAATGGATTCAATGTATGCAATGGATGCAATGGATGCAATTGATTCAAATGGATGCAATTGATACAATGGCTGCAATGGATGCAATTGATTTAAATGGATGCAATGGATGCAATTGATTCAAATGGATGCAATGAATACAAATGGATGCAATGGATGCAATGGATGTTTTTAATTCAAATGGATGCACTGGATGCAAAGGTTGCAATGGATACAAATGTATGCAATGGATGGAATGGATGCAATTGATTGAAATGGATGCAATGGATTCAAATGGAAACAATGGATACAAATGGATGCAATGGATGCAATGGATGTATTTGAATCACATGGATGCAATGGATGCAATTGATTCAAATGGATGCAATGGATTCAAATGGATGCAATGGATGCTATTGATTCAAATGGATGAAATGGATGCAATTGATTCAAATGGATGCAATGGATACAAATGGATGCAATGGCTGCAATGGATGCAATGGATGCAATGAATGCAATGGATGCAATGGATGCAATGGATGCAAATGATTCAAATGGATGCAATGGATGCAATTTATTCAAATGGATGCAATGGATGCAAATGATTCAAATGGATGCAATGGATGCAATTGATTCAAATGGATGCAATGGGCACAAATGTATGCAATGGATGCAATGGATGTATTTGATTCAAATATATGCAATGGATGCAATGGAAGCAATGGATACAAATAGAACCAATGGATTCAAATGGAAGCAATGGATGCAATGGATGCAATGGATACAAATGGATGCAATGGATGCAATTGATTCAAATGGATGCAATTGATACAAATCAACGAAATGGATGCAATTGATTCAAGTGAATGCAATGGATACAAATGGATGCAATGGATGCAAATGGATGCAATGGATGCAATTGATTCAAATGGATGCGATGGATACAATGGCTGCAATGGCTGCAATGTATGCAATGGATGCAATGGATGTATTTGATTCAAATGGATGCAATGGATGCAATGGATACAAATGGATTCAATGGATGCAATGGATGCAATGGATGCAATTGATTCAACTGCATGCAATGAAAACAATGGCTGCAATGGATGCAATTGATTCAAAAGGATGTAATAGATGCAATTGATTCAAATGGATGCAATGAATACAAATGGATGCAATGGATGCAATGGATGTTTTTGATTCAAATGGATGCACTGGAAGCAATGGATGCAATGGATACAAATGGATGCAATGGATGCAATTGATTCAAATGGATGCAATTGATACAAATCAATGAAATGGATGCAATTGATTCGAATGGATGCAATGGATACAAATGGATGCAATGGATGCAATGAATACAAATGGATGCAATGGATGCAATTGATTCAAATGGATTCAATGGATACAATGGCTGCAATAGCTGCAATGGATGCAATGGATGCAATGGATGCAATGGATGTATTTGATTCAAATGGATGCAATGGATGCAATGGATACAAATGGATTCAATGTATGCAATGGATGCAATGGATGCAATTGATTCAAATGGATGCAATTGATACAATGGCTGCAATGGATGCAATTGATTTAAATGGATGCAATGGATGCAATTGATTCAAATGGATGCAATGAATACAAATGGATGCAATGGATGCAATGGATGTTTTTAATTCAAATGGATGCACTGGATGCAAAGGTTGCAATGGATACAAATGTATGCAATGGATGGAATGGATGCAATTGATTGAAATGGATGCAATGGATTCAAATGGAAACAATGGATACAAATGGATGCAATGGATGCAATGGATGTATTTGAATCACATGGATGCAATGGATGCAATTGATTCAAATGGATGCAATGGATTCAAATGGATGCAATGGATGCTATTGATTCAAATGGATGAAATGGATGCAATTGATTCAAATGGATGCAATGGATACAAATGGATGCAATGGCTGCAATGGATGCAATGGATGCAATGAATGCAATGGATGCAATGGATGCAATGGATGCAAATGATTCAAATGGATGCAATGGATGCAATTTATTCAAATGGATGCAATGGATGCAAATGATTCAAATGGATGCAATGGATGCAATTGATTCAAATGGATGCAATGGGCACAAATGTATGCAATGGATGCAATGGATGTATTTGATTCAAATATATGCAATGGATGCAATGGAAGCAATGGATACAAATAGAACCAATGGATTCAAATGGAAGCAATGGATGCAATGGATGCAATGGATACAAATGGATGCAATGGATGCAATTGATTCAAATGGATGCAATTGATACAAATCAACGAAATGGATGCAATTGATTCAAGTGAATGCAATGGATACAAATGGATGCAATGGATGCAAATGGATGCAATGGATGCAATTGATTCAAATGGATGCGATGGATACAATGGCTGCAATGGCTGCAATGTATGCAATGGATGCAATGGATGTATTTGATTCAAATGGATGCAATGGATGCAATGGATACAAATGGATTCAATGGATGCAATGGATGCAATGGATGCAATTGATTCAACTGCATGCAATGAAAACAATGGCTGCAATGGATGCAATTGATTCAAAAGGATGTAATAGATGCAATTGATTCAAATGGATGCAATGAATACAAATGGATGCAATGGATGCAATGGATGTTTTTGATTCAAATGGATGCACTGGATGCAAAGGATGCAATGGATACAAATGGAGGCAATGGATGCAATGGATGCAAATGGATGCAATGGATGCAATAGATGTATTTGATTCAAATGGATGCAATGGATGCAATGGAAGCAATGGATACAAATGGATGCAATAGATTCAAATGGATGCAATGGATGCAATGGATGTAATAGATGCAATGGATACAAATCAATACCATGGATGCAATGGATACAAATGGATGCAATGGATGCAATGGATGTATTTGATTCAAATGGATGCAATGGATGCAATGGAAGCAATGGATACAAATGGATGCAATGGATTCAAATGGATGCAATGGATGCAATGGATGCAATGGATACAATGGATGAAATGGATGCAATGGATGCAATTGATTTAAATGGATGCAATGGATGCAATTGATTCAAATGGATGCAATAGATACAAATGGATGCAATGGATGTATTTGATTCAAATGGATGCAATGGATGCTATGGCTGCAATGGACGCAATGGATACAATGGATGCAATGGATACAAATGATTCAAATAGATGCAATGTATTTGATTCAAATGGATGCACTGGATGCAATGGATGCAATTGATACAAATAAATGCAATGGATACAAATGGATGCAATGGACGTATTTGATTTAAATGGATGCAATGGATACAAATGGATGCAATGGATGCAATGGATGTATTTGATTCAAATGGATACAATGGATGCAATGGCTGCAATGGATGTAATGGATGCAATGGATGCAATTGATTTAAATGGAAGCAATGGATGAAATGGATACAAATGGATGCAATGAATGCAATCGATGTATTTGATTCAAATGGATGCAATGTATGCAATGGAAGCAATGGATACAAATGGATACAATGGATTCAAATGGATGCAATGGATGCAATGGATGCAATGGATGCAATGGAATCAATGGATGCAATTGATTCAAATGGATGCAATGAATACGAATGATGCAATGGATGCAATGGATGTTTTTGATTCAAATGGATGCACTGGATGCAAAGGTTGCAATGGATACAAATGGATGCAATGGATGGAATGGATGCAATTGATTGAAATGGATGCAATGAATGCAATGGCTGTAATGAATGCAATGGATGCAATGGATGAAAATGATTCAAATGGATGCAATTGATGCAATTGATTCAAATGGATGCAATGGATTCAAATGGATACAATGGATACAAATGGATGCAATGGATGCAAATGGATGCAATGGATGCAATAGATGTATTTGATTCAAATGGATGCAATGGATGCAATGGAAGCAATGGATACAAATGGATGCAATAGATTCAAATGGATGCAATGGATGCAATGGATGTAATAGATGCAATGGATACAAATCAATGCCATGGATGCAATGGATACAAATGGATGCAATGGATGCAATGGATGTATTTGATTCAAATGGATGCAATGGATGAAATGGATACAAATGGATGCAATGAATGCAATCGATGTATTTGATTCAAATGGATGCAATGGATGCAATGGAAGCAATGGATACAAATGGATGCAATGGATTCAAATAGATGCAATGGATGCAATGGATGCAATGGATACAATGGATGAAATGGATGCAATGGATGCAATTGATTCAAATGGATGCAATGGATGCAATTGATTCAAATGGATGCAATAGATACAAATGGATGCAATGGATGTATTTGATTCAAATGGATGCAATGGATGCTATGGCTGCAATGGACGCAATGGATACAATGGATGCAATGGATACAAATGATTCAAATAGATGCAATGTATTTGATTCAAATGGATGCACTGGATGCAATGGATGCAATTGATACAAATAAATGCAATGGATACAAATGGATGCAATGGATGTATTTGATTTAAATGGATGCAATGGATACAAATGGATGCAATGGATGCAATGGATGTATTTGATTCAAATGGATACAATGGATGCAATGGCTGCAATGGATGTAATGGATGCAATGGATGCAATTGATTTAAATGGAAGCAATGGATGAAATGGATACAAATGGATGCAATGAATGCAATCGATGTATTTGATTCAAATGGATGCAATGTATGCAATGGAAGCAATGGATACAAATGGATACAATGAATTCAAATGGATGCAATGGATGCAATGGATACAATGGATGCAATGGAATCAATGGATGCAATTGATTCAAATGGATGCAATAAATACAAATGATGCAATGGATGCAATGGATGTTTTTGATTCAAATGGATGCACTGGATGCAAAGGATGCAATGGATACAAATGGAGGCAATGGATGCAATGGATGCAAATGGATGCAATGGATGCAATAGATGTATTTGATTCAAATGGATGCAATGGATGCAATGGAAGCAATGGACACAAATGGATGCAATAGATTCAAATGGATGCAATGGATGCAATGGATGTAATAGATGCAATGGATACAAATCAATGCCATGGATGCAATGGATACAAATGGATGCAATGGATGTATTTGATTCAAATGGATGCAATGGATGCAATGGCTGCAATGGATGTAATGGATGCAATGGATGCAATTGATTCAAATGGAAGCAAGGGATGAAATGGATACAAATGGATGCAATGAATGCAATCGATGTATTTGATTCAAATGGATGCAATGGATGCAATGGAAGCAATGGATACAAATGGATGCAACAGATTCAAATGGATGCAATAGATGCAATGGATGCAATGGATACAAATCAATGCAATGGATGCAATGGATACAAATGGATGCAATGGATACAATGGATGTATTTGATTCAAATGGATGCAATGGATGGCTGCAATGGATGAAATGGATGCATATGATGCAATTGATTCAAATGGAAGCAATGGATGAAATGGATACAAATGGATGCAATAATTGCAATGGATGCAATTGATTCAAATGGATGCAATGGATTCAAATGGATGCAATGGATGCAATTGATTCAAATGGATGCAATGGATACAAATAGATGCAATGGATGCAATGGCTGCAATGGATGCAATGGATGCAATGGATGCAATGGATACAAATGGATGCAATGAATGCAATGGATGCAATTGATTCAAATGGATGCAATAGATGCCATTGATTCAAATGGATGCAATTGATACAAATGGATGCAATGGATGCAATGAATGTATTTGATTCAAATAGATGCAATGGATACGAATGGATGCAATGGATGCAATGGATGTATTTGATTCAAATGGATGCAATGGATGCAATAGATGCAAATGATTCAAATGGATGCAATGGATGCAATTGATTTAAATGGATGCAATGGATGCAATGGATGCAATGAATGCAAATGATTCAAATCGATGCAACGGATACAATTGATTGAGATTGATGCAATAAATACAAATGGATGCAATGGATGTATTTGAGTCAAATGGATGCAATGGATGCAATGGCTGCAATGGATGCAATAGATGCAATGGATGCAATGGATGCAAATGATTCAAATGGATGCAATGGATGCAATTTATTCAAATGGATGCAATGGATGCAATGGATGCAATGGATGCAAATGATTCAAATGGATGCAATGGATGCAATTGATTCAAATGGATGCAATGGATACAAATGGATGCAATGGATGCAATGGATGCAATGGAAGCAATGGATACAAATAGATGCAATGGATTCAAATGGAAGCAATGGATGCAATGGATGCAATGGATGCAATGGATACAAATGGATGCAATGGATGCAATTGATTCAAATGGATGCAATTGATACAAATCAATGAAATGGATGCAATTGATTCAAATGGATGCAATGGATACAAATGGATGCAATGGATGCAATGAATACAAATGGATGCAATGGATGCAATAGATTCAAATGGATGCAATGGATGCAATGGATTCAAATGGATGCAATGGATGCAATTGATTTAAATGGATGCAATGGATACAATAGATGCAATGGATGCAATGGATTCAAATGGATGCAATGGATGCAATTGATTCAAATGGATGCAATGGATACAAATAGATGCGATGGATGCAATGGCTGCAATGGATGCAATGGATGCAATTGATGCAATGGATGCAATGGATGTAATAGATGCAATGGATACAAATCAATGCCATGGATGCAATGGATACAAATGGATGCAATGGATGTATTTGATTCAAATGGATGCAATGGATGCAATGGCTGCAATGGATGTAATGGATGCAATGGATGCAATTGATTCAAATGGAAGCAAGGGATGAAATGGATACAAATGGATGCAATGAATGCAATCGATGTATTTGATTCAAATGGATGCAATGGATGCAATGGAAGCAATGGATACAAATGGATGCAACAGATTCAAATGGATGCAATAGATGCAATGGATGCAATGGATACAAATCAATGCAATGGATGCAATGGATACAAATGGATGCAATGGATACAATGGATGTATTTGATTCAAATGGATGCAATGGATGGCTGCAATGGATGAAATGGATGCATAGGATGCAATTGATTCAAATGGAAGCAATGGATGAAATGGATACAAATGGATGCAATAATTGCAATGGATGCAATTGATTCAAATGGATGCAATGGATTCAAATGGATGCAATAGATGCAATTGATTCAAATGGATGCAATGGATACAAATAGATGCAATGGATGCAATGGCTGCAATGGATGCAATGGATGCAATGGATGCAATGGATACAAATGGATGCAATGAATGCAATGGATGCAATTGATTCAAAGCCATTGATTCAAATGGATGCAATTGATACAAATGGATGCAATGGATGCAATGAATGTATTTGATTCAAATAGATGCAATGGATACGAATGGATGCAATGGATGCAATGGATGTATTTGATTCAAATGGATGCAATGGATGCAATAGATGCAAATGATTCAAATGGATGCAATGGATGCAATTGATTCAAATGGATGCAATGGATGCAATGAATGCAAATGATTCAAATCGATGCAACGGATACAATTGATTGAGATTGATGCAATAAATACAAATGGATGCAATGGATGTATTTGATTCAAATGGATGCAATGGATGCAATGGCTGCAATGGATGCAATGGATGCAATGGATGCAAATGATTCAAATGGATGCAATGGATGCAATTTATTCAAATGGATGCAATGGATGCAATGGATGCAAATGATTCAAATGGATGCAATGGATGCAATTGATTCAAATGGATGCAATGGATACAAATGGATGCAATGGATGCAATGGATGCAATGGAAGCAATGGATACAAATAGATGCAATGGATTCAAATGGAAGCAATGGATGCAATGGATGCAATGGATGCAATGGATACAAATGGATGCAATGGATGCAATTGATTCAAATGGATGCAATTGATACAAATCAATGAAATGGATGCAATTGATTCAAATGGATGCAATGGATACAAATGGATGCAATGGATGCAATGAATACAAATGGATGCAATGGATGCAATAGATTCAAATGGATGCAATGGATGCAATGGATTCAAATGGATGCAATGGATGCAATTGATTTAAATGGATGCAATGGATACAATAGATGCAATGGATGCAATGGATTCAAATGGATGCAATGGATGCAATTGATTCAAATGGATGCAATGGATACAAATAGATGCGATGGATGCAATGGCTGCAATGGATGCAATGGATGCAATTGATGCAATGGATGCAATGGATGCAATGGATGCAATGGATGCAATGGATATAAATGGATGCAATGAATGCAATAGATGCAATTGATTCAAATGGATGCAATGGATTCAAATGGATGCAATGGATGCAAATGATTCAAATGGATGCAATAGATGCCATTGATTCAAATGGATGCAATTGATACAAATGGATGCAATGAATGTATTTGATTCAAAAAGATGCAATGGATACAAATGGATGCACTGGATGCAATGGATGTATTTGATTCAAATGGATGCAATGGATGCAATGGATGCAAATGATTCAAATGGATGCAATGGATGCAATTGATTCAAATGGATGCAATGGATGCAATGGATGCAAATGATTCAAATCGATGCAACGGATACAATTGATTGAGATTGATGCAATAAATACAAATGGATGCAATGGATGTATTTGATTCAAATGGATGCAATGGATGCAAATGATTCAAATGGATGCAATGGATGCAATTTATTCAAATGGATGCAATGGATGCAATGGATGCAAATGATTCAAATGGATGCAATGGATGCAATTGATTCAAATGGATGCAATGGATACAAATGGATGCAATGGATGCAATGGAAGCAATGGATACAAATAGATGCAATGGATTCAAATGGAAGCAATAGATGCAATGGATACAAATGGATGCAATGGATGCAATTGATTCAAATGGATGCAATTGATACAAATCAATGAAATTGATGCAATTGATTCAAATGGATGCAATGGATACAAATGGATGCAATGGATGCAATGAATACAAATGGATGCAATGGATGCAATTGATTCAAATGGATGCAATGGATACAATGGCTGCAATGGCTGCAATGGATGCAATGGATGCAATAGATGCAATGGATGTATTTGATTTAAATGGATGCAATGGATGCAATGGATGCAATGGATACAAATGGATTCAATGGATGCAATGGATGCAATGGATGCAATTGATTCAAATGGATGCAATGGATACAATGGCTGCAATGGATGCAATTGATTCAAATGGATGCAATGGATGCAATAGATTCAAATGGATGCAATGAATACAAATGGATGCAATGGATGCAATGGATGTTTTTAATTCAAATGGATGCACTGGATGCAAAGGTTGCAATGGATACAAATGGATGCAATGGATGGAATGGATGCAATTGATTGAAATGGATGCAATGGATGCAATGGCTGTAATGAATGCAATGGATGCAATGGATGAAAATGATTCAAATGGATGCAATTCATGCAATTGATTCAAATGGATGCAATGGATTCAAATGGATACAATGGATACAAATGGATGCAATGGATGCAATGGATGTATTTGAATCACATGGATGCAATGGATGCAATTGATTCAAATGGATGCAATGGATTCAAATGGATGCAATGGATGCTATTGATTCAAATGGATGCCATGGATGCAATTGATTCAAATGGATGCAATGGATACAAATGGATGCAATGGATGCAATGGCTGCAATGGATGCAATGGATGCAATGGATGCAATGGATGCAATGGATGCAATGGATGCAATGGATGCAAATGATTCAAATGGATGCAATGGATGCAATGGATGTATTTGATTCAAATGGATGCAATGGATGGCTGCAATGGATGAAATGGATGCAAAGGATGCAATTGATTTAAATGGAAGCAATGGATGAAATGGATACAAATGGATGCAATGAATGCAATGGATGCAATTGATTCAAATGGATGCAATGGATACAATAGATGCAATGGATGCAATGGATACAAATGGATGCAATGAATGCAATGGATGCAATGAATGCAATGGATGCAATGGATGCAATGGATGCAATGGATGCAATTGATTCAAATGGATGCAATGGATACAAATGGATACAATGGATGCAATGGCTGCAATGGATGCAATGGATGCAATGAATGCAATGGATGCAATGGATGCAATGGATGCAAATGAATAAAATGGATGCAATGGATGCAATTTATTCAAATGGATGCAATGGATGCAATTGATTCAAATGGATGCAATGGATACAATGGCTGCAATGGCTGCAATGTATGCAATGGATGCAATGGATGCAATGGATGTATTTGATTCAAATGGATGCAATGGATGCAATGGATGCAATGGATACAAATGGATTCAATGGATGCAATGGATGCAATGGATGCAATTAATTCAAATGCATGCAATGGAAACAATGGCTGCAATGGATGCAATTGATTCAAATTGATGCAATAGATGCAATTGATTCAAATGGATGCAATGAATACAAATGGATGCAATGGATGCAATGGATGTTTTTGATTCAAATGGATGCACTGGATGCAAAGGATGCAATGGATACAAATGGAGGCAATGGATGCAATGGATGCAAATGGATGCAATGGATGCAATAGATGTATTTGATTCAAATGGATGCAATGGATGCAATGGAAGCAATGGATACAAATGAATGCAATAGATTCAAATGGATGCAATGGATGCAATGGATGTAATAGATGCAATGGATACAAATCAATGCCATGGATGCAATGGATACAAATGGATGCAATGGATGCAATGGATGTATTTGATTCAAATGGATGCAATGGATGGCTGCAATGGATGTAATGGATGCATAGGATGCAATTGATTCAATTGGAAGCAATGGATGAAATGGATACAAATGGATGCAATGAATGCAATGGATGCAATTGATTCAAACGGATGCAATGGATTCAAATGAATGCAATGGATGCAATTGATTCAAATGGATGCAATGGATTCAAATGGATGCAATGGATGCAATTGATTCAAATGAATGCAATGGATACAAATAGATGCAATGGATGCAATGGCTGCAATGGATGCAATGGCTGCAATTGATGCAATGGATGCAATGTATGCAATGGATGCAATGGATGCAATGGATGCAATGGATGCAATGGATACCAATGGATGCAATGCATGCAATGGATGCAATTGATTTAAATGGATGCAATGGATTCAAATGGATGCAATGGATGCAAATGATTTAAATGGATGCAATGGATGCAATTGATTCAAATGGATGCAATAGATACAAATGGATGCAATGGATGTATTTGATTCAAATCGATGCAATGGATGCAATGGCTGCAATGGATGCAATGGATACAAATGGATGCAATGGATGCAATGGATGGATGCATTACATTTAAATGGATGCAATGGATAAAAATGGATGCAATGGATGCAATGGATGCAATTGATTCAAATGGATGCAATGGATACAAATGGATGCAATGGATGTATTTGATTCAAATGGATGCAATGGATGCAATGGCTGCAATTGATGCAATGTATGCAAATGGATGCAATGGATGCAATGAATGCAATGGATGCAAATGGATGCAATGGATGCAATGGATGTATTTGAATTAAATAGATGCAATGGATGCAATGGAAGCAATGGATACAAATGGATGCAATAGATTCAAATGGATGCAATGGATGCAATGGATGCATTGGATGCAATGGATACAAATCAATGCATTGGATGCAATGGATACAAATGGATGCAATGGATGTATTTGATTCAAATGGATGCAATGGATGGCTGCAATGGATGTAATGGATGCATAGGATGCAATTGACTCAAATGGAAGCAATGGATGAAATGGATACAAATGGATGCAATGAATGCAATGGATGCAATTGATTCAAATGGATGCAATGGATTCAAATGGATGCAATGGATGCAATTGATTTAAATGGATGCAATTGATGCAATGGATGCAATGGATGCAATGGATGCAATGAATGCAATGGATGCAATCGATTCAAATGGATGCAATGGATTCAAATGGATGCAATGGATGCAATTGATTCAAATGGATGCAATGAATACAAATAGATGCAATGGATGCAATGGCTGCAATGGATGCAGTGGATGCAATGGATGCAATGGATGCAATGGATGCAATGGATGCAATGGATACAATGGATGCAATGGATACAAATAGATGCAATGAATGCAATGGCTGCAATGGATGCAATGGATGCAATGGATGCAATGGATGCAATGAATGCAATGGATGCAATGGATGCAATGTATACAAATGGATGAAATGAATGCAATGGATGCAATTGATTCAAATGGATGCAATGGATTCAAATGGATGCAATGGATGCAAATGATTCAAATGGATGCAATGGATGCAATTGATTCAAATGGATGCAATAGATACAAATGGATGCAATGGATGTATTTGATTCAAATCGATGCAATGGATGCAATGGCTGCAATGAATGCACTGGATGCAATGGATGCAATGGATGCAATGGATGCAATGGATGCAATGGATGCAAATGATTCAAATGGATGCAATGGATGCAATTGATTCAAATGGATGCAATGGATGCAATTGATTCAAATGGATGCAATTGATACAATGGCTGCAATGGCTGCAATGTATGCAATGGATGCAATGGATGCAATGGATGTATTTGATTCAAATGGATGCAATGGATGCAATTGATGCAATGGATACAAATGGATTCAATGGATGCAATGGATGCAATGGATGCAATTAATTCAAATGCATGCAATGGAAACAATGGCTGCAATAGATGCAATTGATTCAAATGGATGCAATAAATGCAATTGATTCAAATGGATGCAATGAATACAAATGGATGCAATGGATGCAATGGATGTTTTTGATTCAAATGGATGCACTGGATGCAAAGGATGCAATGGATACAAATGGAGGCAATGGATGCAATGGATGCAAATGGATGCAATGGATGCAATAGATGTATTTGATTCAAATGGATGCAATGGATGCAATGGAAGCAATGGATACAAATGGATGCAATAGATTCAAATGGATGCAATGGATGCAATGGATGCAATGGATGTAATAGATGCAATGGATACAAATCAATGCCATGGATGCAATGGATACAAATGTATGCAATGGATGCAATGGATGTATTTGATTCAAATGGATGCAATGGATGGCTGCAATGGATGTAATGGATGCATAGGATGCAATTGATTCAAATGGAAGCAATGGATGAAATGGATACAAATGGATGCAATGAATGCAATGGATGCAATTGATTCAAACGGATGCAATGGATTCAAATGAATGCAATGGATGCAATTGATTCAAATGGATGCAATGGATTCAAATGGATGCAATGGATGCAATTGATTCAAATGAATGCAATGGATACAAATAGATGCAATGGATGCAATGGCTGCAATGGATGCAATGGCTGCAATTGATGCAATGGATGCAATGTATGCAATGGATGCAATGGATGCAATGGATGCAATGGATACCAATGGATGCAATGCATGCAATGGATGCAATTAATTTAAATGGATGCAATGGATTCAAATGGATGCAATGGATGCAAATGATTTAAATGGATGCAATGGATGCAATTGATTCAAATGGATGCAATAGATACAAATGGATGCAATGGATGTATTTGATTCAAATCGATGCAATGGATGCAATGGCTGCAATGGATGCAATGGATACAAATGGATGCAATGGATGCAATGGATGGATGCATTGCATTTAAATGGATGCAATGGATAAAAATGGATGCAATGGATGCAATGGATGCAATTGATTCAAATGGATGCAATGGATACAAATGGATGCAATGGATGTATTTGATTCAAATGGATGCAATGGATGCAATGGCTGCAATTGATGCAATGGATGCAAATGGATGCAATGGATGCAATGGATGCAATGGATGCAAATGGATGCAATGGATGCAATGGATGTATTTGAATTAAATAGATGCAATGGATGCAATGGAAGCAATGGATACAAATGGATGCAATAGATTCAAATGGATGCAATGGATGCAATGGATGCATTGGATGCAATGGATACAAATCAATGCATTGGATGCAATGGATACAAATGGATGCAATGGATGTATTTGATTCAAATGGATGCAATGGATGGCTGCAATGGATGTAATGGATGCATAGGATGCAATTGATTCAAATGGAAGCAATGGATGAAATGGATACAAATGGATGCAATGAATGCAATGGATGCAATTAATTCAAATGGATGCAATGGATTCAAATGGATGCAATGGATGCAATTGATTTAAATGGATGCAATGGATACAATAGATGCAATGGATACAAATGGATGCAATGAATGCAATGGATGCAATTGATTCAAATGGATGCAATGGATTCAAATGGATGCAATGGATGCAATTGATTCAAATGGATGCAATGAATACAAATAGATGCAATGGATGCAATGGCTGCAATGGATGCAATGGATGCAATGGATGCAATGGATGCAATGGATGCAATGGATACAATGGATGCCATGGATACAAATGGATGCAATGAATGCAATGGCTGCAATGGATGCAATGGATGCAATGGATGCAATGGATGCAATGAATGCAATGGATGCAATGGATGCAATGTATACAAATGGATGAAATGAATGCAATGGATGCAATTGATTCAAATGGATGCAATGGATTCAAATGGATGCAATGGATGCAAATGATTCAAATGGATGCAATGGATGCAATTGATTCAAATGGATGCAATAGATACAAATGGATGCAATGGATGTATTTGATTCAAATCGATGCAATGGCTGCAATGCATGCAATGGATGCAATGGATGCAATGGATGCAATGGATGCAATGGATGCAATGGATGCAAATGATTCAAATGGATGCAATGGATGCAATTGATTCAAATGGATGCAATGGATGCAAATGATTCAAATGGATGCAATAGATGCAATTGATTCAAATGGATGCAATGGATACAAATAGATGCAATGGATGCAATGGCTGCAATGGATGCAATGGATGCAATGGATGCAATGGATGCAATGGATGCAATGTATGCAATGGATGCAATGTATACAAATGGATGCAATGAATGCAATGGATACAATTGATTCAAATGGATGCAATGGATTCAAATGGATGCAATAGATGCAAATGATTCAAATGGATGCAATGGATGTAATTGATTCAAATGGATGCAATAGATACAAATGGATGCAATGGATGTATTTGATTCAATTAATGCAATGGATGCAATGGATGCAATGGATGCAATTTTTTCAAATGGATGCAATGGATGCAAATGATTCAAATGGATGCAATGGATGCAATTGATTCAAATGGATGCAATGGATACAAATGGATGCAATGGATGCAATAGATGTATTTGATTCAAATGTATGCAATGGATACAATGGCTGCAATGGATGCAATGGATGCAATGGATGCAATGGATGTATTTGATTCAAATGGATGCAATGGATGCAATGGATGCAATGGATACAAATGGATTCAATGGATGCAATGGATGCAATTGATTCAAATGGATGCAATGGATACAATGGCTGCAATGGGTGCAATTGATTCAAATGGATGCAATGGATGCAATTGATTCAAATGGATGCAATGAATACAAATGGATGCAATGGATGTTTTTAATTCAAATGGATTCATTGGATGCAAAGGTTGCAATGGATACAAATAGATGCAATGGATGGAATGGATGCAATTGATTGAAATGGATGCAATGGATTCAAATGGATACAATGGATACAAATGGATGCAATGGATGCAATGAATGTATTTGAATTACATGGATGCAATGGATGCAATTGATTCAAATGGATGCAATGGATTCAAATGGATGCAATGGATGCTATTGATTCAAATGGATGCAATGGATGCAATTGATTCAAATATATGCAATGGATACAAATGGATGCAATGGATGCAATGAATACAAATGGATACAATGGATGCAATTGATTCAAATGGATGCAATGGATACAATGGCTGCAATGGCTGCAATGGATGCAATGGATGCAATGGATGCAATGGATGTATTTGATTCAAATGGATGCAATGGATGCAATGGATACAAATGGATTCAATGGATGCAATGGATGCAATGGATGCAATTGATTCAAATGAATGCAATGGATACAATGGCTGCAATGGATGCAATTGATTCAAATGGATGCAATGGATGCAATTGATTCAAATGGATGCAATGAATACAAATGGATGCAATGGATGCAATGGATATTTTTAATTCAAATGAATGAACTGGATGCAACGGTTGCAATGGATACAAATGGATGCAATTGATGGAATGGATGCAATTGATTGAAATTGATGCAATGGATTCAAATGGATACAATGGATACAAATGGATGCAATGGATGCAATGGATGTATTTGAATCACATGGATGCAATGGATGCAATTGATTCAAATGGATACAATGGATTCAAATGGATGCAATGGATGCTATTGATTCAAATGGATGCAATGGATGCAATTGATTCAAATGGATGCAATGGATACAAATGGATGCAATGGATGCAATGGCTGCAATGGATGCAATGGACGCAATGAATGCAATGGATGCAATGGATGCAATGGATGCAAATGATTCAAATGGATGCAATGGATGCAATTTATTCAAATGGATGCAATGGATGCAATGGATGCAAATTATTCAAATGGATGCAATGGATGCAATTGATTCAAATGGATGCAATGGATACAAATGGATGCAATGGATGCAATGGATGTATTTGATTCAAATGTATGCAATGGATGCAATGGAAGCAATGGATACAAATAGAACCAATGGATTCAAATGGAAGCAATGGATGCAATGGATGCAATGGATACAAATGGATGCAATGGATGCAATTGATTCAAATGGATGCAATTGATACAAATCAACGAAATGGATGCAATTGATTCAAATGGATGCAATGGATACAAATGGATGCAATGGATGCAAATGGATGCAATGGATGCAATTGATTCAAATGGATGCAATGGATACAATGGCTGCAATAGCTGCAATGTATGCAATGGATGCAGTGGATGTATTTGATTCAAATGGATGCAATGGATGCAATGGATGCAATGGATACAAATGGATTCAATGGATGCAATGGATGCAATGGATTCAAATGGATGCAATGGATGCAATGGATGTAATAGATGCAATGGATACAAATCAATGCCATGGATGCAATGGATACAAATGGATGCAATGGATGCAATGGATGTATTTGATTCAAATGGATGCAATGGATGGCTGCAATGGATGTAATGGATGCATAGGATGCAATTTATTCAAATGGAAGCAATGGATGAAATGGATACAAATGGATGCAATGAATGCAATGGATGCAATTGATTCAAACGGATGCAATGGATTCAAATGGATGCAGTGGATGCAATTGATTTAAATGGATGCAATGGATACAATAGATGCAATGGATGCAATGGATACAAATGGATGCAATGGATGCAATTGATTCAAATGGATGCAATGGATTCAAATGGATGCAATGGATGCAATTGGTTCGAATGGATGCAATGAATACAAATAGATGCAATATATGCAATGGCTGAAATGGATGCAATGGATGCAATGGATGCAATGGATGCAATGGATGCAATGGATGCAATGGAAGCAATGGATACCAATGGATGCAATGAATGCAATGGATGCAATTGATTCAAATGGATGCAATGGATTCAAATAGATGCAATGGATGCAACTGATTTAAATGGATGCAATGGATGCAATTGATTCAAATGGATGCAATAGATACAAATGGATGCAATGGATGTATTTGATTCAAATCGATGCAATGGATGCAATGGCTGCAATGGATGCAATGGATACAAATGGATGCAATGGATGCAATGGATGGATGCATTGCATTTAAATGGATGCAATGGATAAAAATGGATGCAATGGATGCAATGGATGCAATTGATTCAAATGGATGCAATGGATACAAATGGATGCAATGGATGTATTTGATTCAAATGGATGCAATGGATGCAATGGCTGCAATGGATGCAATGGATGCAATGGATGCAATGGATGCAAATGGATGCAATGGATGCAATGGATGTATTTGAATCAAATAGATGCAATGGATGCAATGGAAGCAATGGATACAAATGGATGCAATAGATTCAAATGGATGCAATGGATGCAATGGATCCATTGGATGCAATGGATACAAATCAATGCATTGGATGCAATGGATACAAATGGATGCAATGGATGTATTTGATTCAAATGGATGCAATGGATCGCTGCAATGGATGTAATGGATGCATAGGATGCAATTGATTCAAATGGAAGCAATGGATGAAATGGATACAAATGGATGCAATGAATGCAATGGATGCAATTGATTCAAATGGATGCAATGGATTCAAATGGATGCAATGGATGCAATTGATTTAAATGGATGCAATGGATACAATAGATGCAATGGATGCAATGGATACAAATGGATGCAATGAATGCAATGGATGCAATTGATTCAAATGGATGCAATGGATGCAATGGATGCAATGGATGCAATGGATGCAATGAATGCAATGGATGCAATTGATTCAAATGGATGCAATGGATTCAAATGGATGCAATGGATGCAAATGATTCAAATGGATGCAATAGATGCCATTGATTCAAATGGATGCAATTGATACAAATGGATGCAATGGATGCAATGAATGTATTTGATTCAAATAGATGCAATGGATATAAATGGATGCAATGGATGCAATGGATGTATTTGATTCAAATGGATGCAATGGATGCAATAGATGCAAATGATTCAAATGGATGCAATGGATGCAATTGATTCAAATGGATGCAATGGATGCAATGGATGCAAATGATTCAAATCGATGCACCGGATACAATTGATTGAGATTGATGCAATAAATACAAATGGATGCTGTTATATATGTATGTAAAGGGTAGTTGTAAGTGCATGCAGACGGTGGCTGCGCCCGCCGTCATTTATAGTTTAATAAACCAGTTCGTAATTGACTGCCCGTTGTGTCACTTGTGCCCCTCCGATCCATATTTAACAGTGGCGGCGTTCCGAATAATCCACGCGTAGTTTTCAAGATGACGTCCACAAATACAGTGGGGTTATTCGCTAATTTTGATCACCAACAGCAAGACTGGTCGATATATAAAAACAGATTAAACCAGTGGTTTATCGCGAATAACATCGATGATGAATCGGACAAAGCGGGAGTTAAGCGACGTGCAGTTTTATTAAGCGCATTCAGTGAAAACACGTATCAGTTAGCGACTAATCTCGCGTTACCGGGCGTGTTGGAGGAGAAAAGCTATAAGGACGTGGTTAAGATCCTGGATGATCATTTCACGCCAAAGCGTTGCGTGTTTGCTGAACGATTCTATTTTTATTCGGCGTCACAGCAGACAGGCGAGACCCCCGCGCAGTGGGCTGCGCGGCTGAGGGGGCTCGCAGCACATTGTAGCTTCCAGCATATTCAAGATAAGTTGCTGGACAAGTTCGTCATGGGTTTGGCGTCAGGTCCAGAACGTGAAAAGTTGTTTTCACAGGATGCCAGCGAACTCACATTAGCGAAGGCAATCGACTTGGCTGAAAGCGTGCGGTGCGCCCGCGCCGCCTCCAGCACAATCGCGGCGCCGGTGACGCCGGCGCAGAATGCCGATAGCCTGTTCAAGATCGGGAATACTTCGGGTTCCGGAACGGATCATGCTAAATGTCAAGTGTGTGGTTCTTCTAATCATAAATCAAACAAGTGTAAATTCGCGTCTTATAAGTGTCAAAAGTGTAACAAAAAGGGACATCTGCGTAGGATGTGTAACAGCTTTAAGTACATAAAATCGGGCGAGGTGAGCGAGGACGATGACGGTGAGTTGTTTAATATTCGTTCCGTTAAGGGTGCTCCGATGAGCGAAGTTGTGGTTATCAAGGGATTAAAGTTGCGATTTGAAATTGACAGTGGTTCGTCCGTCACGGCAATATCTAGTCTGACATATAAATCTCATTTCAAAGATGTACCATTGTTGCCTAACAATAAGCGCCTAATTGGGTATACAGGAGGTGTGATTAAAAGTTTAGGTATGGTTAAGTTGCCAATTACTTATGAGAATCGCACAGAAACCCTGTTTGTTCAGGTTATAGAAAACGGTGGGAGCCCCATTTTAGGGAGAGATTTTTTATCGACGTTTAATTTAGAAATCGCTCCCATAAAATTCTGCGGTCAATCAGAACCAGAAATCGCAAAAACAATAATGTCTGACTACGCAGACATTTTTTCAAATAGCTGGGTTGTTTTAATAAGTATAAAATAAAATTACATTTAAAAGACAATGCCAAACCCGTTTTTTTTAAAAGCCGACCGGTGGCGTTTGCTTTACAACAGAAAGTCAATGATGAAATAACTCGGTTAGTACAGTTAGGTATACTTGAGCAAATAGATCACTCAGAGTACGCTTCCCCAATTGTTCCTGTACTAAAGCGAGACGGATCGGTCAGAATATGTGCTGATTATTCCCAGACCATTAACAAACAGTTGTTAATTGATATATATCCATTGCCTACGGTAGACGAACTTTTTTCGAAACTCCACGGTGGAGAACAATTTACTAAATTGGACATGTCGATGGCTTATAATCAGTTTCCAATAGAGGACCCTGAAAACATTACATGTATAAATACTAGTCGGGGCCTATTTAGGTATAACCGGTTAATTTTCGGCATGTCCAATTCTCCCGCCATTTTTCAGCGCGCGTTGAACAGTATACTTGCCGATATAGAGGGCGTGTTATGTTTTCTCGACGATGTACTAATAACGGGTCGAGATAAAGTGGAGCACGAGAGTAGGCTCAGAGAAGTGTTGCAGCGATTTAAAAATGCCGGTCTCATACTTCAAAGGGATAAATGTGCTTTTTTTCAGGACGACATCACATATCTGGGCCATGTTATAAACAAACACGGTATTAACAAATCGAGGTCAAAGGTCGAGGCGATTCTCGAGTCACCTGCACCTACTAATGTGAACCAACTCCAATCGTTCCTCGGTTTAGCTAATTACTATCGCAAGTTTGTTCCCCAAGCGTCTACTATATTGAGCCCATTATATAATCTTTTAAAGAAAGATACGAAATGGGTATGGACTGACGAGCATAATGCGGCTTTTATTAAGATAAAAGAAAGTCTTAGTTCAGAACAAGTGTTAACGCATTTTAACCCAAAAGCGACACACATTCTTACAGTAGACGCTTCGCCTCAGGGTTTAGGTGCTATTCTGTCACAGGTAGGTGATGATGGTTCAGAGCGTCCTATTTCATTTGCTTCGCGAACTTTGAGTTCTGCAGAAAAAAACTACGCGCAGATCCAAAAGGAAGCCACCGCGATAATTTTTGGGGTTAAAAAATATCACCAGTATTTATATGCACGCTCAGAACCTTTTGTATTACGCACCGACCACAAACCTTTACTCTCAATTTTCGGACCACAACGGGGCATACCAGAAATAACTGCGAATAGGCTACAAAGATATGCAATTTTCTTATCAGCATATAATTACATCATTGAGTACGTTCGTAGTGCAAACAACAGCGCAGATTTTTTGTCACGGGCGTCGTTGCCAGACCGGCCGGCCGGCAGCGCCGAGGCCTCGGCGAGCGCCGCCACCGACGACCGCGCGACGTACATAAATTTCGTATTGGAGGGTAGTAGTTCACCAGTCACCATAGATAAATTACGCCTAGAGACACGAAACGATGAGACGTTGAATAAAGTTATTCAATGTGTACAGAATGGTTGGCCACGCAAAACCAACGATTTAGCGTTGAAACCGTACCATCAGTGTAGGTATCAATTATCATTTGATAACGGTTGCGTAATGCGTGGACACAAGCTGGTCATTCCGCAGTCGTTGCAGTGTGAGGTAATGAACGAGTTACATAATTCGCATTTTGGCGTGGTTAAAACTAAAGCGGAGGCGCGAGCCCGGTTTTGGTTTCCTGGCATCGACGCCAGGATTGAACAGCTGATCGGCGCGTGCGCCGTGTGCGCGCAGCTGCGGCCCTCACCGCCGCGCGCGCCCATGTCACCCTGGAAATATCCTACGCATTGCTTTATGAGGGTGCATATTGATTTCATAGGTCCAGTAAATGAGCACACTTATCTTCTCATTGTAGATGCGTATAGTAAGTGGGTCGAGTGCTATGATATGAAAAATAATATAACGTCAATAAAGGTTATTGAAAAAATGTATGATTTCATGTCGCGGTTCGGTATTCCTCACACCATAGTCAGTGACAATGGTACATCATTCATTTCATCTCAATTTAAATCGTTTTGTAACACAAACGGCATTACACACCTTACTTCGCCGGTCTACCATCCTGCCAGTAACGGACAAGCCGAATCCTATTCCAAAATTATTAAAAGAGGGATAAAAAGTTCCATATTGGCCTCGGGTAATAATAATAAAAATGTGACAAATAATTTGTTGAAATATCTTTTTGATTACCGCAACTCACGACATAGCACAACGGGTCATTCTCCGGCTTCCTTAGTTTTCGGAAGGTAGATGAGGACTAGACTAGATTTATTAAAGCCACAGTCATCGCCCTCATCTACCGAACTCGCCTCAACCGTCGAAAATAAACAGTGCTCGCAGCTTGATTACTACGGCGGTACCAGCAGAACACATTTCGGCCATAACGAAGCAGTGTTATACAAATCATACATTAATAAAAATAAGTTCTGCTGGAACAAAGGTTGCGTTATTAAACGTATAGGCAGGTTAATATACCTTATACGTGACAACATCACGCAAGAAACAGTGAAAAGACATTTAAATCAAATAATAAAAGATAAAACGACGATAGATACGTCTGGTACGGATATCTCTATTCCAATATCGGCCACAAGTGACAAATTGCCTCCTGGTTCAGGAACACCTCCCTTATTTTTTGTGCCAATAGCAGCAGATATTACAACAGAGCTGGGAGGAGAGGGGGTCCCGAGCGGGAGCGGTATTGACAATGCTGCTCCGCCACCGCCGGCGCCGTCCGCGGGTCCGCGCGCGGCGTGCGGGCCGTCGGCGCCCGCGCCCTTGGAGAGCGCTGCAGCCGCGCCTCTGCCGCCGGTTACAGAAAACTTGCTCTCTGAACAACGTGCAGCCATGACGGCGCAACATAAAAGGCATCGTCCGAAAGTTGATTATAAGCAGTTCCTTTAACCAATTACCTAGTTCTCATTCAAAATATGTTTCGGGTCTTATAGGGGAGGGATGTTATATATGTATGTAAAGGGTAGTTGTAAGTGCATGCAGACGGTGGCTGCGCCCGCCGTCATTTATAGTTTAATAAACCAGTTCGTAATTGACTGCCCGTTGTGTCACTTGTGCCCCTCCGATCCATATTTAACAGATGCAATGGATGTGTTTGATTCAAATGGATGCAATGGATGCAATAGCTGCAATGGATGCAATGGATGAAATGGATGCAATGGATGCAAATGATTCAAATGGATGCAATGGATGCAATTTATTCAAATGGATGCAATGGATGCAAATGATTCAAATGGATGCAATGGATTCAATTGATTCAAATGGATGCAATGGATACAAATGGATGCAGTGGATGCAATGGATGCAATGGAAGCAATGGATACAAAAAGATGCAATGGATTCAAATGGAAGCAATGGATGCAATAGATGCATTTGATTCAAATGGATGCAATTGATACAAATCAATGAAATGGATGCAATTGATTCAAATGGATGCAATGGATACAAATGGATGCAATGGATGCAATGAATACAAATGGATGCAATGGATGCAATTGATTCAAATGGATGCAATGGATACAATGGCTGCAATGGCTGCAATTGATGCAATGGATGCAATGGATGCAATTGATTCAAATGGATGCAATGGATACAATGGCTGCAATGGCTGCAATGGATGCAATGGATGCAATGGATGCAATGGATGTATTTGATTCAAATGGATGCAATGGATGCAATCGATGCAATGGATGTATTTGATTCAAATGTATGCAATGGATGCAATGGAAGCAATGGATACAAATAGATGCAATGGATGCAAATGAAAGCAATGGATGCAAAGGATGCAATGGATACAAATGGATGCAATGGATGCAATAGATGCATTTGATTCAAATGGATGCAATTGATACAAATCAATGAAATGGATGCAATTGATTCAAATGGATGCAATGGATACAAATGGATGCAATGGATGCAATGAATACAAATGGATGCAATGGATGCAATTGATTCAAATGGATGCAATGGATACAATGGCTGCAATGGCTGCAATTGATGCAATGGATGCAATGGATGCAATTGATTCAAATGGATGCAATGGATACAATGGCTGCAATGGCTGCAATGGATGCAATGGATGCAATAGATGCAATGGATGCAATGGATGTATTTGATTTAAATGGATGCAATGGATGCAATGGATGCAATGGATACAAATGGATTCAATGGATGCAATGGATGCAATGGATGCAATTGATTCAAATGGATGCAATGGATACAATGGCTGCAATGGATGCAATTGATTCAAATGGATGCAATGGATGCAATAGATTCAAATGGATGCAATGAATACAAATGGATGCAATGGATGCAATGGATGTTTTTAATTCAAATGGATGCACTGGATGCAAAGGTTGCAATGGATACAAATGGATGCAATGGATGGAATGGATGCAATTGATTGAAATGGATGCAATGGATGCAATGGCTGTAATGAATGCAATGGATGCAATGGATGAAAATGATTCAAATGGATGCAATTGATGCAATTGATTCAAATGGATGCAATGGATTCAAATGGATACAATGGATACAAATGGATGCAATGGATGCAATGGATGTATTTGAATCACATGGATGCAATGGATGCAATTGATTCAAATGGATGCAATGGATTCAAATGGATGCAATGGATGCTATTGATTCAAATGGATGCAATGGATGCAATTGATTCAAATGGATGCAATGGATACAAATGGATGCAATGGATGCAATGGCTGCAATGGATGCAATGGATGCAATGGATGCAATGGATGCAATGGATGCAATGGATGCAAATGATTCAAATGGATGCAATGGATGCAATGGATGTATTTGATTCAAATGGATGCAATGGATGGCTGCAATGGATGAAATGGATGCAAAGGATGCAATTGATTTAAATGGAAGCAATGGATGAAATGGATACAAATGGATGCAATGAATGCAATGGATGCAATTTATACAAATGGATGCAATGGATACAATAGATGCAATGGATGCAATTGATACAAATGGATGCAATGAATGCAATGGATGCAATTGATTCAAATGGAAGCAATGGATTCAAATGGATGCAATGGATGCAATTGATTCAAATGGATGCAATGGATACAAATAGATGCAATGGTTGCAATGGCTGCAATGAATGCAATGGATGCAATGGATGCAATGGATGCAATGGATGCAATTGATTCAAATGGATGCAATGGATACAAATGGATACAATGGATGCAATGGCTGCAATGGATGCAATGGATGCAATGAATGCAATGGATGCAATGGATGCAATGGATGCAAATGAATAAAATGGATGCAATGGATGCAATTTATTCAAATGGATGCAATGGATGCAATGGATGCAAATGATTCAAATGGATGCAATGGATGCAATTGATTCAAATGGATGCAATGGATACAATGGCTGCAATGGCTGCAATGTATGCAATGGATGCAATGGATGCAATGGATGTATTTGATTCAAATGGATGCAATGGATGCAATGGATGCAATGGATACAAATGGATTCAATGGATGCAATGGATGCAATGGATGCAATTAATTCAAATGCATGCAATGGAAACAATGGCTGCAATGGATGCAATTGATTCAAATGGATGCAATAGATGCAATTGATTCAAATGGATGCAATGAATACAAATGGATGCAATGGATGCAATGGATGTTTTTGATTCAAATGGATGCACTGGATGCAAAGGATGCAATGGATACAAATGGAGGCAATGGATGCAATGGATGCAAATGGATGCAATGGATGCAATAGATGTATTTGATTCAAATGGATGCAATGGATGCAATGGAAGCAATGGATACAAATGGATGCAATAGATTCAAATGGATGCAATGGATGCAATGGATGCAATGGATGTAATAGATGCAATGGATACAAATCAATGCCATGGATGCAATGGATACAAATGGATGCAATGGATGCAATGGATGTATTTGATTCAAATGGATGCAATGGATGGCTGCAATGGATGTAATGGATGCATAGGATGCAATTGATTCAAATGGAAGCAATGGATGAAATGGATACAAATGGATGCAATGAATGCAATGGATGCAATTGATTCAAACGGATGCAATGGATTCAAATGAATGCAATGGATGCAATTGATTCAAATGGATGCAATGGATTCAAATGGATGCAATGGATGCAATTGATTCAAATGAATGCAATGGATACAAATAGATGCAATGGATGCAATGGCTGCAATGGATGCAATGGCTGCAATTGATGCAATGGATGCAATGTATGCAATGGATGCAATGGATGCAATGGATGCAATGGATGCAATGGATACCAATGGATGCAATGCATGCAATGGATGCAATTGATTTAAATGGATGCAATGGATTCAAATGGATGCAATGGATGCAAATGATTTAAATGGATGCAATGGATGCAATTGATTCAAATGGATGCAATAGATACAAATGGATGCAATGGATGTATTTGATTCAAATCGATGCAATGGATGCAATGGCTGCAATGGATGCAATGGATACAAATGGATGCAATGGATGCAATGGATGCAATTGATTCAAATGGATGCAATGGATACAAATGGATGCAATGGATGTATTTGATTCAAATGGATGCAATGGATGCAATGGCTGCAATTGATGCAATGGATGCAAATGGATGCAATGGATGCAAATGGATTTAATGGATGCAATGGATGCAATGGATGCAAATGGATGCAATGGATGCAATGGATGTATTTGAATTAAATAGATGCAATGGATGCAATGGAAGCAATGGATACAAATGGATGCAATAGATTCAAATGGATGCAATGGATGCAATGGATGCATTGGATGCAATGGATACAAATCAATGCATTGGATGCAATGAATACAAATGGATGCAATGGATGTATTTGATTCAAATGGATGCAATGGATGGCTGCAATGGATGTAATGGATGCATAGGATGCAATTGATTCAAATGGAAGCAATGGATGAAATGGATACAAATGGATGCAATGAATGCAATGGATGCAATTGATTCAAATGGATGCAATGGATTCAAATGGATGCAATGGATGCAATTGATTTAAATGGATGCAATGGATACAATAGATGCAATGGAAACAAATGGATGCAATGAATGCAATGGATGCAATTGATTCAAATGGATGCAATGGATTCAAATGGATGCAATGGATGCAATTGATTCAAATGGATGCAATGAATACAAATAGATGCAATGGATGCAATGGCTGCAATGGATGCAATGGATGCAATGGATGCAATGGATGCAATGGATGCAATGGATGCAATGGATACAATGGATGCAATGGATACAAATGGATGCAATGAATGCAATGGCTGCAATGGATGCAATGGATGCAATGGATGCAATGGATGCAATGGATGCAATGAATGCAATGGATGCAATGGATGCAATGTATACAAATGGATGAAATGAATGCAATGGATGCAATTGATTCAAATGGATGCAATGGATTCAAATGGATGCAATGGATGCAAATGATTCAAATGGATGCAATGGATGCAATTGATTCAAATGGATGCAATAGATACAAATGGATGCAATGGATGTATTTGATTCAAATCGATGCAATGGATGCAATGGCTGCAATGAATGCAATGGATGCAATGGATGCAATGGATGCAATGGATGCAATGGATGCAATGGATGCAATGGATGCAAATGATTCAAATGATTCAAATGGACGCAATGGATGCAATTGATTCAAATGGATGCAATGGATGCAAATGATTCAAATGGATGCAATGGATGCAATTGATTCAAATGGATGCAATGGATACAAATAGATGCAATGGATGCAATGGCTGCAATGGATGCAATGGATGCAATGGATGCAATGGATGCAATGGATGCAATGTATGCAATGGATGCAATGTATACAAATGGATGCAATGAATGCAATGGATGCAATTGATTCAAATGGATGCAATGGATTCAAATGGATGCAATAGATGCAAATGATTCAAATGGATGCAATGGATGCAATTGATTCAAATGGATGCAATAGATACAAATGGATGCAATGGATGTATTTGATTCAATTAATGCAATGGATGCAATGGATGCAATGGATGCAATTTTTTCAAATGGATGCAATGGATGCAAATGATTCAAATGGATGCAATGGATGCAATTGATTCAAATGGATGCAATGGATACAAATGGATGCAATGGATGCAATAGATGTATTTGATTCAAATGTATGCAATGGATACAATGGCTGCAATGGATGCAATGGATGCAATGGATGCAATGGATGTATTTGATTCAAATGGATGCAATGGATGCAATGGATGCAATGGATACAAATGGATTCAATGGATGCAATGGATGCAATTGATTCAAATGGATGCAATGGATACAATGGCTGCAATGGGTGCAATTGATTCAAATGGATGCAATAAATACAAATGGATGCAATGGATGCCATGGATATTTTTAATTCAAATGAATGAACTGGATGCAACGGTTGCAATGGATACAAATGGATGCAATTGATGGAATGGATGCAATTGATTGAAATTGATGCAATGGATTCAAATGGATACAATGGATACAAATGGATGCAATGGATGCAATGGATGTATTTGAATCACATGGATGCAATGGATGCAATTGATTCAAATGGATACAATGGATTCAAATGGATGCAATGGATGCTATTGATTCAAATGGATGCAATGGATGCAATTGATTGAAATGGATGCAATGGATACAAATGGATGCAATGGATGCAATGGCTGCAATGGATGCAATGGATGCAATGAATGCAATGGATGCAATGGATGCAATGGATGCAAATGATTCAAATGGATGCAATGGATGCAATTTATTCAAATGGATGCAATGGATGCAATGGATGCAAATTATTCAAATGGATGCAATGGATGCAATTGATTCAAATGGATGCAATGGATACAAATGGATGCAATGGATGCAATGGATGTATTTGATTCAAATGTATGCAATGGATGCAATGGAAGCAATGGATACAAATAGAACCAATGGATTCAAATGGAAGCAATGGATGCAATGGATGCAATGGATACAAATGGATGCAATGGATGCAATTGATTCAAATGGATGCAATTGATACAAATCAACGAAATGGATGCAATTGATTCAAATGGATGCAATGGATACAAATGGATGCAATGGATGCAAATGGATGCAATGGATGCAATTGATTCAAATGGATGCAATGGATACAATGGCTGCAATAGCTGCAATGTATGCAATGGATGCAATGGATGTATTTGATTCAAATGGATGCAATGGATGCAATGGATGCAATGGATGTAATAGATGCAATGGATACAAATCAATGCCATGGATGCAATGGATACAAATGGATGCAATGGATGCAATGGATGTATTTGATTCAAATGGATGCAATGGATGGCTGCAATGGATGTAATGGATGCATAGGATGCAATTGATTCAAATGGAAGCAATGGATGAAATGGATACAAATGGATGCAATGAATGCAATGGATGCAATTGATTCAAACGGATGCAATGGATTCAAATGAATGCAATGGATGCAATTGATTCAAATGGATGCAATGGATTCAAATGGATGCAATGGATGCAATTGATTCAAATGAATGCAATGGATACAAATAGATGCAATGGATGCAATGGCTGCAATGGATGCAATGGCTGCAATTGATGCAATGGATGCAATGTATGCAATGGATGCAATGGATGCAATGGATGCAATGGATGCAATGGATACCAATGGATGCAATGCATGCAATGGATGCAATTGATTTAAATGGATGCAATGGATTCAAATGGATGCAATGGATGCAAATGATTTAAATGGATGCAATGGATGCAATTGATTCAAACGGATGCAATAGATACAAATGGATGCAATGGATGTATTTGATTCAAATCGATGCAATGGATGCAATGGCTGCAATGGATGCAATGGATACAAATGGATGCAATGGATGCAATGGATGCAATTGATTCAAATGGATGCAATGGATACAAATGGATGCAATGGATGTATTTGATTCAAATGGATGCAATGGATGCAATGGCTGCAATTGATGCAATAGATTCAAATGGATGCAATGGATGCAATGGATGCATTGGATGCAATGGATACAAATCAATGCATTGGATGCAATGGATACAAATGGATGCAATGGATGTATTTGATTCAAATGGATGCAATGGATGGCTGCAATGGATGTAATGGATGCATAGGATGCAATTGATTCAAATGGAAGCAATGGATGAAATGGATACAAATGGATGCAATGAATGCAATGGATGCAATTGATTCAAATGGATGCAATGGATTCAAATGGATGCAATGGATGCAATTGATTTAAATGGATGCAATGGATACAATAGATGCAATGGATACAAATGGATGCAATGAATGCAATGGATGCAATTGATTCAAATGGATGCAATGGATTCAAATGGATGCAATGGATGCAATTGATTCAAATGGATGCAATGAATACAAATAGATGCAATGGATGCAATGGCTGCAATGGATGCAATGGATGCAATGGATGCAATGGATGCAATGGATGCAATGGATGCAATGGATACAATGGATGCAATGGATACAAATAGATGCAATGAATGCAATGGCTGCAATGGATGCAATGGTTGCAATGGATGCAATGAATGCAATGGATGCAATGGATGCAATGTATACAAATGGATGAAATGAATGCAATGGATGCAATTGATTCAAATGGATGCAATGGATTCAAATGGATGCAATGGATGCAAATGATTCAAATGGATGCAATGGATGCAATTGATTCAAATGGATGCAATAGATACAAATGGATGCAATGGATGTATTTGATTCAAATCGATGCAATGGATGCAATGGCTGCAATGAATGCAATGGATGCAATGGATGCAATGGATGCAATGGATGCAATGGATGCAATGGATGCAATGGATGCAAATGATTCAAATGGACGCAATGGATGCAATTGATTCAAATGGATGCAATGGATGCAAATGATTCAAATGGATGCAATGGATGCAATTGATTCAAATGGATGCAATGGATACAAATAGATGCAATGGATGCGATGGCTGCAATGGATGCAATGGATGCAATGGATGCAATGGATGCAATGGATGCAATGTATGCAATGGATGCAATGTATACAAATGGATGCAATGAATGCAATGGATGCAATTGATTCAAATGGATGCAATGGATTCAAATGGATGCGATAGATGCAAATGATTCAAATGGATGCAATGGATGCAATTGATTCAAATGGATGCAATAGATACAAATGGATGCAATGGATGTATTTGATTCAATTAATGCAATGGATGCAATGGATGCAATGGATGCAATTTTTTCAAATGGATGCAATGGATGCAAATGATTCAAATGGATGCAATGGATGCAATTGATTCAAATGGATGCAATGGATACAAATGGATGCAATGGATGCAATAGATGTATTTGATTCAAATGTATGCAATGGATACAATGGCTGCAATGGATGCAATGGATGCAATGGATGCAATGGATGTATTTGATTCAAATGGATGCAATGGATGCAATGGATGCAATGGATACAAATGGATTCAATGGATGCAATGGATGCAATGGATGCAATTGATTCAAATGGATGCAATGGATACAATGGCTGCAATGGGTGCAATTGATTCAAATGGATGCAATGGATGCAATTGATTCAAATGGATGCAATGAATACAAATGGATGCAATGGATGCAATGGATATTTTTAATTCAAATGAATGAACTGGATGCAACGGTTGCAATGGATACAAATGGATGCAATTGATGGAATGGATGCAATTGATTGAAATTGATGCAATGGATTCAAATGGATACAATGGATACAAATGGATGCAATGGATGCAATGGATGTATTTGAATCACATGGATGCAATGGATGCAATTGATTCAAATGGATACAATGGATTCAAATGGATGCAATGGATGCTATTGATTCAAATGGATGCAATGGATGCAATTGATTCAAATGGATGCAATGGATACAAATGGATGCAATGGATGCAATGGCTGCAATGGATGCAATGGATGCAATGAATGCAATGGATGCAATGGATGCAATGGATGCAAATGATTCAAATGGATGCGATGGATGCAATTTATTCAAATGGATGCAATGGATGCAATGGATGCAAATTATTCAAATGGATGCAATGGATGCAATTGATTCAAATGGATGCAATGGATACAAATGGATGCAATGGATGCAATGGATGTATTTGATTCAAATGTATGCAATGGATGCAATGGAAGCAATGGATACAAATAGAACCAATGGATTCAAATGGAAGCAATGGATGCAATGGATGCAATGGATGCAATTGATTCAAATGGATGCAATTGATTCAAATGGATGCAATTGATACAAATCAACGAAATGGATGCAATTGATTCAAATGGATGCAATGGATACAAATGGATGCAATGGATGCAAATGGATGCAATGGATGCAATTGATTCAAATGGATGCAATGGATACAATGGCTGCAATAGCTGCAATGTATGCAATGGATGCAATGGATGTATTTGATTCAAATGGATGCAATGGATGCAATGGATGCAATGGATACAAATGGATTCAATGGATGCAATGGATGCAATGGATTCAAATAGATGCAATGGATGCAATGGATGTAATAGATGCAATGGATACAAATCAATGCCATGGATGCAATGGATACAAATGGATGCAATGGATGCAATGGATGCAATTGATTCAAATGGATGCAATGGATTCAAATGGATGCAATGGATGCTATTGATTCAAATGGATGCAATGGATGCAATTGATTCAAATAGATGCAATGGATACAAATGGATGCAATGGATGCAATGAATACAAATGGATACAATGGATGCAATTGATTCAAATGGATGCAATGGATACAATGGCTGCAATGGCTGCAATGGATGCAATGGATGCAATGGATGCAATGGATGCAATGGATGTATTTGATTCAAATGGATGCAATGGATGCAATGGATACAAATGGATTCAATGGATGCAATGGATGCAATGGATGCAATTGATTCAAATGAATGCAATGGATACAATGGCTGCAATGGATGCAATTGATTCAAATGGATGCAATGGATGCAATTGATTCAAATGGATGCAATGAATACAGATGGATGCAATGGATGCAATGGATATTTTTAATTCAAATGAATGAACTGGATGCAACGGTTGCAATGGATACAAATGGATGCAATTGATGGAATGGATGCAATTGATTGAAATTGATGCAATGGATTCAAATGGATACAATGGATACAAATGGATGCAATGGATGCAATGGATGTATTTGAATCACATGGATGCAATGGATGCAATTGATTCAAATGGATACAATGGATTCAAATGGATGCAATGGATGCTATTGATTCAAATGGATGCAATGGATGCAATTGATTCAAATGGATGAAATGGATACAAATGGACGCAATGGATGCAATGGCTGCAATGGATGCAATGGATGCAATGAATGCAATGGATGCAATGGATGCAATGGATGCAAATGATTCAAATGGATGCAATGGATGCAATTTATTCAAATGGATGCAATGGATGCAATGGATGCAAATTATTCAAATGGATGCAATGGATGCAATTGATTCAAATGGATGCAATGGATACAAATGGATGCAATGGATGCAATGGATGTATTTGATTCAAATGTATGCAATGGATGCAATGGAAGCAATGGATACAAATAGAACCAATGGATTCAAATGGAAGCAATGGATGCAATGGATGCAATGGATACAAATGGATGCAATGGATGCAATTGATTCAAATGGATGCAATTGATACAAATCAACGAAATGGATGCAATTGATTCAAATGGATGCAATGGATACAAATGGATGCAATGGATGCAAATGGATGCAATGGATGCAATTGATTTAAATGGATGCAATGGATACAATAGATGCAATGGATGCAATGGATACAAATGGATGCAATGGATGCAATTGATTCAAATGGATGCAATGGATTCAAATGGATGCAATGGATGCAATTGATTCGAATGGATGCAATGAATACAAATAGATGCAATGGATGCAATGGCTGAAATGGATGCAATGGATGCAATGGATGCAATGGATGCAATGGATGCAATGGATGCAATGGAAGCAATGGATACTAATGGATGCAATGAATGCAATGGATGCAATTGATTCAAATGGATGCAATGGATTCAAATGGATGCAATGGATGCAACTGATTTAAATGGATGCAATGGATGCAATGGATTCAAATGGATGCAATAGATACAAATGGATGCAATGGATGTATTTGATTCAAATCGATGCAATGGATGCAATGGCTGCAATGGATGCAATGGATACAAATGGATGCAATGGATGCAATGGATGGATGCATTGCATTTAAATGGATGCAATGGATAAAAATGGATGCAATGGATGCAATGGATGCAATTGATTCAAATGGATGCAATGGATACAAATGGATGCAATGGATGTATTTGATTCAAATGGATGCAATGGATGCAATGGCTGCAATGGATGCAATGGATGCAATGGATGCAAATGGATGCAATGGATGCAATGGATGTATTTGAATCAAATAGATGCAATGGATGCAATGGAAGCAATGGATACAAATAAATGCAATAGATTCAAATGGATGCAATGGATGCAATGGATCCATTGGATGCAATGGATACAAATCAATGCATTGGATGCAATGGATACAAATGGATGCAATGGATGTATTTGATTCAAATGGATGCAATGGATGGCTGCAATGGATGTAATGGATGCATAGGATGCAATTGATTCAAATGGAAGCAATGGATGAAATGGATACAAATGGATGCAATGAATGCAATGAATGCAATTGATTCAAATGGATGCAATGGATTCAAATGGATGCAATGGATGCAATTGATTTAAATGGATGCAATGGATACAATAGATGCAATGGATGCAATGGATACAAATGGATGCAATGAATGCAATGGATGCAATTGATTCAAATGGATGCAATGGATGCAATGGATGCAATGGATGCAATGGATGCAATGGATGCAATGAATGCAATGGATGCAATTGATTCAAATGGATGCAATGGATTCAAATGGATGCAATGGATGCAAATGATTCAAATGGATGCAATAGATGCCATTGATTCAAATGGATGCAATGGATACAATGGCTGCAATGGATGCAATTGATTCAAATAAATGCAATGGATGCAATTGATTCAAATGGATGCAATGAATACAAATGAATGCAATGGATGCAATGGATGTTTTTAATTCAAATAGATGCACTGGATGCAAAGGTTGCAATGGATACAAATGGATGCAATGGATGGAATGGATGCAATTGATTGAAATGGATGCAATGGATGCAATGGCTGCAATGAATGCAATGGATGCAATGGATGCAATTGATTTAAATGGATGCAATGCATTCAAATGGATGCAATGGATGCAAATGATTCAAATGGATGCAATAGATGCCATTGATTCAAATGGATGCAATTGATACAAATGGATGCAATGGATGCAATTGATTCAAATGGATGCAATGGATACAAATAGATGCAATGGATGCGATGGCTGCAATGGATGCAATGGATGCAATGGATGCAATGGATGCAATGGATGCAATGTATGCAATGGATGCAATGTATACAAATGGATGCAATGAATGCAATGGATGCAATTGATTCAAATGGATGCAATGGATTCAAATGGATGCAATAGATGCAAATGATTCAAATGGATGCAATGGATGCAATTGATTCAAATGGATGCAATAGATACAAATGGATGCAATGGATGTATTTGATTCAATTAATGCAATGGATGCAATGGATGCAATGGATGCAATTTTTTCAAATGGATGCAATGGATGCAAATGATTCAAATGGATGCAATGGATGCAATTGATTCAAATGGATGCAATGGATACAAATGGATGCAATGGATGCAATAGATGTATTTGATTCAAATGTATGCAATGGATACAATGGCTGCAATGGATGCAATGGATGCAATGGATGCAATGGATGTATTTGATTCAAATGGATGCAATGGATGCAATGGATGCAATGGATACAAATGGATTCAATGGATGCAATGGATGCAATGGATGCAATTGATTCAAATGGATGCAATGGATACAATGGCTGCAATGGGTGCAATTGATTCAAATGGATGCAATGGATGCAATTGATTCAAATGGATGCAATGAATACAAATGGATGCAATGGATGCAATGGATATTTTTAATTCAAATGAATGAACTGGATGCAACGGTTGCAATGGATACAAATGGATGCAATTGATGGAATGGATGCAATTGATTGAAATTGATGCAATGGATTCAAATGGATACAATGGATACAAATGGATGCAATGGATGCAATGGATGTATTTGAATCACATGGATGCAATGGATGCAATTGATTCAAATGGATACAATGGATTCAAATGGATGCAATGGATGCTATTGATTCAAATGGATGCAATGGATGCAATTGATACAAATGGATGCAATGGATACAAATGGATGCAATGGATGCAATGGCTGCAATGGATGCAATGGATGCAATGAATGCAATGGATGCAATGGATGCAATGGATGCAAATGATTCAAATGGATGCGATGGATGCAATTTATTCAAATGG
This sequence comes from Epinotia brunnichana, assembly GCA_963854355.1. Lineage (NCBI taxonomy): Eukaryota > Metazoa > Arthropoda > Insecta > Lepidoptera > Tortricidae > Epinotia > Epinotia brunnichana. The sequence goes on from OY977939.1 coordinate 37,626,047, forward strand.
ATGCAATGGATGCAATGGATGCAAATTATTCAAATGGATGCAATGGATGCAATTGATTCAAATGGATGCAATGGATACAAATGGATGCAATGGATGCAATGGATGTATTTGATTCAAATGTATGCAATGGATGCAATGGAAGCAATGGATACAAATAGAACCAATGGATTCAAATGGAAGCAATGGATGCAATGGATGCAATGGATGCAATTGATTCAAATGGATGCAATTGATTCAAATGGATGCAATTGATACAAATCAACGAAATGGATGCAATTGATTCAAATGGATGCAATGGATACAAATGGATGCAATGGATGCAAATGGATGCAATGGATGCAATTGATTCAAATGGATGCAATGGATACAATGGCTGCAATAGCTGCAATGTATGCAATGGATGCAATGGATGTATTTGATTCAAATGGATGCAATGGATGCAATGGATGCAATGGATACAAATGGATTCAATGGATGCAATGGATGCAATGGATTCAAATAGATGCAATGGATGCAATGGATGTAATAGATGCAATGGATACAAATCAATGCCATGGATGCAATGGATACAAATGGATGCAATGGATGCAATGGATGCAATTGATTCAAATGGATGCAATGGATTCAAATGGATGCAATGGATGCTATTGATTCAAATGGATGCAATGGATGCAATTGATTCAAATAGATGCAATGGATACAAATGGATGCAATGGATGCAATGAATACAAATGGATACAATGGATGCAATTGATTCAAATGGATGCAATGGATACAATGGCTGCAATGGCTGCAATGGATGCAATGGATGCAATGGATGCAATGGATGTATTTGATTCAAATGGATGCAATGGATGCAATGGATACAAATGGATTCAATGGATGCAATGGATGCAATGGATGCAATTGATTCAAATGAATGCAATGGATACAATGGCTGCAATGGATGCAATTGATTCAAATGGATGCAATGGATACAAATGGATGCAATGGATGCAAATGGATGCAATGGATGCAATTGATTCAAATGGATGCGATGGATACAATGGCTGCAATGGCTGCAATGTATGCAATGGATGCAATGGATGTATTTGATTCAAATGGATGCAATGGATGCAATGGATACAAATGGATTCAATGGATGCAATGGATGCAATGGATGCAATTGATTCAACTGCATGCAATGAAAACAATGGCTGCAATGGATGCAATTGATTCAAAAGGATGTAATAGATGCAATTGATTCAAATGGATGCAATGAATACAAATGGATGCAATGGATGCAATGGATGTTTTTGATTCAAATGGATGCACTGGATGCAAAGGATGCAATGGATACAAATGGAGGCAATGGATGCAATGGATGCAAATGGATGCAATGGATGCAATAGATGTATTTGATTCAAATGGATGCAATGGATGCAATGGAAGCAATGGATACAAATGGATGCAATAGATTCAAATGGATGCAATGGATGCAATGGATGTAATAGATGCAATGGATACAAATCAATACCATGGATGCAATGGATACAAATGGATGCAATGGATGCAATGGATGTATTTGATTCAAATGGATGCAATGGATGTATTTGATTCAAATGTATGCAATGGAAGCAATGGATACAAATAGATGCAATGGATTCAAATGGAAGCAATGGATGCAATGGATACAAATGGATGCAATGGATGCAATTGATTCAAATGGATGCAATTGATACAAATCAATGAAATGGATGCAATTGATTCGAATGGATGCAATGGATACAAATGGATGCAATGGATGCAATGAATACAAATGGATGCAATGGATGCAATTGATTCAAATGGATTCAATGGATACAATGGCTGCAATAGCTGCAATGGATGCAATGGATGCAATGGATGCAATGGATGTATTTGATTCAAATGGATGCAATGGATGCAATGGATACAAATGGATTCAATGTATGCAATGGATGCAATGGATGCAATTGATTCAAATGGATGCAATTGATACAATGGCTGCAATGGATGCAATTGATTTAAATGGATGCAATGGATGCAATTGATTCAAATGGATGCAATGAATACAAATGGATGCAATGGATGCAATGGATGTTTTTAATTCAAATGGATGCACTGGATGCAAAGGTTGCAATGGATACAAATGTATGCAATGGATGGAATGGATGCAATTGATTGAAATGGATGCAATGGATTCAAATGGAAACAATGGATACAAATGGATGCAATGGATGCAATGGATGTATTTGAATCACATGGATGCAATGGATGCAATTGATTCAAATGGATGCAATGGATTCAAATGGATGCAATGGATGCTATTGATTCAAATGGATGAAATGGATGCAATTGATTCAAATGGATGCAATGGATACAAATGGATGCAATGGCTGCAATGGATGCAATGGATGCAATGAATGCAATGGATGCAATGGATGCAATGGATGCAAATGATTCAAATGGATGCAATGGATGCAATTTATTCAAATGGATGCAATGGATGCAAATGATTCAAATGGATGCAATGGATGCAATTGATTCAAATGGATGCAATGGGCACAAATGTATGCAATGGATGCAATGGATGTATTTGATTCAAATATATGCAATGGATGCAATGGAAGCAATGGATACAAATAGAACCAATGGATTCAAATGGAAGCAATGGATGCAATGGATGCAATGGATACAAATGGATGCAATGGATGCAATTGATTCAAATGGATGCAATTGATACAAATCAACGAAATGGATGCAATTGATTCAAGTGAATGCAATGGATACAAATGGATGCAATGGATGCAAATGGATGCAATGGATGCAATTGATTCAAATGGATGCGATGGATACAATGGCTGCAATGGCTGCAATGTATGCAATGGATGCAATGGATGTATTTGATTCAAATGGATGCAATGGATGCAATGGATACAAATGGATTCAATGGATGCAATGGATGCAATGGATGCAATTGATTCAACTGCATGCAATGAAAACAATGGCTGCAATGGATGCAATTGATTCAAAAGGATGTAATAGATGCAATTGATTCAAATGGATGCAATGAATACAAATGGATGCAATGGATGCAATGGATGTTTTTGATTCAAATGGATGCACTGGATGCAAAGGATGCAATGGATACAAATGGAGGCAATGGATGCAATGGATGCAAATGGATGCAATGGATGCAATAGATGTATTTGATTCAAATGGATGCAATGGATGCAATGGAAGCAATGGATACAAATGGATGCAATAGATTCAAATGGATGCAATGGATGCAATGGATGTAATAGATGCAATGGATACAAATCAATACCATGGATGCAATGGATACAAATGGATGCAATGGATGCAATGGATGTATTTGATTCAAATGGATGCAATGGATGCAATGGAAGCAATGGATACAAATGGATGCAATGGATTCAAATGGATGCAATGGATGCAATGGATGCAATGGATACAATGGATGAAATGGATGCAATGGATGCAATTGATTTAAATGGATGCAATGGATGCAATTGATTCAAATGGATGCAATAGATACAAATGGATGCAATGGATGTATTTGATTCAAATGGATGCAATGGATGCTATGGCTGCAATGGACGCAATGGATACAATGGATGCAATGGATACAAATGATTCAAATAGATGCAATGTATTTGATTCAAATGGATGCACTGGATGCAATGGATGCAATTGATACAAATAAATGCAATGGATACAAATGGATGCAATGGACGTATTTGATTTAAATGGATGCAATGGATACAAATGGATGCAATGGATGCAATGGATGTATTTGATTCAAATGGATACAATGGATGCAATGGCTGCAATGGATGTAATGGATGCAATGGATGCAATTGATTTAAATGGAAGCAATGGATGAAATGGATACAAATGGATGCAATGAATGCAATCGATGTATTTGATTCAAATGGATGCAATGTATGCAATGGAAGCAATGGATACAAATGGATACAATGGATTCAAATGGATGCAATGGATGCAATGGATGCAATGGATGCAATGGAATCAATGGATGCAATTGATTCAAATGGATGCAATGAATACGAATGATGCAATGGATGCAATGGATGTTTTTGATTCAAATGGATGCACTGGATGCAAAGGTTGCAATGGATACAAATGGATGCAATGGATGGAATGGATGCAATTGATTGAAATGGATGCAATGAATGCAATGGCTGTAATGAATGCAATGGATGCAATGGATGAAAATGATTCAAATGGATGCAATTGATGCAATTGATTCAAATGGATGCAATGGATTCAAATGGATACAATGGATACAATGGATACAAATGGATGCAATGGATGCAAATGGATGCAATGGATGCAATAGATGTATTTGATTCAAATGGATGCAATGGATGCAATGGAAGCAATGGATACAAATGGATGCAATAGATTCAAATGGATGCAATGGATGCAATGGATGTAATAGATGCAATGGATACAAATCAATGCCATGGATGCAATGGATACAAATGGATGCAATGGATGCAATGGATGTATTTGATTCAAATGGATGCAATGGATGAAATGGATACAAATGGATGCAATGAATGCAATCGATGTATTTGATTCAAATGGATGCAATGGATGCAATGGAAGCAATGGATACAAATGGATGCAATGGATTCAAATAGATGCAATGGATGCAATGGATGCAATGGATACAATGGATGAAATGGATGCAATGGATGCAATTGATTCAAATGGATGCAATGGATGCAATTGATTCAAATGGATGCAATAGATACAAATGGATGCAATGGATGTATTTGATTCAAATGGATGCAATGGATGCTATGGCTGCAATGGACGCAATGGATACAATGGATGCAATGGATGCAAATGATTCAAATAGATGCAATGTATTTGATTCAAATGGATGCACTGGATGCAATGGATGCAATTGATACAAATAAATGCAATGGATACAAATGGATGCAATGGATGTATTTGATTTAAATGGATGCAATGGATACAAATGGATGCAATGGATGCAATGGATGTATTTGATTCAAATGGATACAATGGATGCAATGGCTGCAATGGATGTAATGGATGCAATGGATGCAATTGATTTAAATGGAAGCAATGGATGAAATGGATACAAATGGATGCAATGAATGCAATCGATGTATTTGATTCAAATGGATGCAATGTATGCAATGGAAGCAATGGATACAAATGGATACAATGAATTCAAATGGATGCAATGGATGCAATGGATACAATGGATGCAATGGAATCAATGGATGCAATTGATTCAAATGGATGCAATAAATACAAATGATGCAATGGATGCAATGGATGTTTTTGATTCAAATGGATGCACTGGATGCAAAGGATGCAATGGATACAAATGGAGGCAATGGATGCAATGGATGCAAATGGATGCAATGGATGCAATAGATGTATTTGATTCAAATGGATGCAATGGATGCAATGGAAGCAATGGACACAAATGGATGCAATAGATTCAAATGGATGCAATGGATGCAATGGATGTAATAGATGCAATGGATACAAATCAATGCCATGGATGCAATGGATACAAATGGATGCAATGGATGTATTTGATTCAAATGGATGCAATGGATGCAATGGCTGCAATGGATGTAATGGATGCAATGGATGCAATTGATTCAAATGGAAGCAAGGGATGAAATGGATACAAATGGATGCAATGAATGCAATCGATGTATTTGATTCAAATGGATGCAATGGATGCAATGGAAGCAATGGATACAAATGGATGCAACAGATTCAAATGGATGCAATAGATGCAATGGATGCAATGGATACAAATCAATGCAATGGATGCAATGGATACAAATGGATGCAATGGATACAATGGATGTATTTGATTCAAATGGATGCAATGGATGGCTGCAATGGATGAAATGGATGCATATGATGCAATTGATTCAAATGGAAGCAATGGATGAAATGGATACAAATGGATGCAATAATTGCAATGGATGCAATTGATTCAAATGGATGCAATGGATTCAAATGGATGCAATGGATGCAATTGATTCAAATGGATGCAATGGATACAAATAGATGCAATGGATGCAATGGCTGCAATGGATGCAATGGATGCAATGGATGCAATGGATACAAATGGATGCAATGAATGCAATGGATGCAATTGATTCAAATGGATGCAATAGATGCCATTGATTCAAATGGATGCAATTGATACAAATGGATGCAATGGATGCAATGAATGTATTTGATTCAAATAGATGCAATGGATACGAATGGATGCAATGGATGCAATGGATGTATTTGATTCAAATGGATGCAATGGATGCAATAGATGCAAATGATTCAAATGGATGCAATGGATGCAATTGATTTAAATGGATGCAATGGATGCAATGGATGCAATGAATGCAAATGATTCAAATCGATGCAACGGATACAATTGATTGAGATTGATGCAATAAATACAAATGGATGCAATGGATGTATTTGAGTCAAATGGATGCAATGGATGCAATGGCTGCAATGGATGCAATAGATGCAATGGATGCAATGGATGCAAATGATTCAAATGGATGCAATGGATGCAATTTATTCAAATGGATGCAATGGATGCAATGGATGCAATGGATGCAAATGATTCAAATGGATGCAATGGATGCAATTGATTCAAATGGATGCAATGGATACAAATGGATGCAATGGATGCAATGGATGCAATGGAAGCAATGGATACAAATAGATGCAATGGATTCAAATGGAAGCAATGGATGCAATGGATGCAATGGATGCAATGGATACAAATGGATGCAATGGATGCAATTGATTCAAATGGATGCAATTGATACAAATCAATGAAATGGATGCAATTGATTCAAATGGATGCAATGGATACAAATGGATGCAATGGATGCAATGAATACAAATGGATGCAATGGATGCAATAGATTCAAATGGATGCAATGGATGCAATGGATTCAAATGGATGCAATGGATGCAATTGATTTAAATGGATGCAATGGATACAATAGATGCAATGGATGCAATGGATTCAAATGGATGCAATGGATGCAATTGATTCAAATGGATGCAATGGATACAAATAGATGCGATGGATGCAATGGCTGCAATGGATGCAATGGATGCAATTGATGCAATGGATGCAATGGATGTAATAGATGCAATGGATACAAATCAATGCCATGGATGCAATGGATACAAATGGATGCAATGGATGTATTTGATTCAAATGGATGCAATGGATGCAATGGCTGCAATGGATGTAATGGATGCAATGGATGCAATTGATTCAAATGGAAGCAAGGGATGAAATGGATACAAATGGATGCAATGAATGCAATCGATGTATTTGATTCAAATGGATGCAATGGATGCAATGGAAGCAATGGATACAAATGGATGCAACAGATTCAAATGGATGCAATAGATGCAATGGATGCAATGGATACAAATCAATGCAATGGATGCAATGGATACAAATGGATGCAATGGATACAATGGATGTATTTGATTCAAATGGATGCAATGGATGGCTGCAATGGATGAAATGGATGCATAGGATGCAATTGATTCAAATGGAAGCAATGGATGAAATGGATACAAATGGATGCAATAATTGCAATGGATGCAATTGATTCAAATGGATGCAATGGATTCAAATGGATGCAATAGATGCAATTGATTCAAATGGATGCAATGGATACAAATAGATGCAATGGATGCAATGGCTGCAATGGATGCAATGGATGCAATGGATGCAATGGATACAAATGGATGCAATGAATGCAATGGATGCAATTGATTCAAAGCCATTGATTCAAATGGATGCAATTGATACAAATGGATGCAATGGATGCAATGAATGTATTTGATTCTAATAGATGCAATGGATACGAATGGATGCAATGGATGCAATGGATGTATTTGATTCAAATGGATGCAATGGATGCAATAGATGCAAATGATTCAAATGGATGCAATGGATGCAATTGATTCAAATGGATGCAATGGATGCAATGAATGCAAATGATTCAAATCGATGCAACGGATACAATTGATTGAGATTGATGCAATAAATACAAATGGATGCAATGGATGTATTTGATTCAAATGGATGCAATGGATGCAATGGCTGCAATGGATGCAATGGATGCAATGGATGCAAATGATTCAAATGGATGCAATGGATGCAATTTATTCAAATGGATGCAATGGATGCAATGGATGCAAATGATTCAAATGGATGCAATGGATGCAATTGATTCAAATGGATGCAATGGATACAAATGGATGCAATGGATGCAATGGATGCAATGGAAGCAATGGATACAAATAGATGCAATGGATTCAAATGGAAGCAATGGATGCAATGGATGCAATGGATGCAATGGATACAAATGGATGCAATGGATGCAATTGATTCAAATGGATGCAATTGATACAAATCAATGAAATGGATGCAATTGATTCAAATGGATGCAATGGATACAAATGGATGCAATGGATGCAATGAATACAAATGGATGCAATGGATGCAATAGATTCAAATGGATGCAATGGATGCAATGGATTCAAATGGATGCAATGGATGCAATTGATTTAAATGGATGCAATGGATACAATAGATGCAATGGATGCAATGGATTCAAATGGATGCAATGGATGCAATTGATTCAAATGGATGCAATGGATACAAATAGATGCGATGGATGCAATGGCTGCAATGGATGCAATGGATGCAATTGATGCAATGGATGCAATGGATGCAATGGATGCAATGGATGCAATGGATATAAATGAATGCAATGAATGCAATAGATGCAATTGATTCAAATGGATGCAATGGATTCAAATGGATGCAATGGATGCAAATGATTCAAATGGATGCAATAGATGCCATTGATTCAAATGGATGCAATTGATACAAATGGATGCAATGGATGCAATGAATGTATTTGATTCAAAAAGATGCAATGGATACAAATGGATGCACTGGATGCAATGGATGTATTTGATTCAAATGGATGCAATGGATGCAATGGATGCAAATGATTCAAATGGATGCAATGGATGCAATTGATTCAAATGGATGCAATGGATGCAATGGATGCAAATGATTCAAATCGATGCAACGGATACAATTGATTGAGATTGATGCAATAAATACAAATGGATGCAATGGATGTATTTGATTCAAATGGATGCAATGGATGCAAATGATTCAAATGGATGCAATGGATGCAATTTATTCAAATGGATGCAATGGATGCAATGGATGCAAATGATTCAAATGGATGCAATGGATGCAATTGATTCAAATGGATGCAATGGATACAAATGGATGCAATGGATGCAATGGAAGCAATGGATACAAATAGATGCAATGGATTCAAATGGAAGCAATAGATGCAATGGATACAAATGGATGCAATGGATGCAATTGATTCAAATGGATGCAATTGATACAAATCAATGAAATTGATGCAATTGATTCAAATGGATGCAATGGATACAAATGGATGCAATGGATGCAATGAATACAAATGGATGCAATGGATGCAATTGATTCAAATGGATGCAATGGATACAATGGCTGCAATGGCTGCAATGGATGCAATGGATGCAATGGATGCAATGGATGTATTTGATTTAAATGGATGCAATGGATGCAATGGATGCAATGGATACAAATGGATTCAATGGATGCAATGGATGCAATGGATGCAATTGATTCAAATGGATGCAATGGATACAATGGCTGCAATGGATGCAATTGATTCAAATGGATGCAATGGATGCAATAGATTCAAATGGATGCAATGAATACAAATGGATGCAATGGATGCAATGGATGTTTTTAATTCAAATGGATGCACTGGATGCAAAGGTTGCAATGGATACAAATGGATGCAATGGATGGAATGGATGCAATTGATTGAAATGGATGCAATGGATGCAATGGCTGTAATGAATGCAATGGATGCAATGGATGAAAATGATTCAAATGGATGCAATTCATGCAATTGATTCAAATGGATGCAATGGATTCAAATGGATACAATGGATACAAATGGATGCAATGGATGCAATGGATGTATTTGAATCACATGGATGCAATGGATGCAATTGATTCAAATGGATGCAATGGATTCAAATGGATGCAATGGATGCTATTGATTCAAATGGATGCCATGGATGCAATTGATTCAAATGGATGCAATGGATACAAATGGATGCAATGGATGCAATGGCTGCAATGGATGCAATGGATGCAATGGATGCAATGGATGCAATGGATGCAATGGTAGCAATGGATGCAAATGATTCAAATGGATGCAATGGATGCAATGGATGTATTTGATTCAAATGGATGCAATGGATGGCTGCAATGGATGAAATGGATGCAAAGGATGCAATTGATTTAAATGGAAGCAATGGATGAAATGGATACAAATGGATGCAATGAATGCAATGGATGCAATTGATTCAAATGGATGCAATGGATACAATAGATGCAATGGATGCAATGGATACAAATGGATGCAATGAATGCAATGGATGCAATGAATGCAATGGATGCAATGGATGCAATGGATGCAATGGATGCAATTGATTCAAATGGATGCAATGGATACAAATGGATACAATGGATGCAATGGCTGCAATGGATGCAATGGATGCAATGAATGCAATGGATGCAATGGATGCAATGGATGCAAATGAATAAAATGGATGCAATGGATGCAATTTATTCAAATGGATGCATTGGATGCAATGGATGCAAATGATTCAAATGGATGCAATGGATGCAATTGATTCAAATGGATGCAATGGATACAATGGCTGCAATGGCTGCAATGTATGCAATGGATGCAATGGATGCAATGGATGTATTTGATTCAAATGGATGCAATGGATGCAATGGATGCAATGGATACAAATGGATTCAATGGATGCAATGGATGCAATGGATGCAATTAATTCAAATGCATGCAATGGAAACAATGGCTGCAATGGATGCAATTGATTCAAATTGATGCAATAGATGCAATTGATTCAAATGGATGCAATGAATACAAATGGATGCAATGGATGCAATGGATGTTTTTGATTCAAATGGATGCACTGGATGCAAAGGATGCAATGGATACAAATGGAGGCAATGGATGCAATGGATGCAAATGGATGCAATGGATGCAATAGATGTATTTGATTCAAATGGATGCAATGGATGCAATGGAAGCAATGGATACAAATGAATGCAATAGATTCAAATGGATGCAATGGATGCAATGGATGTAATAGATGCAATGGATACAAATCAATGCCATGGATGCAATGGATACAAATGGATGCAATGGATGCAATGGATGTATTTGATTCAAATGGATGCAATGGATGGCTGCAATGGATGTAATGGATGCATAGGATGCAATTGATTCAATTGGAAGCAATGGATGAAATGGATACAAATGGATGCAATGAATGCAATGGATGCAATTGATTCAAACGGATGCAATGGATTCAAATGAATGCAATGGATGCAATTGATTCAAATGGATGCAATGGATTCAAATGGATGCAATGGATGCAATTGATTCAAATGAATGCAATGGATACAAATAGATGCAATGGATGCAATGGCTGCAATGGATGCAATGGCTGCAATTGATGCAATGGATGCAATGTATGCAATGGATGCAATGGATGCAATGGATGCAATGGATGCAATGGATACCAATGGATGCAATGCATGCAATGGATGCAATTGATTTAAATGGATGCAATGGATTCAAATGGATGCAATGGATGCAAATGATTTAAATGGATGCAATGGATGCAATTGATTCAAATGGATGCAATAGATACAAATGGATGCAATGGATGTATTTGATTCAAATCGATGCAATGGATGCAATGGCTGCAATGGATGCAATGGATACAAATGGATGCAATGGATGCAATGGATGGATGCATTACATTTAAATGGATGCAATGGATAAAAATGGATGCAATGGATGCAATGGATGCAATTGATTCAAATGGATGCAATGGATACAAATGGATGCAATGGATGTATTTGATTCAAATGGATGCAATGGATGCAATGGCTGCAATTGATGCAATGTATGCAAATGGATGCAATGGATGCAATGAATGCAATGGATGCAAATGGATGCAATGGATGCAATGGATGTATTTGAATTAAATAGATGCAATGGATGCAATGGAAGCAATGGATACAAATGGATGCAATAGATTCAAATGGATGCAATGGATGCAATGGATGCATTGGATGCAATGGATACAAATCAATGCATTGGATGCAATGGATACAAATGGATGCAATGGATGTATTTGATTCAAATGGATGCAATGGATGGCTGCAATGGATGTAATGGATGCATAGGATGCAATTGACTCAAATGGAAGCAATGGATGAAATGGATACAAATGGATGCAATGAATGCAATGGATGCAATTGATTCAAATGGATGCAATGGATTCAAATGGATGCAATGGATGCAATTGATTTAAATGGATGCAATTGATGCAATGGATGCAATGGATGCAATGGATGCAATGAATGCAATGGATGCAATCGATTCAAATGGATGCAATGGATTCAAATGGATGCAATGGATGCAATTGATTCAAATGGATGCAATGAATACAAATAGATGCAATGGATGCAATGGCTGCAATGGATGCAGTGGATGCAATGGATGCAATGGATGCAATGGATGCAATGGATGCAATGGATACAATGGATGCAATGGATACAAATGGATGCAATGAATGCAATGGCTGCAATGGATGCAATGGATGCAATGGATGCAATGGATGCAATGAATGCAATGGATGCAATGGATGCAATGTATACAAATGGATGAAATGAATGCAATGGATGCAATTGATTCAAATGGATGCAATGGATTCAAATGGATGCAATGGATGCAAATGATTCAAATGGATGCAATGGATGCAATTGATTCAAATGGATGCAATAGATACAAATGGATGCAATGGATGTATTTGATTCAAATCGATGCAATGGATGCAATGGCTGCAATGAATGCACTGGATGCAATGGATGCAATGGATGCAATGGATGCAATGGATGCAATGGATGCAAATGATTCAAATGGATGCAATGGATGCAATTGATTCAAATGGATGCAATGGATGCAATTGATTCAAATGGATGCAATTGATACAATGGCTGCAATGGCTGCAATGTATGCAATGGATGCAATGGATGCAATGGATGTATTTGATTCAAATGGATGCAATGGATGCAATTGATGCAATGGATACAAATGGATTCAATGGATGCAATGGATGCAATGGATGCAATTAATTCAAATGCATGCAATGGAAACAATGGCTGCAATAGATGCAATTGATTCAAATGGATGCAATAAATGCAATTGATTCAAATGGATGCAATGAATACAAATGGATGCAATGGATGCAATGGATGTTTTTGATTCAAATGGATGCACTGGATGCAAAGGATGCAATGGATACAAATGGAGGCAATGGATGCAATGGATGCAAATGGATGCAATGGATGCAATAGATGTATTTGATTCAAATGGATGCAATGGATGCAATGGAAGCAATGGATACAAATGGATGCAATAGATTCAAATGGATGCAATGGATGCAATGGATGCAATGGATGTAATAGATGCAATAGATACAAATCAATGCCATGGATGCAATGGATACAAATGTATGCAATGGATGCAATGGATGTATTTGATTCAAATGGATGCAATGGATGGCTGCAATGGATGTAATGGATGCATAGGATGCAATTGATTCAAATGGAAGCAATGGATGAAATGGATACAAATGGATGCAATGAATGCAATGGATGCAATTGATTCAAACGGATGCAATGGATTCAAATGAATGCAATGGATGCAATTGATTCAAATGGATGCAATGGATTCAAATGGATGCAATGGATGCAATTGATTCAAATGAATGCAATGGATACAAATAGATGCAATGGATGCAATGGCTGCAATGGATGCAATGGCTGCAATTGATGCAATGGATGCAATGTATGCAATGGATGCAATGGATGCAATGGATGCAATGGATACCAATGGATGCAATGCATGCAATGGATGCAATTAATTTAAATGGATGCAATGGATTCAAATGGATGCAATGGATGCAAATGATTTAAATGGATGCAATGGATGCAATTGATTCAAATGGATGCAATAGATACAAATGGATGCAATGGATGTATTTGATTCAAATCGATGCAATGGATGCAATGGCTGCAATGGATGCAATGGATACAAATGGATGCAATGGATGCAATGGATGGATGCATTGCATTTAAATGGATGCAATGGATAAAAATGGATGCAATGGATGCAATGGATGCAATTGATTCAAATGGATGCAATGGATACAAATGGATGCAATGGATGTATTTGATTCAAATGGATGCAATGGATGCAATGGCTGCAATTGATGCAATGGATGCAAATGGATGCAATGGATGCAATGGATGCAATGGATGCAAATGGATGCAATGGATGCAATGGATGTATTTGAATTAAATAGATGCAATGGATGCAATGGAAGCAATGGATACAAATGGATGCAATAGATTCAAATGGATGCAATGGATGCAATGGATGCATTGGATGCAATGGATACAAATCAATGCATTGGATGCAATGGATACAAATGGATGCAATGGATGTATTTGATTCAAATGGATGCAATGGATGGCTGCAATGGATGTAATGGATGCATAGGATGCAATTGATTCAAATGGAAGCAATGGATGAAATGGATACAAATGGATGCAATGAATGCAATGGATGCAATTAATTCAAATGGATGCAATGGATTCAAATGGATGCAATGGATGCAATTGATTTAAATGGATGCAATGGATACAATAGATGCAATGGATACAAATGGATGCAATGAATGCAATGGATGCAATTGATTCAAATGGATGCAATGGATTCAAATGGATGCAATGGATGCAATTGATTCAAATGGATGCAATGAATACAAATAGATGCAATGGATGCAATGGCTGCAATGGATGCAATGGATGCAATGGATGCAATGGATGCAATGGATGCAATGGATACAATGGATGCCATGGATACAAATGGATGCAATGAATGCAATGGCTGCAATGGATGCAATGGATGCAATGGATGCAATGGATGCAATGAATGCAATGGATGCAATGGATGCAATGTATACAAATGGATGAAATGAATGCAATGGATGCAATTGATTCAAATGGATGCAATGGATTCAAATGGATGCAATGGATGCAAATGATTCAAATGGATGCAATGGATGCAATTGATTCAAATGGATGCAATAGATACAAATGGATGCAATGGATGTATTTGATTCAAATCGATGCAATGGCTGCAATGCATGCAATGGATGCAATGGATGCAATGGATGCAATGGATGCAATGGATGCAATGGATGCAATGGATGCAAATGATTCAAATGGATGCAATGGATGCAATTGATTCAAATGGATGCAATGGATGCAAATGATTCAAATGGATGCAATGGATGCAATTGATTCAAATGGATGCAATGGATACAAATAGATGCAATGGATGCAATGGCTGCAATGGATGCAATGGATGCAATGGATGCAATGGATGCAATGGATGCAATGTATGCAATGGATGCAATGTATACAAATGGATGCAATGAATGCAATGGATACAATTGATTCAAATGGATGCAATGGATTCAAATGGATGCAATAGATGCAAATGATTCAAATGGATGCAATGGATGTAATTGATTCAAATGGATGCAATAGATACAAATGGATGCAATGGATGTATTTGATTCAATTAATGCAATGGATGCAATGGATGCAATGGATGCAATTTTTTCAAATGGATGCAATGGATGCAAATGATTCAAATGGATGCAATGGATGCAATTGATTCAAATGGATGCAATGGATACAAATGGATGCAATGGATGCAATAGATGTATTTGATTCAAATGTATGCAATGGATACAATGGCTGCAATGGATGCAATGGATGCAATGGATGCAATGGATGTATTTGATTCAAATGGATGCAATGGATGCAATGGATGCAATGGATACAAATGGATTCAATGGATGCAATGGATGCAATTGATTCAAATGGATGCAATGGATACAATGGCTGCAATGGGTGCAATTGATTCAAATGGATGCAATGGATGCAATTGATTCAAATGGATGCAATGAATACAAATGGATGCAATGGATGTTTTTAATTCAAATGGATTCATTGGATGCAAAGGTTGCAATGGATACAAATAGATGCAATGGATGGAATGGATGCAATTGATTGAAATGGATGCAATGGATTCAAATGGATACAATGGATACAAATGGATGCAATGGATGCAATGAATGTATTTGAATTACATGGATGCAATGGATGCAATTGATTCAAATGGATGCAATGGATTCAAATGGATGCAATGGATGCTATTGATTCAAATGGATGCAATGGATGCAATTGATTCAAATATATGCAATGGATACAAATGGATGCAATGGATGCAATGAATACAAATGGATACAATGGATGCAATTGATTCAAATGGATGCAATGGATACAATGGCTGCAATGGCTGCAATGGATGCAATGGATGCAATGGATGCAATGGATGTATTTGATTCAAATGGATGCAATGGATGCAATGGATACAAATGGATTCAATGGATGCAATGGATGCAATGGATGCAATTGATTCAAATGAATGCAATGGATACAATGGCTGCAATGGATGCAATTGATTCAAATGGATGCAATGGATGCAATTGATTCAAATGGATGCAATGAATACAAATGGATGCAATGGATGCAATGGATATTTTTAATTCAAATGAATGAACTGGATGCAACGGTTGCAATGGATACAAATGGATGCAATTGATGGAATGGATGCAATTGATTGAAATTGATGCAATGGATTCAAATGGATACAATGGATACAAATGGATGCAATGGATGCAATGGATGTATTTGAATCACATGGATGCAATGGATGCAATTGATTCAAATGGATACAATGGATTCAAATGGATGCAATGGATGCTATTGATTCAAATGGATGCAATGGATGCAATTGATTCAAATGGATGCAATGGATACAAATGGATGCAATGGATGCAATGGCTGCAATGGATGCAATGGACGCAATGAATGCAATGGATGCAATGGATGCAATGGATGCAAATGATTCAAATGGATGCAATGGATGCAATTTATTCAAATGGATGCAATGGATGCAATGGATGCAAATTATTCAAATGGATGCAATGGATGCAATTGATTCAAATGGATGCAATGGATACAAATGGATGCAATGGATGCAATGGATGTATTTGATTCAAATGTATGCAATGGATGCAATGGAAGCAATGGATACAAATAGAACCAATGGATTCAAATGGAAGCAATGGATGCAATGGATGCAATGGATACAAATGGATGCAATGGATGCAATTGATTCAAATGGATGCAATTGATACAAATCAACGAAATGGATGCAATTGATTCAAATGGATGCAATGGATACAAATGGATGCAATGGATGCAAATGGATGCAATGGATGCAATTGATTCAAATGGATGCAATGGATACAATGGCTGCAATAGCTGCAATGTATGCAATGGATGCAGTGGATGTATTTGATTCAAATGGATGCAATGGATGCAATGGATGCAATGGATACAAATGGATTCAATGGATGCAATGGATGCAATGGATTCAAATGGATGCAATGGATGCAATGGATGTAATAGATGCAATGGATACAAATCAATGCCATGGATGCAATGGATACAAATGGATGCAATGGATGCAATGGATGTATTTGATTCAAATGGATGCAATGGATGGCTGCAATGGATGTAATGGATGCATAGGATGCAATTTATTCAAATGGAAGCAATGGATGAAATGGATACAAATGGATGCAATGAATGCAATGGATGCAATTGATTCAAACGGATGCAATGGATTCAAATGGATGCAGTGGATGCAATTGATTTAAATGGATGCAATGGATACAATAGATGCAATGGATGCAATGGATACAAATGGATGCAATGGATGCAATTGATTCAAATGGATGCAATGGATTCAAATGGATGCAATGGATGCAATTGGTTCGAATGGATGCAATGAATACAAATAGATGCAATATATGCAATGGCTGAAATGGATGCAATGGATGCAATGGATGCAATGGATGCAATGGATGCAATGGATGCAATGGAAGCAATGGATACCAATGGATGCAATGAATGCAATGGATGCAATTGATTCAAATGGATGCAATGGATTCAAATAGATGCAATGGATGCAACTGATTTAAATGGATGCAATGGATGCAATTGATTCAAATGGATGCAATAGATACAAATGGATGCAATGGATGTATTTGATTCAAATCGATGCAATGGATGCAATGGCTGCAATGGATGCAATGGATACAAATGGATGCAATGGATGCAATGGATGGATGCATTGCATTTAAATGGATGCAATGGATAAAAATGGATGCAATGGATGCAATGGATGCAATTGATTCAAATGGATGCAATGGATACAAATGGATGCAATGGATGTATTTGATTCAAATGGATGCAATGGATGCAATGGCTGCAATGGATGCAATGGATGCAATGGATGCAATGGATGCAAATGGATGCAATGGATGCAATGGATGTATTTGAATCAAATAGATGCAATGGATGCAATGGAAGCAATGGATACAAATGGATGCAATAGATTCAAATGGATGCAATGGATGCAATGGATCCATTGGATGCAATGGATACAAATCAATGCATTGGATGCAATGGATACAAATGGATGCAATGGATGTATTTGATTCAAATGGATGCAATGGATCGCTGCAATGGATGTAATGGATGCATAGGATGCAATTGATTCAAATGGAAGCAATGGATGAAATGGATACAAATGGATGCAATGAATGCAATGGATGCAATTGATTCAAATGGATGCAATGGATTCAAATGGATGCAATGGATGCAATTGATTTAAATGGATGCAATGGATACAATAGATGCAATGGATGCAATGGATACAAATGGATGCAATGAATGCAATGGATGCAATTGATTCAAATGGATGCAATGGATGCAATGGATGCAATGGATGCAATGGATGCAATGAATGCAATGGATGCAATTGATTCAAATGGATGCAATGGATTCAAATGGATGCAATGGATGCAAATGATTCAAATGGATGCAATAGATGCCATTGATTCAAATGGATGCAATTGATACAAATGGATGCAATGGATGCAATGAATGTATTTGATTCAAATAGATGCAATGGATATAAATGGATGCAATGGATGCAATGGATGTATTTGATTCAAATGGATGCAATGGATGCAATAGATGCAAATGATTCAAATGGATGCAATGGATGCAATTGATTCAAATGGATGCAATGGATGCAATGGATGCAAATGATTCAAATCGATGCACCGGATACAATTGATTGAGATTGATGCAATAAATACAAATGGATGCTGTTATATATGTATGTAAAGGGTAGTTGTAAGTGCATGCAGACGGTGGCTGCGCCCGCCGTCATTTATAGTTTAATAAACCAGTTCGTAATTGACTGCCCGTTGTGTCACTTGTGCCCCTCCGATCCATATTTAACAGTGGCGGCGTTCCGAATAATCCACGCGTAGTTTTCAAGATGACGTCCACAAATACAGTGGGGTTATTCGCTAATTTTGATCACCAACAGCAAGACTGGTCGATATATAAAAACAGATTAAACCAGTGGTTTATCGCGAATAACATCGATGATGAATCGGACAAAGCGGGAGTTAAGCGACGTGCAGTTTTATTAAGCGCATTCAGTGAAAACACGTATCAGTTAGCGACTAATCTCGCGTTACCGGGCGTGTTGGAGGAGAAAAGCTATAAGGACGTGGTTAAGATCCTGGATGATCATTTCACGCCAAAGCGTTGCGTGTTTGCTGAACGATTCTATTTTTATTCGGCGTCACAGCAGACAGGCGAGACCCCCGCGCAGTGGGCTGCGCGGCTGAGGGGGCTCGCAGCACATTGTAGCTTCCAGCATATTCAAGATAAGTTGCTGGACAAGTTCGTCATGGGTTTGGCGTCAGGTCCAGAACGTGAAAAGTTGTTTTCACAGGATGCCAGCGAACTCACATTAGCGAAGGCAATCGACTTGGCTGAAAGCGTGCGGTGCGCCCGCGCCGCCTCCAGCACAATCGCGGCGCCGGTGACGCCGGCGCAGAATGCCGATAGCCTGTTCAAGATCGGGAATACTTCGGGTTCCGGAACGGATCATGCTAAATGTCAAGTGTGTGGTTCTTCTAATCATAAATCAAACAAGTGTAAATTCGCGTCTTATAAGTGTCAAAAGTGTAACAAAAAGGGACATCTGCGTAGGATGTGTAACAGCTTTAAGTACATAAAATCGGGCGAGGTGAGCGAGGACGATGACGGTGAGTTGTTTAATATTCGTTCCGTTAAGGGTGCTCCGATGAGCGAAGTTGTGGTTATCAAGGGATTAAAGTTGCGATTTGAAATTGACAGTGGTTCGTCCGTCACGGCAATATCTAGTCTGACATATAAATCTCATTTCAAAGATGTACCATTGTTGCCTAACAATAAGCGCCTAATTGGGTATACAGGAGGTGTGATTAAAAGTTTAGGTATGGTTAAGTTGCCAATTACTTATGAGAATCGCACAGAAACCCTGTTTGTTCAGGTTATAGAAAACGGTGGGAGCCCCATTTTAGGGAGAGATTTTTTATCGACGTTTAATTTAGAAATCGCTCCCATAAAATTCTGCGGTCAATCAGAACCAGAAATCGCAAAAACAATAATGTCTGACTACGCAGACATTTTTTCAAATAGCTGGGTTGTTTTAATAAGTATAAAATAAAATTACATTTAAAAGACAATGCCAAACCCGTTTTTTTTAAAAGCCGACCGGTGGCGTTTGCTTTACAACAGAAAGTCAATGATGAAATAACTCGGTTAGTACAGTTAGGTATACTTGAGCAAATAGATCACTCAGAGTACGCTTCCCCAATTGTTCCTGTACTAAAGCGAGACGGATCGGTCAGAATATGTGCTGATTATTCCCAGACCATTAACAAACAGTTGTTAATTGATATATATCCATTGCCTACGGTAGACGAACTTTTTTCGAAACTCCACGGTGGAGAACAATTTACTAAATTGGACATGTCGATGGCTTATAATCAGTTTCCAATAGAGGACCCTGAAAACATTACATGTATAAATACTAGTCGGGGCCTATTTAGGTATAACCGGTTAATTTTCGGCATGTCCAATTCTCCCGCCATTTTTCAGCGCGCGTTGAACAGTATACTTGCCGATATAGAGGGCGTGTTATGTTTTCTCGACGATGTACTAATAACGGGTCGAGATAAAGTGGAGCACGAGAGTAGGCTCAGAGAAGTGTTGCAGCGATTTAAAAATGCCGGTCTCATACTTCAAAGGGATAAATGTGCTTTTTTTCAGGACGACATCACATATCTGGGCCATGTTATAAACAAACACGGTATTAACAAATCGAGGTCAAAGGTCGAGGCGATTCTCGAGTCACCTGCACCTACTAATGTGAACCAACTCCAATCGTTCCTCGGTTTAGCTAATTACTATCGCAAGTTTGTTCCCCAAGCGTCTACTATATTGAGCCCATTATATAATCTTTTAAAGAAAGATACGAAATGGGTATGGACTGACGAGCATAATGCGGCTTTTATTAAGATAAAAGAAAGTCTTAGTTCAGAACAAGTGTTAACGCATTTTAACCCAAAAGCGACACACATTCTTACAGTAGACGCTTCGCCTCAGGGTTTAGGTGCTATTCTGTCACAGGTAGGTGATGATGGTTCAGAGCGTCCTATTTCATTTGCTTCGCGAACTTTGAGTTCTGCAGAAAAAAACTACGCGCAGATCCAAAAGGAAGCCACCGCGATAATTTTTGGGGTTAAAAAATATCACCAGTATTTATATGCACGCTCAGAACCTTTTGTATTACGCACCGACCACAAACCTTTACTCTCAATTTTCGGACCACAACGGGGCATACCAGAAATAACTGCGAATAGGCTACAAAGATATGCAATTTTCTTATCAGCATATAATTACATCATTGAGTACGTTCGTAGTGCAAACAACAGCGCAGATTTTTTGTCACGGGCGTCGTTGCCAGACCGGCCGGCCGGCAGCGCCGAGGCCTCG
The DNA here is from genome assembly GCA_963854355.1 of Epinotia brunnichana. Taxonomy (NCBI): domain Eukaryota; kingdom Metazoa; phylum Arthropoda; class Insecta; order Lepidoptera; family Tortricidae; genus Epinotia; species Epinotia brunnichana. The sequence goes on from OY977939.1 coordinate 37,648,449, forward strand.
GCGAGCGCCGCCACCGACGACCGCGCGACGTACATAAATTTCGTATTGGAGGGTAGTAGTTCACCAGTCACCATAGATAAATTACGCCTAGAGACACGAAACGATGAGACGTTGAATAAAGTTATTCAATGTGTACAGAATGGTTGGCCACGCAAAACCAACGATTTAGCGTTGAAACCGTACCATCAGTGTAGGTATCAATTATCATTTGATAACGGTTGCGTAATGCGTGGACACAAGCTGGTCATTCCGCAGTCGTTGCAGTGTGAGGTAATGAACGAGTTACATAATTCGCATTTTGGCGTGGTTAAAACTAAAGCGGAGGCGCGAGCCCGGTTTTGGTTTCCTGGCATCGACGCCAGGATTGAACAGCTGATCGGCGCGTGCGCCGTGTGCGCGCAGCTGCGGCCCTCACCGCCGCGCGCGCCCATGTCACCCTGGAAATATCCTACGCATTGCTTTATGAGGGTGCATATTGATTTCATAGGTCCAGTAAATGAGCACACTTATCTTCTCATTGTAGATGCGTATAGTAAGTGGGTCGAGTGCTATGATATGAAAAATAATATAACGTCAATAAAGGTTATTGAAAAAATGTATGATTTCATGTCGCGGTTCGGTATTCCTCACACCATAGTCAGTGACAATGGTACATCATTCATTTCATCTCAATTTAAATCGTTTTGTAACACAAACGGCATTACACACCTTACTTCGCCGGTCTACCATCCTGCCAGTAACGGACAAGCCGAATCCTATTCCAAAATTATTAAAAGAGGGATAAAAAGTTCCATATTGGCCTCGGGTAATAATAATAAAAATGTGACAAATAATTTGTTGAAATATCTTTTTGATTACCGCAACTCACGACATAGCACAACGGGTCATTCTCCGGCTTCCTTAGTTTTCGGAAGGTAGATGAGGACTAGACTAGATTTATTAAAGCCACAGTCATCGCCCTCATCTACCGAACTCGCCTCAACCGTCGAAAATAAACAGTGCTCGCAGCTTGATTACTACGGCGGTACCAGCAGAACACATTTCGGCCATAACGAAGCAGTGTTATACAAATCATACATTAATAAAAATAAGTTCTGCTGGAACAAAGGTTGCGTTATTAAACGTATAGGCAGGTTAATATACCTTATACGTGACAACATCACGCAAGAAACAGTGAAAAGACATTTAAATCAAATAATAAAAGATAAAACGACGATAGATACGTCTGGTACGGATATCTCTATTCCAATATCGGCCACAAGTGACAAATTGCCTCCTGGTTCAGGAACACCTCCCTTATTTTTTGTGCCAATAGCAGCAGATATTACAACAGAGCTGGGAGGAGAGGGGGTCCCGAGCGGGAGCGGTATTGACAATGCTGCTCCGCCACCGCCGGCGCCGTCCGCGGGTCCGCGCGCGGCGTGCGGGCCGTCGGCGCCCGCGCCCTTGGAGAGCGCTGCAGCCGCGCCTCTGCCGCCGGTTACAGAAAACTTGCTCTCTGAACAACGTGCAGCCATGACGGCGCAACATAAAAGGCATCGTCCGAAAGTTGATTATAAGCAGTTCCTTTAACCAATTACCTAGTTCTCATTCAAAATATGTTTCGGGTCTTATAGGGGAGGGATGTTATATATGTATGTAAAGGGTAGTTGTAAGTGCATGCAGACGGTGGCTGCGCCCGCCGTCATTTATAGTTTAATAAACCAGTTCGTAATTGACTGCCCGTTGTGTCACTTGTGCCCCTCCGATCCATATTTAACAGATGCAATGGATGTGTTTGATTCAAATGGATGCAATGGATGCAATAGCTGCAATGGATGCAATGGATGAAATGGATGCAATGGATGCAAATGATTCAAATGGATGCAATGGATGCAATTTATTCAAATGGATGCAATGGATGCAAATGATTCAAATGGATGCAATGGATTCAATTGATTCAAATGGATGCAATGGATACAAATGGATGCAGTGGATGCAATGGATGCAATGGAAGCAATGGATACAAAAAGATGCAATGGATTCAAATGGAAGCAATGGATGCAATAGATGCATTTGATTCAAATGGATGCAATTGATACAAATCAATGAAATGGATGCAATTGATTCAAATGGATGCAATGGATACAAATGGATGCAATGGATGCAATGAATACAAATGGATGCAATGGATGCAATTGATTCAAATGGATGCAATGGATACAATGGCTGCAATGGCTGCAATTGATGCAATGGATGCAATGGATGCAATTGATTCAAATGGATGCAATGGATACAATGGCTGCAATGGCTGCAATGGATGCAATGGATGCAATGGATGCAATGGATGTATTTGATTCAAATGGATGCAATGGATGCAATCGATGCAATGGATGTATTTGATTCAAATGTATGCAATGGATGCAATGGAAGCAATGGATACAAATAGATGCAATGGATGCAAATGAAAGCAATGGATGCAAAGGATGCAATGGATACAAATGGATGCAATGGATGCAATAGATGCATTTGATTCAAATGGATGCAATTGATACAAATCAATGAAATGGATGCAATTGATTCAAATGGATGCAATGGATACAAATGGATGCAATGGATGCAATGAATACAAATGGATGCAATGGATGCAATTGATTCAAATGGATGCAATGGATACAATGGCTGCAATGGCTGCAATTGATGCAATGGATGCAATGGATGCAATTGATTCAAATGGATGCAATGGATACAATGGCTGCAATGGCTGCAATGGATGCAATGGATGCAATAGATGCAATGGATGCAATGGATGTATTTGATTTAAATGGATGCAATGGATGCAATGGATGCAATGGATACAAATGGATTCAATGGATGCAATGGATGCAATGGATGCAATTGATTCAAATGGATGCAATGGATACAATGGCTGCAATGGATGCAATTGATTCAAATGGATGCAATGGATGCAATAGATTCAAATGGATGCAATGAATACAAATGGATGCAATGGATGCAATGGATGTTTTTAATTCAAATGGATGCACTGGATGCAAAGGTTGCAATGGATACAAATGGATGCAATGGATGGAATGGATGCAATTGATTGAAATGGATGCAATGGATGCAATGGCTGTAATGAATGCAATGGATGCAATGGATGAAAATGATTCAAATGGATGCAATTGATGCAATTGATTCAAATGGATGCAATGGATTCAAATGGATACAATGGATACAAATGGATGCAATGGATGCAATGGATGTATTTGAATCACATGGATGCAATGGATGCAATTGATTCAAATGGATGCAATGGATTCAAATGGATGCAATGGATGCTATTGATTCAAATGGATGCAATGGATGCAATTGATTCAAATGGATGCAATGGATACAAATGGATGCAATGGATGCAATGGCTGCAATGGATGCAATGGATGCAATGGATGCAATGGATGCAATGGATGCAATGGATGCAAATGATTCAAATGGATGCAATGGATGCAATGGATGTATTTGATTCAAATGGATGCAATGGATGGCTGCAATGGATGAAATGGATGCAAAGGATGCAATTGATTTAAATGGAAGCAATGGATGAAATGGATACAAATGGATGCAATGAATGCAATGGATGCAATTTATACAAATGGATGCAATGGATACAATAGATGCAATGGATGCAATTGATACAAATGGATGCAATGAATGCAATGGATGCAATTGATTCAAATGGAAGCAATGGATTCAAATGGATGCAATGGATGCAATTGATTCAAATGGATGCAATGGATACAAATAGATGCAATGGTTGCAATGGCTGCAATGAATGCAATGGATGCAATGGATGCAATGGATGCAATGGATGCAATTGATTCAAATGGATGCAATGGATACAAATGGATACAATGGATGCAATGGCTGCAATGGATGCAATGGATGCAATGAATGCAATGGATGCAATGGATGCAATGGATGCAAATGAATAAAATGGATGCAATGGATGCAATTTATTCAAATGGATGCAATGGATGCAATGGATGCAAATGATTCAAATGGATGCAATGGATGCAATTGATTCAAATGGATGCAATGGATACAATGGCTGCAATGGCTGCAATGTATGCAATGGATGCAATGGATGCAATGGATGTATTTGATTCAAATGGATGCAATGGATGCAATGGATGCAATGGATACAAATGGATTCAATGGATGCAATGGATGCAATGGATGCAATTAATTCAAATGCATGCAATGGAAACAATGGCTGCAATGGATGCAATTGATTCAAATGGATGCAATAGATGCAATTGATTCAAATGGATGCAATGAATACAAATGGATGCAATGGATGCAATGGATGTTTTTGATTCAAATGGATGCACTGGATGCAAAGGATGCAATGGATACAAATGGAGGCAATGGATGCAATGGATGCAAATGGATGCAATGGATGCAATAGATGTATTTGATTCAAATGGATGCAATGGATGCAATGGAAGCAATGGATACAAATGGATGCAATAGATTCAAATGGATGCAATGGATGCAATGGATGCAATGGATGTAATAGATGCAATGGATACAAATCAATGCCATGGATGCAATGGATACAAATGGATGCAATGGATGCAATGGATGTATTTGATTCAAATGGATGCAATGGATGGCTGCAATGGATGTAATGGATGCATAGGATGCAATTGATTCAAATGGAAGCAATGGATGAAATGGATACAAATGGATGCAATGAATGCAATGGATGCAATTGATTCAAACGGATGCAATGGATTCAAATGAATGCAATGGATGCAATTGATTCAAATGGATGCAATGGATTCAAATGGATGCAATGGATGCAATTGATTCAAATGAATGCAATGGATACAAATAGATGCAATGGATGCAATGGCTGCAATGGATGCAATGGCTGCAATTGATGCAATGGATGCAATGTATGCAATGGATGCAATGGATGCAATGGATGCAATGGATGCAATGGATACCAATGGATGCAATGCATGCAATGGATGCAATTGATTTAAATGGATGCAATGGATTCAAATGGATGCAATGGATGCAAATGATTTAAATGGATGCAATGGATGCAATTGATTCAAATGGATGCAATAGATACAAATGGATGCAATGGATGTATTTGATTCAAATCGATGCAATGGATGCAATGGCTGCAATGGATGCAATGGATACAAATGGATGCAATGGATGCAATGGATGCAATTGATTCAAATGGATGCAATGGATACAAATGGATGCAATGGATGTATTTGATTCAAATGGATGCAATGGATGCAATGGCTGCAATTGATGCAATGGATGCAAATGGATGCAATGGATGCAAATGGATTTAATGGATGCAATGGATGCAATGGATGCAAATGGATGCAATGGATGCAATGGATGTATTTGAATTAAATAGATGCAATGGATGCAATGGAAGCAATGGATACAAATGGATGCAATAGATTCAAATGGATGCAATGGATGCAATGGATGCATTGGATGCAATGGATACAAATCAATGCATTGGATGCAATGAATACAAATGGATGCAATGGATGTATTTGATTCAAATGGATGCAATGGATGGCTGCAATGGATGTAATGGATGCATAGGATGCAATTGATTCAAATGGAAGCAATGGATGAAATGGATACAAATGGATGCAATGAATGCAATGGATGCAATTGATTCAAATGGATGCAATGGATTCAAATGGATGCAATGGATGCAATTGATTTAAATGGATGCAATGGATACAATAGATGCAATGGAAACAAATGGATGCAATGAATGCAATGGATGCAATTGATTCAAATGGATGCAATGGATTCAAATGGATGCAATGGATGCAATTGATTCAAATGGATGCAATGAATACAAATAGATGCAATGGATGCAATGGCTGCAATGGATGCAATGGATGCAATGGATGCAATGGATGCAATGGATGCAATGGATGCAATGGATACAATGGATGCAATGGATACAAATGGATGCAATGAATGCAATGGCTGCAATGGATGCAATGGATGCAATGGATGCAATGGATGCAATGGATGCAATGAATGCAATGGATGCAATGGATGCAATGTATACAAATGGATGAAATGAATGCAATGGATGCAATTGATTCAAATGGATGCAATGGATTCAAATGGATGCAATGGATGCAAATGATTCAAATGGATGCAATGGATGCAATTGATTCAAATGGATGCAATAGATACAAATGGATGCAATGGATGTATTTGATTCAAATCGATGCAATGGATGCAATGGCTGCAATGAATGCAATGGATGCAATGGATGCAATGGATGCAATGGATGCAATGGATGCAATGGATGCAATGGATGCAAATGATTCAAATGATTCAAATGGACGCAATGGATGCAATTGATTCAAATGGATGCAATGGATGCAAATGATTCAAATGGATGCAATGGATGCAATTGATTCAAATGGATGCAATGGATACAAATAGATGCAATGGATGCAATGGCTGCAATGGATGCAATGGATGCAATGGATGCAATGGATGCAATGGATGCAATGTATGCAATGGATGCAATGTATACAAATGGATGCAATGAATGCAATGGATGCAATTGATTCAAATGGATGCAATGGATTCAAATGGATGCAATAGATGCAAATGATTCAAATGGATGCAATGGATGCAATTGATACAAATGGATGCAATAGATACAAATGGATGCAATGGATGTATTTGATTCAATTAATGCAATGGATGCAATGGATGCAATGGATGCAATTTTTTCAAATGGATGCAATGGATGCAAATGATTCAAATGGATGCAATGGATGCAATTGATTCAAATGGATGCAATGGATACAAATGGATGCAATGGATGCAATAGATGTATTTGATTCAAATGTATGCAATGGATACAATGGCTGCAATGGATGCAATGGATGCAATGGATGCAATGGATGTATTTGATTCAAATGGATGCAATGGATGCAATGGATGCAATGGATACAAATGGATTCAATGGATGCAATGGATGCAATGGATGCAATTGATTCAAATGGATGCAATGGATACAATGGCTGCAATGGGTGCAATTGATTCAAATGGATGCAATAAATACAAATGGATGCAATGGATGCCATGGATATTTTTAATTCAAATGAATGAACTGGATGCAACGGTTGCAATGGATACAAATGGATGCAATTGATGGAATGGATGCAATTGATTGAAATTGATGCAATGGATTCAAATGGATACAATGGATACAAATGGATGCAATGGATGCAATGGATGTATTTGAATCACATGGATGCAATGGATGCAATTGATTCAAATGGATACAATGGATTCAAATGGATGCAATGGATGCTATTGATTCAAATGGATGCAATGGATGCAATTGATTGAAATGGATGCAATGGATACAAATGGATGCAATGGATGCAATGGCTGCAATGGATGCAATGGATGCAATGAATGCAATGGATGCAATGGATGCAATGGATGCAAATGATTCAAATGGATGCAATGGATGCAATTTATTCAAATGGATGCAATGGATGCAATGGATGCAAATTATTCAAATGGATGCAATGGATGCAATTGATTCAAATGGATGCAATGGATACAAATGGATGCAATGGATGCAATGGATGTATTTGATTCAAATGTATGCAATGGATGCAATGGAAGCAATGGATACAAATAGAACCAATGGATTCAAATGGAAGCAATGGATGCAATGGATGCAATGGATACAAATGGATGCAATGGATGCAATTGATTCAAATGGATGCAATTGATACAAATCAACGAAATGGATGCAATTGATTCAAATGGATGCAATGGATACAAATGGATGCAATGGATGCAAATGGATGCAATGGATGCAATTGATTCAAATGGATGCAATGGATACAATGGCTGCAATAGCTGCAATGTATGCAATGGATGCAATGGATGTATTTGATTCAAATGGATGCAATGGATGCAATGGATGCAATGGATGTAATAGATGCAATGGATACAAATCAATGCCATGGATGCAATGGATACAAATGGATGCAATGGATGCAATGGATGTATTTGATTCAAATGGATGCAATGGATGGCTGCAATGGATGTAATGGATGCATAGGATGCAATTGATTCAAATGGAAGCAATGGATGAAATGGATACAAATGGATGCAATGAATGCAATGGATGCAATTGATTCAAACGGATGCAATGGATTCAAATGAATGCAATGGATGCAATTGATTCAAATGGATGCAATGGATTCAAATGGATGCAATGGATGCAATTGATTCAAATGAATGCAATGGATACAAATAGATGCAATGGATGCAATGGCTGCAATGGATGCAATGGCTGCAATTGATGCAATGGATGCAATGTATGCAATGGATGCAATGGATGCAATGGATGCAATGGATGCAATGGATACCAATGGATGCAATGCATGCAATGGATGCAATTGATTTAAATGGATGCAATGGATTCAAATGGATGCAATGGATGCAAATGATTTAAATGGATGCAATGGATGCAATTGATTCAAACGGATGCAATAGATACAAATGGATGCAATGGATGTATTTGATTCAAATCGATGCAATGGATGCAATGGCTGCAATGGATGCAATGGATACAAATGGATGCAATGGATGCAATGGATGCAATTGATTCAAATGGATGCAATGGATACAAATGGATGCAATGGATGTATTTGATTCAAATGGATGCAATGGATGCAATGGCTGCAATTGATGCAATAGATTCAAATGGATGCAATGGATGCAATGGATGCATTGGATGCAATGGATACAAATCAATGCATTGGATGCAATGGATACAAATGGATGCAATGGATGTATTTGATTCAAATGGATGCAATGGATGGCTGCAATGGATGTAATGGATGCATAGGATGCAATTGATTCAAATGGAAGCAATGGATGAAATGGATACAAATGGATGCAATGAATGCAATGGATGCAATTGATTCAAATGGATGCAATGGATTCAAATGGATGCAATGGATGCAATTGATTTAAATGGATGCAATGGATACAATAGATGCAATGGATACAAATGGATGCAATGAATGCAATGGATGCAATTGATTCAAATGGATGCAATGGATTCAAATGGATGCAATGGATGCAATTGATTCAAATGGATGCAATGAATACAAATAGATGCAATGGATGCAATGGCTGCAATGGATGCAATGGATGCAATGGATGCAATGGATGCAATGGATGCAATGGATGCAATGGATACAATGGATGCAATGGATACAAATAGATGCAATGAATGCAATGGCTGCAATGGATGCAATGGATGCAATGGATGCAATGAATGCAATGGATGCAATGGATGCAATGTATACAAATGGATGAAATGAATGCAATGGATGCAATTGATTCAAATGGATGCAATGGATTCAAATGGATGCAATGGATGCAAATGATTCAAATGGATGCAATGGATGCAATTGATTCAAATGGATGCAATAGATACAAATGGATGCAATGGATGTATTTGATTCAAATCGATGCAATGGATGCAATGGCTGCAATGAATGCAATGGATGCAATGGATGCAATGGATGCAATGGATGCAATGGATGCAATGGATGCAATGGATGCAAATGATTCAAATGGACGCAATGGATGCAATTGATTCAAATGGATGCAATGGATGCAAATGATTCAAATGGATGCAATGGATGCAATTGATTCAAATGGATGCAATGGATACAAATAGATGCAATGGATGCGATGGCTGCAATGGATGCAATGGATGCAATGGATGCAATGGATGCAATGGATGCAATGTATGCAATGGATGCAATGTATACAAATGGATGCAATGAATGCAATGGATGCAATTGATTCAAATGGATGCAATGGATTCAAATGGATGCGATAGATGCAAATGATTCAAATGGATGCAATGGATGCAATTGATTCAAATGGATGCAATAGATACAAATGGATGCAATGGATGTATTTGATTCAATTAATGCAATGGATGCAATGGATGCAATGGATGCAATTTTTTCAAATGGATGCAATGGATGCAAATGATTCAAATGGATGCAATGGATGCAATTGATTCAAATGGATGCAATGGATACAAATGGATGCAATGGATGCAATAGATGTATTTGATTCAAATGTATGCAATGGATACAATGGCTGCAATGGATGCAATGGATGCAATGGATGCAATGGATGTATTTGATTCAAATGGATGCAATGGATGCAATGGATGCAATGGATACAAATGGATTCAATGGATGCAATGGATGCAATGGATGCAATTGATTCAAATGGATGCAATGGATACAATGGCTGCAATGGGTGCAATTGATTCAAATGGATGCAATGGATGCAATTGATTCAAATGGATGCAATGAATACAAATGGATGAAATGGATGCAATGGATATTTTTAATTCAAATGAATGAACTGGATGCAACGGTTGCAATGGATACAAATGGATGCAATTGATGGAATGGATGCAATTGATTGAAATTGATGCAATGGATTCAAATGGATACAATGGATACAAATGGATGCAATGGATGCAATGGATGTATTTGAATCACATGGATGCAATGGATGCAATTGATTCAAATGGATACAATGGATTCAAATGGATGCAATGGATGCTATTGATTCAAATGGATGCAATGGATGCAATTGATTCAAATGGATGCAATGGATACAAATGGATGCAATGGATGCAATGGCTGCAATGGATGCAATGGATGCAATGAATGCAATGGATGCAATGGATGCAATGGATGCAAATGATTCAAATGGATGCGATGGATGCAATTTATTCAAATGGATGCAATGGATGCAATGGATGCAAATTATTCAAATGGATGCAATGGATGCAATTGATTCAAATGGATGCAATGGATACAAATGGATGCAATGGATGCAATGGATGTATTTGATTCAAATGTATGCAATGGATGCAATGGAAGCAATGGATACAAATAGAACCAATGGATTCAAATGGAAGCAATGGATGCAATGGATGCAATGGATGCAATTGATTCAAATGGATGCAATTGATTCAAATGGATGCAATTGATACAAATCAACGAAATGGATGCAATTGATTCAAATGGATGCAATGGATACAAATGGATGCAATGGATGCAAATGGATGCAATGGATGCAATTGATTCAAATGGATGCAATGGATACAATGGCTGCAATAGCTGCAATGTATGCAATGGATGCAATGGATGTATTTGATTCAAATGGATGCAATGGATGCAATGGATGCAATGGATACAAATGGATTCAATGGATGCAATGGATGCAATGGATTCAAATAGATGCAATGGATGCAATGGATGTAATAGATGCAATGGATACAAATCAATGCCATGGATGCAATGGATACAAATGGATGCAATGGATGCAATGGATGCAATTGATTCAAATGGATGCAATGGATTCAAATGGATGCAATGGATGCTATTGATTCAAATGGATGCAATGGATGCAATTGATTCAAATAGATGCAATGGATACAAATGGATGCAATGGATGCAATGAATACAAATGGATACAATGGATGCAATTGATTCAAATGGATGCAATGGATACAATGGCTGCAATGGCTGCAATGGATGCAATGGATGCAATGGATGCAATGGATGCAATGGATGTATTTGATTCAAATGGATGCAATGGATGCAATGGATACAAATGGATTCAATGGATGCAATGGATGCAATGGATGCAATTGATTCAAATGAATGCAATGGATACAATGGCTGCAATGGATGCAATTGATTCAAATGGATGCAATGGATGCAATTGATTCAAATGGATGCAATGAATACAGATGGATGCAATGGATGCAATGGATATTTTTAATTCAAATGAATGAACTGGATGCAACGGTTGCAATGGATACAAATGGATGCAATTGATGGAATGGATGCAATTGATTGAAATTGATGCAATGGATTCAAATGGATACAATGGATACAAATGGATGCAATGGATGCAATGGATGTATTTGAATCACATGGATGCAATGGATGCAATTGATTCAAATGGATACAATGGATTCAAATGGATGCAATGGATGCTATTGATTCAAATGGATGCAATGGATGCAATTGATTCAAATGGATGAAATGGATACAAATGGACGCAATGGATGCAATGGCTGCAATGGATGCAATGGATGCAATGAATGCAATGGATGCAATGGATGCAATGGATGCAAATGATTCAAATGGATGCAATGGATGCAATTTATTCAAATGGATGCAATGGATGCAATGGATGCAAATTATTCAAATGGATGCAATGGATGCAATTGATTCAAATGGATGCAATGGATACAAATGGATGCAATGGATGCAATGGATGTATTTGATTCAAATGTATGCAATGGATGCAATGGAAGCAATGGATACAAATAGAACCAATGGATTCAAATGGAAGCAATGGATGCAATGGATGCAATGGATACAAATGGATGCAATGGATGCAATTGATTCAAATGGATGCAATTGATACAAATCAACGAAATGGATGCAATTGATTCAAATGGATGCAATGGATACAAATGGATGCAATGGATGCAAATGGATGCAATGGATGCAATTGATTCAAATGGATGCAATGGATACAATGGCTGCAATAGCTGCAATGTATGCAATGGATGCAATGGATGTATTTGATTCAAATGGATGCAATGGATGCAATGGATGCAATGGATACAAATGGATTCAATGGATGCAATGGATGCAATGGATTCAAATAGATGCAATGGATGCAATGGATGTAATAGATGCAATGGATACAAATCAATGCCATGGATGCAATGGATACAAATGGATGCAATGGATGCAATGGATGTATTTGATTCAAATTGATGCAATGGATGGCTGCAATGGATGTAATGGATGCAAAGGATGCAATTTATTCAAATGGAAGCAATGGATGCAATGGATACAAATGGATGCAATGGATGCAATTGATTCAAATGGATGCAATGGATTCAAATGGATGCAATGGATGCAATTGATTCGAATGGATGCAATGAATACAAATAGATGCAATGGATGCAATGGCTGAAATGGATGCAATGGATGCAATGGATGCAATGGATGCAATGGATGCAATGGATGCAATGGAAGCAATGGATACTAATGGATGCAATGAATGCAATGGATGCAATTGATTCAAATGGATGCAATGGATTCAAATGGATGCAATGGATGCAACTGATTTAAATGGATGCAATGGATGCAATGGATTCAAATGGATGCAATAGATACAAATGGATGCAATGGATGTATTTGATTCAAATCGATGCAATGGATGCAATGGCTGCAATGGATGCAATGGATACAAATGGATGCAATGGATGCAATGGATGGATGCATTGCATTTAAATGGATGCAATGGATAAAAATGGATGCAATGGATGCAATGGATGCAATTGATTCAAATGGATGCAATGGATACAAATGGATGCAATGGATGTATTTGATTCAAATGGATGCAATGGATGCAATGGCTGCAATGGATGCAATGGATGCAATGGATGCAAATGGATGCAATGGATGCAATGGATGTATTTGAATCAAATAGATGCAATGGATGCAATGGAAGCAATGGATACAAATAAATGCAATAGATTCAAATGGATGCAATGGATGCAATGGATCCATTGGATGCAATGGATACAAATCAATGCATTGGATGCAATGGATACAAATGGATGCAATGGATGTATTTGATTCAAATGGATGCAATGGATGGCTGCAATGGATGTAATGGATGCATAGGATGCAATTGATTCAAATGGAAGCAATGGATGAAATGGATACAAATGGATGCAATGAATGCAATGAATGCAATTGATTCAAATGGATGCAATGGATTCAAATGGATGCAATGGATGCAATTGATTTAAATGGATGCAATGGATACAATAGATGCAATGGATGCAATGGATACAAATGGATGCAATGAATGCAATGGATGCAATTGATTCAAATGGATGCAATGGATGCAATGGATGCAATGGATGCAATGGATGCAATGGATGCAATGAATGCAATGGATGCAATTGATTCAAATGGATGCAATGGATTCAAATGGATGCAATGGATGCAAATGATTCAAATGGATGCAATAGATGCCATTGATTCAAATGGATGCAATGGATACAATGGCTGCAATGGATGCAATTGATTCAAATAAATGCAATGGATGCAATTGATTCAAATGGATGCAATGAATACAAATGAATGCAATGGATGCAATGGATGTTTTTAATTCAAATAGATGCACTGGATGCAAAGGTTGCAATGGATACAAATGGATGCAATGGATGGAATGGATGCAATTGATTGAAATGGATGCAATGGATGCAATGGCTGCAATGAATGCAATGGATGCAATGGATGCAATTGATTTAAATGGATGCAATGCATTCAAATGGATACAATGGATGCAAATGATTCAAATGGATGCAATAGATGCCATTGATTCAAATGGATGCAATTGATACAAATGGATGCAATGGATGCAATTGATTCAAATGGATGCAATGGATACAAATAGATGCAATGGATGCGATGGCTGCAATGGATGCAATGGATGCAATGGATGCAATGGATGCAATGGATGCAATGTATGCAATGGATGCAATGTATACAAATGGATGCAATGAATGCAATGGATGCAATTGATTCAAATGGATGCAATGGATTCAAATGGATGCAATAGATGCAAATGATTCAAATGGATGCAATGGATGCAATTGATTCAAATGGATGCAATAGATACAAATGGATGCAATGGATGTATTTGATTCAATTAATGCAATGGATGCAATGGATGCAATGGATGCAATTTTTTCAAATGGATGCAATGGATGCAAATGATTCAAATGGATGCAATGGATGCAATTGATTCAAATGGATGCAATGGATACAAATGGATGCAATGGATGCAATAGATGTATTTGATTCAAATGTATGCAATGGATACAATGGCTGCAATGGATGCAATGGATGCAATGGATGCAATGGATGTATTTGATTCAAATGGATGCAATGGATGCAATGGATGCAATGGATACAAATGGATTCAATGGATGCAATGGATGCAATTGATTCAAATGGATGCAATGGATACAATGGCTGCAATGGGTGCAATTGATTCAAATGGATGCAATGGATGCAATTGATTCAAATGGATGCAATGAATACAAATGGATGCAATGGATGCAATGGATATTTTTAATTCAAATGAATGAACTGGATGCAACGGTTGCAATGGATACAAATGGATGCAATTGATGGAATGGATGCAATTGATTGAAATTGATGCAATGGATTCAAATGGATACAATGGATACAAATGGATGCAATGGATGCAATGGATGTATTTGAATCACATGGATGCAATGGATGCAATTGATTCAAATGGATACAATGGATTCAAATGGATGCAATGGATGCTATTGATTCAAATGGATGCAATGGATGCAATTGATACAAATGGATGCAATGGATACAAATGGATGCAATGGATGCAATGGCTGCAATGGATGCAATGGATGCAATGAATGCAATGGATGCAATGGATGCAATGGATGCAAATGATTCAAATGGATGCGATGGATGCAATTTATTCAAATGGATGCAATGGATGCAATGGATGCAAATTATTCAAATGGATGCAATGGATGCAATTGATTCAAATGGATGCAATGGATACAAATGGATGCAATGGATGCAATGGATGTATTTGATTCAAATGTATGCAATGGATGCAATGGAAGCAATGGATACAAATAGAACCAATGGATTCAAATGGAAGCAATGGATGCAATGGATGCAATGGATGCAATTGATTCAAATGGATGCAATTGATTCAAATGGATGCAATTGATACAAATCAACGAAATGGATGCAATTGATTCAAATGGATGCAATGGATACAAATGGATGCAATGGATGCAAATGGATGCAATGGATGCAATTGATTCAAATGGATGCAATGGATACAATGGCTGCAATAGCTGCAATGTATGCAATGGATGCAATGGATGTATTTGATTCAAATGGATGCAATGGATGCAATGGATGCAATGGATACAAATGGATTCAATGGATGCAATGGATGCAATGGATTCAAATAGATGCAATGGATGCAATGGATGTAATAGATGCAATGGATACAAATCAATGCCATGGATGCAATGGATACAAATGGATGCAATGGATGCAATGGATGCAATTGATTCAAATGGATGCAATGGATTCAAATGGATGCAATGGATGCTATTGATTCAAATGGATGCAATGGATGCAATTGATTCAAATAGATGCAATGGATACAAATGGATGCAATGGATGCAATGAATACAAATGGATACAATGGATGCAATTGATTCAAATGGATGCAATGGATACAATGGCTGCAATGGCTGCAATGGATGCAATGGATGCAATGGATGCAATGGATGTATTTGATTCAAATGGATGCAATGGATGCAATGGATACAAATGGATTCAATGGATGCAATGGATGCAATGGATGCAATTGATTCAAATGAATGCAATGGATACAATGGCTGCAATGGATGCAATTGATTCAAATGGATGCAATGGATGCAATTGATTCAAATGGATGCAATGAATACAAATGGATGCAATGGATGCAATGGATATTTTTAATTCAAATGAATGAACTGGATGCAACGGTTGCAATGGATACAAATGGATGCAATTGATGGAATGGATGCAATTGATTGAAATTGATGCAATGGATTCAAATGGATACAATGGATACAAATGGATGCAATGGATACAAATGGATGCAATGGATGCAATGGATGCAATGGAAGCAATGGATACAAATAGATGCAATGGATTCAAATGGAAGCAATGGATGCAATGGATGCAATGGATACAAATGGATGCAATGGATGCAATTGATTTAAATGGATGCAATGGATACAAATGGATGCAATGAATGCAATGGCTGCAATGGATGCAATGGATGCAATGAATGCAATGGATGCAATGGATGCAAATGATTCAAATGGATGCAATGGATGCAATTTATTCAAATGGATGCAATAGATGCAATGGATGCAAATGATTCAAATGGATGCAATGGATGCAATTGATTCAAATGGATGCAATGGATACAAATGGATGCAATGGATGCAATGGATGTATTTGATTCAAATGTATGCAATGGATGCAATGGAAGCAATGGATACAAATAGAACCAATGGATTCAAATGGAAGCAATGGATGCAATGGATGCAATGGATACAAATGGATGCAATGGATGCAATTGATTCAAATGGATGCAATTGATACAAATCAACGAAATGGATGCAATTGATTCAAATGGATGCAATGGATACGAATGGATGCAATGGATGCAAATGGATGCAATGGATGCAATTGATTCAAATGGATGCAATGGATACAATGGCTGCAATAGCTGCAATGTATGCAATGGATGCAATGGATGCAATGGATGTATTTGATTCAAATGGATGCAATGGATGCAATGGATGCAATGGATACAAATGGATTCAATGGATGCAATGGATGCAATGGATGCAATTGATTCAAATGGATGCAATGGATACAATGGCTGCAATGGATGCAATTGATTCAAATGGATGCAATGGATGCAATTGATTCAAATGGATGCAATTAATACAAATGGATGCAAAGGATGCAATGGATACAAATGGATGGAATGGATGGAATAGATGCAATTGATTCAAATGGATGCAATGGATGCAATGGCTGCAATGGATGCAATGGATGCAATGGATGCAAATGATTCAAATGGATGCAATTGATGCAATTGATTCAAATGGATGCAATGGATTCAAATGGATACAATGGATACAAATGGATGCAATGGATGCAATGGATGCAATGGATGCAATGGATGCAAATGATTCAAATGGATGCAATGAATACAAATGTATACAATGGATGCAATTGATTCAAATGGATGCAATGGATACAATGGCTGCAATGGCTGCAATGGATGCAATGGATGCAATGGATGCAATGGATGTATTTGATTCAAATGGATGCAATGGATGCAATGGATACAAATGGATTCAATGGATGCAATGGATGCAATGGATGCAATTGATTCAAATGGATGCAATAGATGCATTTGATTAATAAAGATGCAATTAATTCAAATGGATGCAATAGCAATTGATTCAAATGGATGCAATGGATACAAATGGATGCAATAGATGTATTTGATTTAAATGGATGCAATGGATACAAATGGATGCAATGGATGCAATTGATTCAAATGGATGCAATGGATACAATTGATTCAAATGGATGCAATGGATGCAATGGATACAAATGGATGCAATGGATACAAATGGATGCAATGGATGCAATGGATGTATTTGATTCAAATGTATGCAATGGATGCAATGGAAGCAATGGATACAAATAGAACCAATGGATTCAAATGGAAGCAATGGATGCAATGGATGCAATGGATGCAATTGATTCAAATGGATGCAATTGATTCAAATGGATGCAATTGATACAAATCAACGAAATGGATGCAATTGATTCAAATGGATGCAATGGATACAAATGGATGCAATGGATACAAATCAACGAAATGGATGCAATTGATTCAAATGGATGCAATGGATACAATGGCTGCAATAGCTGCAATGTATGCAATGGATGCAATGGATGTATTTGATTCAAATGGATGCAATGGATGCAATGGATGCAATGGATACAAATGGATTCAATGGATGCAATGGATGCAATGGATTCAAATAGATGCAATGGATGCAATGGATGTAATAGATGCAATGGATACAAATCAATGCCATGGATGCAATGGATACAAATGGATGCAATGGATGCAATGGATGCAATTGATTCAAATGGATGCAATGGATTCAAATGGATGCAATGGATGCTATTGATTCAAATGGATGCAATGGATGCAATTGATTCAAATAGATGCAATGGATACAAATGGATGCAATGGATGCAATGAATACAAATGGATACAATGGATGCAATTGATTCAAATGGATGCAATGGATACAATGGCTGCAATGGCTGCAATGGATGCAATGGATGCAATGGATGCAATGGATGCAATGGATGTATTTGATTCAAATGGATGCAATGGATGCAATGGATACAAATGGATTCAATGGATGCAATGGATGCAATGGATGCAATTGATTCAAATGAATGCAATGGATACAATGGCTGCAATGGATGCAATTGATTCAAATGGATGCAATGGATGCAATTGATTCAAATGGATGCAATGAATACAAATGGATGCAATGGATGCAATGGATATTTTTAATTCAAATGAATGAACTGGATGCAACGGTTGCAATGGATACAAATGGATGCAATTGATGGAATGGATGCAATTGATTGAAATTGATGCAATGGATTCAAATGGATACAATGGATACAAATGGATGCAATGGATGCAATGGATGTATTTGAATCACATGGATGCAATGGATGCAATTGATTCAAATGGATACAATGGATTCAAATGGATGCAATGGATGCTATTGATTCAAATGGATGCAATGGATGCAATTGATTCAAATGGATGAAATGGATACAAATGGATGCAATGGATGCAATGGCTGCAATGGATGCAATGGATGCAATGAATGCAATGGATGCAATGGATGCAATGGATGCAAATGATTCAAATGGATGCAATGGATGCAATTTATTCAAATGGATGCAATGGATGCAATGGATGCAAATTATTCAAATGGATGCAATGGATGCAATTGATTCAAATGGATGCAATGGATACAAATGGATGCAATGGATGCAATGGATGTATTTGATTCAAATGTATGCAATGGATGCAATGGAAGCAATGGATACAAATAGAACCAATGGATTCAAATGGAAGCAATGGATGCAATGGATGCAATGGATACAAATGGATGCAATGGATGCAATTGATTCAAATGGATGCAATTGATACAAATCAACGAAATGGATGCAATTGATTCAAATGGATGCAATGGATACAAATGGATGCAATGGATGCAAATGGATGCAATGGATGCAATTGATTCAAATGGATGCAATGGATACAATGGCTGCAATAGCTGCAATGTATGCAATGGATGCAATGGATGTATTTGATTCAAATGGATGCAATGGATGCAATGGATGCAATGGATACAAATGGATTCAATGGATGCAATGGATGCAATGGATTCAAATAGATGCAATGGATGCAATGGATGTAATAGATGCAATGGATACAAATCAATGCCATGGATGCAATGGATACAAATGGATGCAATGGATGCAATGGATATATTTGATTCAAATTGATGCAATGGATGGCTGCAATGGATGTAATGGATGCAAAGGATGCAATTTATTCAAATGGAAGCAATGGATGAAATGGATACAAATGGATGCAATGAATGCAATGGATGCAATTGATTCAAACGGATGCAATGGATTCAAATGGATGCAATGGATGCAATTGATTTAAATGGATGCAATGGATACAATAGATGCAATGGATGCAATGGATACAAATGGATGCAATGGATGCAATTGATTCAAATGGATGCAATGGATTCAAATGGATGCAATGGATGCAATTGATTCGAATGGATGCAATGAATACAAATAGATGCAATGGATGCAATGGCTGAAATGGATGCAATGGATGCAATGGATGCAATGGATGCAATGGATGCAATGGATGCAATGGATGCAATGGAAGCAATGGATACTAATGGATGCAATGAATGCAATGGATGCAATTGATTCAAATGGATGCAATGGATTCAAATGGATGCAATGGATGCAACTGATTTAAATGGATGCAATGGATGCAATTGATTCAAATGGATGCAATAGATACAAATGGATGCAATGGATGTATTTGATTCAAATCGATGCAATGGATGCAATGGCTGCAATGGATGCAATGGATACAAATGGATGCAATGGATGCAATGGATGGATGCATTGCATTTAAATGGATGCAATGGATAAAAATGGATGCAATGGATGCAATGGATGCAATTGATTCAAATGGATGCAATGGATACAAATGGATGCAATGGATGTATTTAATTCAAATGGATGCAATGGATGCAATGGCTGCAATGGATGCAATGGATGCAATGGATGCAAATGGATGCAATGGATGCAATGGATGTATTTGAATCAAATAGATGCAATGGATGCAATGGAAGCAATGGATACAAATAAATGCAATAGATTCAAATGGATGCAATGGATGCAATGGATCCATTGGATGCAATGGATACAAATCAATGCATTGGATGCAATGGATACAAATGGATGCAATGGATGTATTTGATTCAAATAGATGCAATGGATGGCTGCAATGGATGTAATGGATGCATAGGATGCAATTGATTCAAATGGAAGCAATGGATGAAATGGATACAAATGGATGCAATGAATGCAATGAATGCAATTGATTCAAATGGATGCAATGGATTCAAATGGATGCAATGGATGCAATTGATTTAAATGGATGCAATGGATACAATAGATGCAATGGATGCAATGGATACAAATGGATGCAATGAATGCAATGGATGCAATTGATTCAAATGGATGCAATGGATGCAATGGATGCAATGGATGCAATGGATGCAATGGATGCAATGAATGCAATGGATGCAATTGATTCAAATGGATGCAATGGATTCAAATGGATGCAATGGATGCAAATGATTCAAATGGATGCAATAGATGCCATTGATTCAAATGGATGCAATGGATACAATGGCTGCAATGGATGCAATTGATTCAAATGGATGCAATGGATGCAATTGATTCAAATGGATGCAATGAATACAAATGAATGCAATGGATGCAATGGATGTTTTTAATTCAAATAGATGCACTGGATGCAAAGGTTGCAATGGATACAAATGGATGCAATGGATGGAATGGATGCAATTGATTGAAATGGATGCAATGGATGCAATGGCTGCAATGAATGCAATGGATGCAATGGATGCAATTGATTCAAATGGATGCAATGCATTCAAATGGATGCAATGGATGCAAATGATTCAAATGGATGCAATAGATGCCATTGATTCAAATGGATGCAATTGATACAAATGGATGCAATGGATGCAATTGATTCAAATGGATGCAATGGATACAAATAGATGCAATGGATGCGATGGCTGCAATGGATGCAATGGATGCAATGGATGCAATGGATGCAATGGATGCAATGTATGCAATGGATGCAATGTATACAAATGGATGCAATGAATGCAATGGATGCAATTGATTCAAATGGATGCAATGGATTCAAATGGATGCAATAGATGCAAATGATTCAAATGGATGCAATGGATGCAATTGATTCAAATGGATGCAATAGATACAAATGGATGCAATGGATGTATTTGATTCAATTAATGCAATGGATGCAATGGATGCAATGGATGCAATTTTTTCAAATGGATGCAATGGATGCAAATGACTCAAATGGATGCAATGGATGCAATTGATTCAAATGGATGCAATGGATACAAATGGATGCAATGGATGCAATAGATGTATTTGATTCAAATGTATGCAATGGATACAATGGCTGCAATGGATGCAATGGATGCAATGGATGTATTTGATTCAAATGGATGCAATGGATGCAATGGATGCAATGGATACAAATGGATTCAATGGATGCAATGGATGCAATGGATGCAATTGATTCAAATGGATGCAATGGATACAATGGCTGCAATGGGTGCAATTGATTCAAATGGATGCAATGGATGCAATTGATTCAAATGGATGCAATGAATACAAATGGATGCAATGGATGCAATGGATATTTTTAATTCAAATGAATGAACTGGATGCAACGGTTGCAATGGATACAAATGGATGCAATTGATGGAATGGATGCAATTGATTGAAATTGATGCAATGGATTCAAATGGATACAATGGATACAAATGGATGCAATGGATGCAATGGATGTATTTGAATCACATGGATGCAATGGATGCAATTGATTCAAATGGATACAATGGATTCAAATGGATGCAATGGATGCTATTGATTCAAATGGATGCAATGGATGCAATTGATTCAAATGGATGCAATGGATACAAATGGATGCAATGGATGCAATGGCTGCAATGGATGCAATGGATGCAATGAATGCAATGGATGCAATGGATGCAATGGATGCAAATGATTCAAATGGATGCGATGGATGCAATTTATTCAAATGGATGCAATGGATGCAATGGATGCAAATTATTCAAATGGATGCAATGGATGCAATTGATTCAAATGGATGCAATGGATACAAATGGATGCAATGGATGCAATGGATGTATTTGATTCAAATGTATGCAATGGATGCAATGGAAGCAATGGATACAAATAGAACCAATGGATTCAAATGGAAGCAATGGATGCAATGGATGCAATGGATGCAATTGATTCAAATGGATGCAATTGATTCAAATGGATGCAATTGATACAAATCAACGAAATGGATGCAATTGATTCAAATGGATGCAATGGATACAAATGGATGCAATGGATGCAAATGGATGCAATGGATGCAATTGATTCAAATGGATGCAATGGATACAATGGCTGCAATAGCTGCAATGTATGCAATGGATGCAATGGATGTATTTGATTCAAATGGATGCAATGGATGCAATGGATGCAATGGATACAAATGGATTCAATGGATGCAATGGATGCAATGGATTCAATTGATTCAAATGGATGCAATGGATTCAAATGGATGCAATGGATGCAATTGATTCAAATGGATGCAATGGATTCAAATGGATGCAATGGATGCTATTGATTCAAATGGATGCAATGGATGCAATTGATTCAAATAGATGCAATGGATACAAATGGATGCAATGGATGCAATGAATACAAATGGATACAATGGATGCAATTGATTCAAATGGATGCAATGGATACAATGGCTGCAATGGCTGCAATGGATGCAATGGATGCAATGGATGCAATGGATGCAATGGATGTATTTGATTCAAATGGATGCAATGGATGCAATGGATACAAATGGATTCAATGGATGCAATGGATGCAATGGATGCAATTGATTCAAATGAATGCAATGGATACAATGGCTGCAATGGATGCAATTGATTCAAATGGATGCAATGGATGCAATTGATTCAAATGGATGCAATGAATACAAATGGATGCAATGGATGCAATGGATATTTTTAATTCAAATGAATGAACTGGATGCAACGGTTGCAATGGATACAAATGGATGCAATTGATGGAATGGATGCAATTGATTGAAATTGATGCAATGGATTCAAATGGATACAATGGATACAAATGGATGCAATGGATGCAATGGATGTATTTGAATCACATGGATGCAATGGATGCAATTGATTCAAATGGATACAATGGATTCAAATGGATGCAATGGATGCTATTGATTCAAATGGATGCAATGGATGCAATTGATTCAAATGGATGAAATGGATACAAATGGATGCAATGGATGCAATGGCTGCAATGGATGCAATGGATGCAATGAATGCAATGGATGCAATGGATGCAATGGATGCAAATGATTCAAATGGATGCAATGGATGCAATTTATTCAAATGGATGCAATGGATGCAATGGATGCAAATTATTCAAATGGATGCAATGGATGCAATTGATTCAAATGGGTGCAATGGATACAAATGGATGCAATGGATGCAATGGATGTATTTGATTCAAATGTATGCAATGGATGCAATGGAAGCAATGGATACAAATAGAACCAATGGATTCAAATGGAAGCAATGGATGCAATGGATGCAATGGATACAAATGGATGCAATGGATGCAATTGATTCAAATGGATGCAATTGATACAAATCAACGAAATGGATGCAATTGATTCAAATGGATGCAATGGATACAAATGGATGCAATGGATGCAAATGGATGCAATGGATGCAATTGATTCAAATGGATGCAATGGATACAATGGCTGCAATAGCTTGTAACGTTATTTTGCCCGGGCTAGCTCAGTTGAGACTCCAATAAAGTTAGGGGGCGGTCCCCCAGCCTGTGGAGCGATTCACCCAATGGAAGTGTTCCAGAATTCCCAACAAACACCCATTCAAATTAGATGTTAATAAATTTGGTCATGAGAAGAAAGTGGGCGCCTTTATGATTTAAATAGTAGGTGGGTTGGGTTTGGGGAACCCCTCTCAAACGGTTCCTTAAAAAGGGGGTGGTGAACAAAGAAACGGTTGTTCTGGGAATTTATATATTCTTATATATTCAGGATCTTACATGTGTGATGGTTGGTTTACCAGCATTACCCCTACAGGGTTACAAAAAGCATTACATTAAAATAAGCATACCACATAGGCATCCGTATCGGTCAGGCGTCCCCTCCGATAGATAAATCTAGTTTGTTATATGATAACGACCTGGATATTAAGTTGTACAATATAGGATTGGCTTATTCCATGAACCATACTAAGAGCCAGTAGGTGTGTGTGTGTGGGAAGAGGTGAATACAAAATTACTCACCCGGAGGAAATCTTTGACAATGCACTAGCCTTACAGTAAGCGGGACCTGTCCCGGACGTTTGTTATAGAGGTCAGCTTGTACCGCCGTTCCCGTCTGCGCGCTGCAACGCCGGAAGAGCTCCGCGGAACGGCTACACCTTCACGACCAACATCTCACCGGTCCCTGCCGAGAGGAACCTCCTTTCCTTCAGCCGGAGTCGCTGAGGAACGACCCGGGGTATACGAAAAACCCTTAAGTAAAGGGTTTCTGACAGCAGAGTTTTAACCTGTCCTGTAGGTTATACAGTCGAAGGGTAGGCCTTTCGTAGGCTCCGCTTATTAGGTACACATAGTGTAGTTATATCAGAGCTTTGATCGCTTTTACGTCAGGCATGATCAGCGGACGGAGTTAGCTTGGTGTGTTAAGCCATAATCATGGCCAAAACAAATGGCCTCGGCCGTCGCCGCTAACAGCGCATTTAATTATTCCTTTTAGTCCAAGACGTATTATATAGATTTTATCGGGATGTTTGAAGATTAAAACTCCATTCTATCTCGCCAGCCAATATCCCTCCATTTGACAGCTCCACTTTTCTTTATTCTCTCGAATGTTGCCAGTGTAAAAATAATATCTCGGGCATCCATCCGACCATAAATATAATGATTCTACCATTTTGTAAAGGACTGGTATTCTGTTTTAAGTCTTCTTAGGTATTTTTTACAAGTTGAATATATACCTACAATATTTAATATGAATGAGAGGAGACTATGAAATTAATCCGAAACAAATACTTCTTTGAGAGTTGCCTGTTGTGAAAAGAATGAATATAGGCCAATGTTTAGTCTATATATGGAGTGCCTTAGGGTGCGTTCAAAAACGGATGTTACAGTACCCATTTAGTTGTCGGAACAATTTTTTGTTTCAGAATTTCTAAAATTCTGAAACAAAAATTGTTCTCCAAGCGGCAGGAGAGACTCCAACCACCGAGAGACGATAGAAGTACGAGGGACCTATTTCATGCCTGAAAGAAACGCAATACTGCACTAGTAACTGAAACTCAAAATGTAAGCGACGAATGCACGAACAAAACCCTAACGAAGATGGAAAGGTTCGACGATAGACACGATACCCCCTTGGCCATCAAAATGTGTGTAGTCTTTTAATTACATCATGGACCGTAGACCCATGTTGGAATAAGAACCCTACAATTCCCGCCCGCAGGGGGGAATTATTTAAATTCCTTAACTAACAATCTCGCGTGAAACATGTTTGGCCCATAGCCTCACGCATGAGAGCTACTCGCCAAAACAACAAGAAAACACCTCACTCCTCGAAACAAGTGTCACCGGTGTGATACACAGTTCAGTTGTTGTGATCGCTTTTACGTCAGGCATGATCAACGGACGATTGACTTTGACAAATCCTTAACATTGTAAACGGAGGGCGCGACACGCAGCCAAGAACTCCAATAATAATACAACTAAGAGAAACGGAGGGCGCGACACGCAGCCAAGAACTCCAATAATAATACAACTAAGAGAAACGGAGGGCGCGACACGCAGCCAAGAACTCCAATAATAATACAACTAAGAGAAACGGAGGGCGCGACCCGCAGCCAAGAACTCCAATAATAATATTATTTGATTGCCCTCTCATTTAAAGAGCACCTAACCAATAGAAATAACCTGGAACTTCACTCTGCAGCGCAGAGCGGTCCTAGCATAATAACAAACCAGCAATTTAATTTAGGATCAAAAAAAAAACCCCTATCCGTTTTCATCTCATGTAGGTTACGCGCAAGGCGTAAGCGATTGAGACTTATTCAACTTGCCTTTTAATATCTTTAAACTACGCGTTAAAGGAAGACAGCACTAGCTGTAAGTATAACTATATATAATTATTATTAATCTTTATACTAGCCTTATACTAACCCGGGTAACTATCACTATACATTTATATACTAATACTTTCTTAGCCAGCATCAATAACAAACCTTTTTTTTTTTTTTTAACCAGCAGTCGGGACAGATGTTCTCCTTACCTTTTGTTCTCCTGCAGTCCAGACGATTTCTATCCTAATATTTTCTTTTCCAGCAACAATAACAAACCCCCTTTTTTTTTTTTTAACCAGCAGTCGGGACAGATGTTCTCCTTACCTTTTGTTCTCCTGCAGTCCAGACGATTTTTACCCTAACATTTCCTAAGGCAAATTACTCAACGTATTTATTTAATGTAACACGAAAACACCTTAACTATCGTACATTAGGCTACATAATAAGGAGAGATTCACAGTTTCAAAGCATTCGTTCCGCCAAGAACTAATGAATAATATCCTCTAGCAACTATCATACTTAAGACTACTGAATAAGGAAAGATTCACAGTTCATTAGCATTGATCCCGCCAAGAACTAATGAATAATAATCCTCTAGCCACTATCATATTTAGACTACAGAATAATAAAAATTCACAGTTCACTAGCATTGATTCCGCCAAGAACTAATGAATAACATCCTCTAGAAAGAACGCTATGTGGCTCCGGCACCCTGCGGCCAAGAGTCACCACGTTCGTTCAAATTTATGACCCAATCCGTTAAATCCTCACCGTCAGCAATCGCCGCCTTCAAACTGACCACCTTCGCTTTACAAGTTCCTGACTCCAGAACTGCGTCCGTCGCACGTTTGAAACTGCCACGCCGGACTAGAGCTCGAGTCTGACGCAAAAGTTTCCTAAAAGTGTGTGATGTGTCATCAACCTCGGGAGGTATGTGTACGGCCTTCATTTCATGTTGTAGCTCCTCCTTAAGGAGGTATTCTATCTTAATAGACATATCCATGATCGGTATAATATTACAAGTAAGTAAGTATACCTAAAGTTTAGAAATTAGAGTTATTTAGATAACTACTGAGGGCTCTTTCCTAGTACAGAGACCTAAGAACACAGTTAAAGTACTAAACACTTTATATTAATACAGCAGCAAAGAAAAGAAAGGGTATACAGTGACTGCCGAAGAAAAGAAAAACCCGTCACGACCATTTAAGCGGTCGGCGACAACAGTCAATGTATATACACCAGGCACGCCAATAGAACGTACTATCAAAAAAATAATAAACATGACTGAGTCCTCCGAACTCCCTACACGCACACACAGTTGCTGCCGATCAGTGTTCACCACCACAGAAACCTCAGGCCCACTACGTTGGGTACGCCAATGTAACGTTATTTTGCCCGGGCTAGCTCAGTTGAGACTCCAATAAAGTTAGGGGGCGGTCCCCCAGCCTGTGGAGCGATTCACCCAATGGAAGTGTTCCAGAATTCCCAACAAACACCCATTCAAATTAGATGTTAATAAATTTGGTCATGAGAAGAAAGTGGGCGCCTTTATGATTTAAATAGTAGGTGGGTTGGGTTTGGGGAACCCCTCTCAAACGGTTCCTTAAAAAGGGGGTGGTGAACAAAGAAACGGTTGTTCTGGGAATTTATATATTCTTATATATTCAGGATCTTACATGTGTGATGGTTGGTTTACCAGCATTACCCCTACAGGGTTACAAAAAGCATTACATTAAAATAAGCATACCACATAGGCATCCGTATCGGTCAGGCGTCCCCTCCGATAGATAAATCTAGTTTGTTATATGATAACGACCTGGATATTAAGTTGTACAATATAGGATTGGCTTATTCCATGAACCATACTAAGAGCCAGTAGGTGTGTGTGTGTGGGAAGAGGTGAATACAAAATTACTCACCCGGAGGAAATCTTTGACAATGCACTAGCCTTACAGTAAGCGGGACCTGTCCCGGACGTTTGTTATAGAGGTCAGCTTGTACCGCCGTTCCCGTCTGCGCGCTGCAACGCCGGAAGAGCTCCGCGGAACGGCTACACCTTCACGACCAACATCTCACCGGTCCCTGCCGAGAGGAACCTCCTTTCCTTCAGCCGGAGTCGCTGAGGAACGACCCGGGGTATACGAAAAACCCTTAAGTAAAGGGTTTCTGACAGCAGAGTTTTAACCTGTCCTGTAGGTTATACAGTCGAAGGGTAGGCCTTTCGTAGGCTCCGCTTATTAGGTACACATAGTGTAGTTATATCAGAGCTTTGATCGCTTTTACGTCAGGCATGATCAGCGGACGGAGTTAGCTTGGTGTGTTAAGCCATAATCATGGCCAAAACAAATGGCCTCGGCCGTCGCCGCTAACAGCGCATTTAATTATTCCTTTTAGTCCAAGACGTATTATATAGATTTTATCGGGATGTTTGAAGATTAAAACTCCATTCTATCTCGCCAGCCAATATCCCTCCATTTGACAGCTCCACTTTTCTTTATTCTCTCGAATGTTGCCAGTGTAAAAATAATATCTCGGGCATCCATCCGACCATAAATATAATGATTCTACCATTTTGTAAAGGACTGGTATTCTGTTTTAAGTCTTCTTAGGTATTTTTTACAAGTTGAATATATACCTACAATATTTAATATGAATGAGAGGAGACTATGAAATTAATCCGAAACAAATACTTCTTTGAGAGTTGCCTGTTGTGAAAAGAATGAATATAGGCCAATGTTTAGTCTATATATGGAGTGCCTTAGGGTGCGTTCAAAAACGGATGTTACAAGCTGCAATGTATGCAATGGATGCAATGGATGTATTTGATTCAAATGGATGCAATGGATGCAATGGATGCAATGGATACAAATAGATGCAATGGATGCAATGGATGTAATAGATGCAATGGATACAAATCAATGCCATGGATGCAATGGATACAAATGGATGCAATGGATGCAATGGATATATTTGATTCAAATTGATGCAATGGATGGCTGCAATGGATGTAATGGATGCAAAGGATGCAATTTATTCAAATGGAAGCAATGGATGAAATGGATACAAATGGATGCAATGAATGCAATGGATGCAATTGATTCAAACGGATGCAATGGATTCAAATGGATGCAATGGATGCAATTGATTTAAATGGATGCAATGGATACAATAGATGCAATGGATGCAATGGATACAAATGGATGCAATGGATGCAATTGATTCAAATGGATGCAATGGATTCAAATGGATGCAATGGATGCAATTGATTCGAATGGATGCAATGAATACAAATAGATGCAATGGATGCAATGGCTGAAATGGATGCAATGGATGCAATGGATGCAATGGATGCAATGGATGCAATGGATGCAATGGATGCAATGGATGCAATGGAAGCAATGGATACTAATGGATGCAATGAATGCAATGGATGCAATTGATTCAAATGGATGCAATGGATTCAAATGGATGCAATGGATGCAACTGATTTAAATGGATGCAATGGATGCAATTGATTCAAATGGATGCAATAGATACAAATGGATGCAATGGATGTATTTGATTCAAATCGATGCAATGGATGCAATGGCTGCAATGGATGCAATGGATACAAATGGATGCAATGGATGCAATGGATGGATGCATTGCATTTAAATGGATGCAATGGATAAAAATGGATGCAATGGATGCAATGGATGCAATTGATTCAAATGGATGCAATGGATACAAATGGATGCAATGGATGTATTTGATTCAAATGGATGCAATGGATGCAATGGCTGCAATGGATGCAATGGATGCAATGGATGCAAATGGATGCAATGGATGCAATGGATGTATTTGAATCAAATAGATGCAATGGATGCAATGGAAGCAATGGATACAAATAAATGCAATAGATTCAAATGGATGCAATGGATGCAATGGATCCATTGGATGCAATGGATACAAATCAATGCATTGGATGCAATGGATACAAATGGATGCAATGGATGTATTTGATTCAAATAGATGCAATGGATGGCTGCAATGGATGTAATGGATGCATAGGATGCAATTGATTCAAATGGAAGCAATGGATGAAATGGATACAAATGGATGCAATGAATGCAATGAATGCAATTGATTCAAATGGATGCAATGGATTCAAATGGATGCAATGGATGCAATTGATTTAAATGGATGCAATGGATACAATAGATGCAATGGATGCAATGGATACAAATGGATGCAATGAATGCAATGGATGCAATTGATTCAAATGGATGCAATGGATGCAATGGATGCAATGGATGCAATGGATGCAATGGATGCAATGAATGCAATGGATGCAATTGATTCAAATGGATGCAATGGATTCAAATGGATGCAATGGATGCAAATGATTCAAATGGATGCAATAGATGCCATTGATTCAAATGGATGCAATGGATACAATGGCTGCAATGGATGCAATTGATTCAAATGGATGCAATGGATGCAATTGATTCAAATGGATGCAATGAATACAAATGAATGCAATGGATGCAATGGATGTTTTTAATTCAAATAGATGCACTGGATGCAAAGGTTGCAATGGATACAAATGGATGCAATGGATGGAATGGATGCAATTGATTGAAATGGATGCAATGGATGCAATGGCTGCAATGAATGCAATGGATGCAATGGATGCAATTGATTCAAATGGATGCAATGCATTCAAATGGATGCAATGGATGCAAATGATTCAAATGGATGCAATAGATGCCATTGATTCAAATGGATGCAATTGATACAAATGGATGCAATGGATGCAATTGATTCAAATGGATGCAATGGATACAAATAGATGCAATGGATGCGATGGCTGCAATGGATGCAATGGATGCAATGGATGCAATGGATGCAATGGATGCAATGTATGCAATGGATGCAATGTATACAAATGGATGCAATGAATGCAATGGATGCAATTGATTCAAATGGATGCAATGGATTCAAATGGATGCAATAGATGCAAATGATTCAAATGGATGCAATGGATGCAATTGATTCAAATGGATGCAATAGATACAAATGGATGCAATGGATGTATTTGATTCAATTAATGCAATGGATGCAATGGATGCAATGGATGCAATTTTTTCAAATGGATGCAATGGATGCAAATGATTCAAATGGATGCAATAGATGTATTTGATTCAAATGTATGCAATGGATACAATGGCTGCAATGGATGCAATGGATGCAATGGATGTATTTGATTCAAATGGATGCAATGGATGCAATGGATGCAATGGATACAAATGGATTCAATGGATGCAATGGATGCAATGGATGCAATTGATTCAAATGGATGCAATGGATACAATGGCTGCAATGGGTGCAATTGATTCAAATGGATGCAATGGATGCAATTGATTCAAATGGATGCAATGAATACAAATGGATGCAATGGATATTTTTAATTCAAATGAATGAACTGGATGCAACGGTTGCAATGGATACAAATGGATGCAATTGATGGAATGGATGCAATTGATTGAAATTGATGCAATGGATTCAAATGGATACAATGGATACAAATGGATGCAATGGATGCAATGGATGTATTTGAATCACATGGATGCAATGGATGCAATTGATTCAAATGGATACAATGGATTCAAATGGATGCAATGGATGCTATTGATTCAAATGGATGCAATGGATGCAATTGATTCAAATGGATGCAATGGATACAAATGGATGCAATGGATGCAATGGCTGCAATGGATGCAATGGATGCAATGAATGCAATGGATGCAATGGATGCAATGGATGCAAATGATTCAAATGGATGCGATGGATGCAATTTATTCAAATGGATGCAATGGATGCAATGGATGCAAATTATTCAAATGGATGCAATGGATGCAATTGATTCAAATGGATGCAATGGATACAAATGGATGCAATGGATGCAATGGATGTATTTGATTCAAATGTATGCAATGGATGCAATGGAAGCAATGGATACAAATAGAACCAATGGATTCAAATGGAAGCAATGGATGCAATGGATGCAATGGATGCAATTGATTCAAATGGATGCAATTGATTCAAATGGATGCAATTGATACAAATCAACGAAATGGATGCAATTGATTCAAATGGATGCAATGGATACAAATGGATGCAATGGATGCAAATGGATGCAATGGATGCAATTGATTCAAATGGATGCAATGGATACAATGGCTGCAATAGCTGCAATGTATGCAATGGATGCAATGGATGTATTTGATTCAAATGGATGCAATGGATGCAATGGATGCAATGGATACAAATGGATTCAATGGATGCAATGGATGCAATGGATTCAAATAGATGCAATGGATGCAATGGATGTAATAGATGCAATGGATACAAATCAATGCCATGGATGCAATGGATACAAATGGATGCAATGGATGCAATGGATGCAATTGATTCAAATGGATGCAATGGATTCAAATGGATGCAATGGATGCTATTGATTCAAATGGATGCAATGGATGCAATTGATTCAAATAGATGCAATGGATACAAATGGATGCAATGGATGCAATGAATACAAATGGATACAATGGATGCAATTGATTCAAATGGATGCAATGGATACAATGGCTGCAATGGCTGCAATGGATGCAATGGATGCAATGGATGCAATGGATGTATTTGATTCAAATGGATGCAATGGATGCAATGGATACAAATGGATTCAATGGATGCAATGGATGCAATGGATGCAATTGATTCAAATGAATGCAATGGATACAATGGCTGCAATGGATGCAATTGATTCAAATGGATGCAATGGATGCAATTGATTCAAATGGATGCAATGAATACAAATGGATGCAATGGATGCAATGGATATTTTTAATTCAAATGAATGAACTGGATGCAACGGTTGCAATGGATACAAATGGATGCAATTGATGGAATGGATGCAATTGATTGAAATTGATGCAATGGATTTAAATGGATACAATGGATACAAATGGATGCAATGGATACAAATGGATGCAATGGATGCAATGGATGCAATGGAAGCAATGGATACAAATAGATGCAATGGATTCAAATGGAAGCAATGGATGCAATGGATGCAATGGATACAAATGGATGCAATGGATGCAATTGATTTAAATGGATGCAATGGATACAAATGGATGCAATGAATGCAATGGCTGCAATGGATGCAATGGATGCAATGAATGCAATGGATGCAATGGATGCAAATGATTCAAATGGATGCAATGGATGCAATTTATTCAAATGGATGCAATAGATGCAATGGATGCAAATGATTCAAATGGATGCAATGGATGCAATTGATTCAAATGGATGCAATGGATACAAATGGATGCAATGGATGCAATGGATGTATTTGATTCAAATGTATGCAATGGATGCAATGGAAGCAATGGATACAAATAGAACCAATGGATTCAAATGGAAGCAATGGATGCAATGGATGCAATGGATACAAATGGATGCAATGGATGCAATTGATTCAAATGGATGCAATTGATACAAATCAACAAAATGGATGCAATTGATTCAAATGGATGCAATGGATACAAATGGATGCAATGGATGCAAATGGATGCAATGGATGCAATTGATTCAAATGGATGCAATGGATTTATTTGATTCAAATGTATGCAATGGATGCAATGGAAGCAATGGATACAAATAGAACCAATGGATTCAAATGGAAGCAATGGATGCAATGGATGCAATGGATACAAATGGATGCAATGGATGCAATTGATTCAAATGGATGCAATTGATACAAATCAACGAAATGGATGCAATTGATTCAAATGGATGCAATGGATACAAATGGATGCAATGGATGCAAATGGATGCAATGGATGCAATTGATTCAAATGGATGCAATGGATACAATGGCTGCAATAGCTGCAATGTATGCAATGGATGCAATGGATGCAATGGATGTATTTGATTCAAATGGATGCAATGGATGCAATGGATGCAATGGATACAAATGGATTCAATGGATGCAATGGATGCAATGGATGCAATTGATTCAAATGGATGCAATGGATACAATGGCTGCAATGGATGCAATTGATTCAAATGGATGCAATGGATGCAATTGATTCAAATGGATGCAATTAATACAAATGGATGCAAAGGATGCAATGGATACAAATGGATGGAATGGATGGAATAGATGCAATTAATTCAAATGGATGCAATGGATGCAATGGCTGCAATGGATGCAATGGATGCAATGGATGCAAATGATTCAAATGGATGCAATTGATGCAATTGATTCAAATGGATGCAATGGATTCAAATGGATACAATGGATACAAATGGATGCAATGGATGCAATGGATGCAATGGATGCAATGGATGCAAATGATTCAAATGGATGCAATGAATACAAATGTATACAATGGATGCAATTGATTCAAATGGATGCAATGGATACAATGGCTGCAATGGCTGCAATGGATGCAATGGATGCAATGGATGCAATGGATGTATTTGATTCAAATGGATGCAATGGTTGCAATAGATACAAATGGATTCAATGGATGCAATGGATGCAATGGATGCAATTGATTCAAATGGATGCAATAGATGCATTTGATTAATAAAGATGCAATTAATTCAAATGGATGCAATAGCAATTGATTCAAATGGATGCAATGGATACAAATGGATGCAATAGATGTATTTGATTTAAATGGATGCAATGGATACAAATGGATGCAATGGATGCAATTGATTCAAATGGATGCAATGGATACAATTGATTCAAATGGATGCAATGGATGCAATGGATACAAATGGATGCAATGAATGCAATTTATTCAAATGGATGCAATGGATGCAATTGATACAAATAAATGCAATGGATACAAATGGATGCAATGGATGCAATTGATTCAAATGGATGCAAAGGATGCAATGGATGCATATGATTTAATTTGATGTAATAGATGCAATTGATTCAAATGGATACAATGGATGCAATGGATGCAATTGATTCAAATGGATGCAATGGATGCAATGGCTGCAATGGATGCAATGGATGCAATGGATGCAATGGATTCAAATGGATGCAATGGATGCAATTGATTTAAATGGATGCAATGGATACAATAGATGCAATGGATACAAATCAATGCATTGGATGCAATGGATACAAATGGATGCAATGGATGTATTTGATTCAAATGGATGCAATGGATGGCTGCAATGGATGTAATGGATGCATAGGATGCAATTGATTCAAATGGAAGCAATGGATGAAATGGATACAAATGGATGCAATGAATGCAATGAATGCAATTGATTCAAATGGATGCAATGGATTCAAATGGATGCAATGGATGCAATTGATTTAAATGGATGCAATGGATACAATAGATGCAATGGATGCAATGGATGCAATGGATACAAATGGATGCAATGAATGCAATGGATGCAATTGATTCAAATGGATGCAATGGATGCAATGGATGCAATGGATGCAATGGATGCAATGAATGCAATGGATGCAATTGATTCAAATGGATGCAATGGATTCAAATGGATGCAATGGATGCAAATGATTCAAATGGATGCAATAGATGCCATTGATTCAAATGGATGCAATGGATACAATGGCTGCAATGGATGCAATTGATTCAAATGGATGCAATGGATGCAATTGATTCAAATGGATGCAATGAATACAAATGAATGCAATGGATGCAATGGATGTTTTTAATTCAAATAGATGCACTGGATGCAAAGGTTGCAATGGATACAAATGGATGCAATGGATGGAATGGATGCAATTGATTGAAATGGATGCAATGGATGCAATGGCTGCAATGAATGCAATGGATGCAATGGATGCAATTGATTCAAATGGATGCAATGCATTCAAATGGATGCAATGGATGCAAATGATTCAAATGGATGCAATAGATGCCATTGATTCAAATGGATGCAATTGATACAAATGGATGCA
The DNA here is from genome assembly GCA_963854355.1 of Epinotia brunnichana. NCBI lineage: Eukaryota > Metazoa > Arthropoda > Insecta > Lepidoptera > Tortricidae > Epinotia > Epinotia brunnichana. The sequence continues at coordinate 37,685,942 of OY977939.1, forward strand.
ATGGATGCAATTGATTCAAATGGATGCAATGGATACAAATAGATGCAATGGATGCGATGGCTGCAATGGATGCAATGGATGCAATGGATGCAATGGATGCAATGGATGCAATGTATGCAATGGATGCAATGTATACAAATGGATGCAATGAATGCAATGGATGCAATTGATTCAAATGGATGCAATGGATTCAAATGGATGCAATAGATGCAAATGATTCAAATGGATGCAATGGATGCAATTGATTCAAATGGATGCAATAGATACAAATGGATGCAATGGATGTATTTGATTCAATTAATGCAATGGATGCAATGGATGCAATGGATGCAATTTTTTTAAATGGATGCAATGGATGCAAATGATTCAAATGGATGCAATGGATGCAATTGATTCAAATGGATGCAATGGATACAAATGGATGCAATGGATGCAATAGATGTATTTGATTCAAATGTATGCAATGGATACAATGGCTGCAATGGATGCAATGGATGCAATGGATGCAATGGATGTATTTGATTCAAATGGATGCAATGGATGCAATGGATGCAATGGATACAAATGGATTCAATGGATGCAATGGATGCAATGGATGCAATTGATTCAAATGGATGCAATGGATACAATGGCTGCAATGGGTGCAATTGATTCAAATGGATGCAATGGATGCATTTGATTCAAATGGATGCAAAAAATACAAATGGATGCAATGGATGCAATGGATATTTTTAATTCAAATGAATGAACTGGATGCAACGGTTGCAATGGATACAAATGGATGCAATTGATGGAATGGATGCAATTGATTGAAATTGATGCAATGGATTCAAATGGATACAATGGATACAAATGGATGCAATGGATGCAATGGATGTATTTGAATCACATGGATGCAATGGATGCAATTGATTCAAATGGATACAATGGATTCAAATGGATGCAATGGATGCTATTGATTCAAATGGATGCAATGGATGCAATTGATTCAAATGGATGCAATGGATACAAATGGATGCAATGGATGCAATGGCTGCAATGGATGCAATGGATGCAATGAATGCAATGGATGCAATGGATGCAATGGATGCAAATGATTCAAATGGATGCGATGGATGCAATTTATTCAAATGGATGCAATGGATGCAATGGATGCAAATTATTCAAATGGATGCAATGGATGCAATTGATTCAAATGGATGCAATGGATACAAATGGATGCAATGGATGCAATGGATGTATTTGATTCAAATGTATGCAATGGATGCAATGGAAGCAATGGATACAAATAGAACCAATGGATTCAAATGGAAGCAATGGATGCAATGGATGCAATGGATGCAATTGATTCAAATGGATGCAATTGATTCAAATGGATGCAATTGATTCAAATCAACGAAATGGATGCAATTGATTCAAATGGATGCAATGGATACAAATGGATGCAATGGATGCAAATGGATGCAATGGATGCAATTGATTCAAATGGATGCAATGGATACAATGGCTGCAATAGCTGCAATGTATGCAATGGATGCAATGGATGTATTTGATTCAAATGGATGCAATGGATGCAATGGATGCAATGGATACAAATGGATTCAATGGATGCAATGGATGCAATGGATTCAAATAGATGCAATGGATGCAATGGATGTAATAGATGCAATGGATACAAATCAATGCCATGGATGCAATGGATACAAATGGATGCAATGGATGCAATGGATGCAATTGATTCAAATGGATGCAATGGATTCAAATGGATGCAATGGATGCTATTGATTCAAATGGATGCAATGGATGCAATTGATTCAAATAGATGCAATGGATACAAATGGATGCAATGGATGCAATGAATACAAATGGATACAATGGATGCAATTGATTCAAATGGATGCAATGGATACAATGGCTGCAATGGCTGCAATGGATGCAATGGATGCAATGGATGCAATGGATGTATTTGATTCAAATGGATGCAATGGATGCAATGGATACAAATGGATTCAATGGATGCAATGGATGCAATTGATTCAAATGAATGCAATGGATACAATGGCTGCAATGGATGCAATTGATTCAAATGGATGCAATGGATGCAATTGATTCAAATGGATGCAATGAATACAAATGGATGCAATGGATGCAATGGATATTTTTAATTCAAATGAATGAACTGGATGCAACGGTTGCAATGGATACAAATGGATGCAATTGATGGAATGGATGCAATTGATTGAAATTGATGCAATGGATTCAAATGGATACAATGGATACAAATGGATGCAATGGATGCAATAGATGTATTTGAATCACATGGATGCAATGGATGCAATTGATTCAAATGGATACAATGGATTCAAATGGATGCAATGGATGCAATTGATTCAAATGGATGCAATGGATGCAATTGATTCAAATGGATGCAATGGATACAAATGGATACAATGGATGCAATGGCTGCAATGGATGCAATGGATGCAATGAATGCAATGGATGCAATGGATGCAATGGATGCAAATGATTCAAATGGATGCAATGGATGCAATTTATTCAAATGGATGCAATGGATGCAATGGATGCAAATTATTCAAATGGATGCAATGGATGCAATTGATTCAAATGGATGCAATGGATACAAATGGATGCAATGGATGCAATGGATGTATTTGATTCAAATGTATGCAATGGATGCAATGGAAGCAATGGATACAAATAGAACCAATGGATTCAAATGGAAGCAATGGATGCAATGGATGCAATGGATACAAATGGATGCAATGGATGCAATTGATTCAAATGGATGCAATTGATACAAATCAACGAAATGGATGCAATTGATTCAAATGGATGCAATGGATACAAATGGATGCAATGGATGCAAATGGATGCAATGGATGCAATTGATTCAAATGGATGCAATGGATACAATGGCTGCAATAGCTGCAATGTATGCAATGGATGCAATGGATGTATTTGATTCAAATGGATGCAATGGATGCAATGGATGCAATGGATACAAATGGATTCAATGGATGCAATGGATGCAATGGATTCAAATAGATGCAATGGATGCAATGGATGTAATAGATGCAATGGATACAAATCAATGCCATGGATGCAATGGATACAAATGGATGCAATGGATGCAATGGATGTATTTGATTCAAATTGATGCAATGGATGGCTGCAATGGATGTAATGGATGCAAAGGATGCAATTTATTCAAATGGAAGCAATGGATGAAATGGATACAAATGGATGCAATGAATGCAATGGATGCAATTGATTCAAACGGATGCAATGGATTCAAATGGATGCAATGGATGCAATTGATTTAAATGGATGCAATGGATACAATAGATGCAATGGATGCAATGGATACAAATGGATGCAATGGATGCAATTGATTCAAATGGATGCAATGGATTCAAATGGATGCAATGGATGCAATTGATTCGAATGGATGCAATGAATACAAATAGATGCAATGGATGCAATGGCTGAAATGGATGCAATGGATGCAATTGATGCAATGGATGCAATGGATGCAATGGATGCAATGGAAGCAATGGATACCAATGGATGCAATGAATGCAATGGATGCAATTGATTCAAATGGATGCAATGGATTCAAATGGATGCAATGGATGCAACTGATTTAAATGGATGCAATGGATGCAATTGATTCAAATGGATGCAATAGATACAAATGGATGCAATGGATGTATTTGATTCAAATCGATGCAATGGATGCAATGGCTGCAATGGATGCAATGGATACAAATGGATGCAATGGATGCAATGGATGGATGCATTGCATTTAAATGAATGCAATGGATAAAAATGGATGCAATGGATGCAATGGATGCAATTGATTCAAATGGATGCAATGGATACAAATGGATGCAATGGATGTATTTGATTCAAATGGATGCAATGGATGCAATGGCTGCAATGGATGCAATGGATGCAATGGATGCAATGGATGCAAATGGATGCAATGGATGCAATGGATGTATTTGAATCAAATAGATGCAATGGATGCAATGGAAGCAATGGATACAAATAAATGCAATAGATTCAAATGGATGCAATGGATGCAATGGATCCATTGGATGCAATGGATACAAATCAATGCATTGGATGCAATGGATACAAATGGATGCAATGGATGTATTTGATTCAAATGGATGCAATGGATGGCTGCAATGGATGTAATGGATGCATAGGATGCAATTGATTCAAATGGAAGCAATGGATGAAATGGATACAAATGGATGCAATGAATGCAATGAATGCAATTGATTCAAATGGATGCAATGGATTCAAATGGATGCAATGGATGCAATTGATTTAAATGGATGCAATGGATACAATAGATGCAATGGATGCAATGGATACAAATGGATGCAATGAATGCAATGGATGCAATTGATTCAAATGGATGCAATGGATGCAATGGATGCAATGGATGCAATGGATGCAATGAATGCAATGGATGCAATTGATTCAAATGGATGCAATGGATTCAAATGGATGCAATGGATGCAAATGATTCAAATGGATGCAATAGATGCCATTGATTCAAATGGATGCAATGGATACAATGGCTGCAATGGATGCAATTGATTCAAATGGATGCAATGGATGCAATTGATTCAAATGGATGCAATGAATACAAATGAATGCAATGGATGCAATGGATGTTTTTAATTCAAATAGATGCACTGGATGCAAAGGTTGCAATGGATACAAATGGATGCAATGGATGGAATGGATGCAATTGATTGAAATGGATGCAATGGATGCAATGGCTGCAATGAATGCAATGGATGCAATGGATGCAATTGATTCAAATGGATGCAATGCATTCAAATGGATGCAATGGATGCAAATGATTCAAATGGATGCAATAGATGTTATTGATTCAAATGGATGCAATTGATACAAATGGATGCAATGGATGCAATGAATGTATTTGATTCAAATAGATGCAATGGATACAAATGGATGCAATGGATGCAATGGATGTATTTGATTCAAATGGATGCAATGGATGCAAATGATTCAAATGGATGCAATGGAAGCAATTGATTCAAATGGATGCAATGGATGCAATGGATGCAAATGATTCAAATCGATGCAACGGATACAATTGATTGAGATTGATGCAATGGATACAAATGGATGCAATGGATGTATTTGATTCAAATGGATGCAATGGATGCAATGGCTGCAATGGATGCAATGGATGCAATGGATGCAATGGATGCAAATGATTCAAATGGATGCAATGGATGCAATTTATTCAAATGGATGCAATGGATGCAATGGATGCAAATGATTCAAATGGATGCAATGGATGCAATTGATTAAAATGGATGCAATGGATACAAATGGATGCAATGGATGCAATGGATGCAATGGATGCAATGGAAGCAATGGATACAAATAGATGCAATGGATTCAAATGGAAGCAATGGATGCAATGGATGCAATGGATACAAATGGATGCAATGGATGCAATTGATTTAAATGGATGCAATGGATACAAATGGATGCAATGAATGCAATGGCTGCAATGGATGCAATGGATGCAATGAATGCAATGGATGCAATGGATGCAAATGATTCAAATGGATGCAATGGATGCAATTTATTCAAAAGGATGCAATAGATGCAATGGATGCAAATGATTCAAATGGATGCAATGGATGCAATTGATTCAAATGGATGCAATGGATACAAATGGATGCAATGGATGCAATGGATGTATTTGATTCAAATGTATGCAATAGATGCAATGGAAGCAATGGATACAAAAAGAACCAATGGATTCAAATGGAAGCAATGGATGCAATGGATGCAATGGATACAAATGGATGCAATGGATGCAATTGATTCAAATGGATGCAATTGATACAAATCAACGAAATGGATGCAATTGATTCAAATGGATGCAATGGATACAAATGGATGCAATGGATGCAAATGGATGCAATGGATGCAATTGATTCAAATGGATGCAATGGATGTATTTGATTCAAATGTATGCAATGGATGCAATGGAAGCAATGGATACAAATAGAACCAATGGATTCAAATGGAAGCAATGGATGCAATGGATGCAATGGATACAAATGGATGCAATGGATGCAATTGATTCAAATGGATGCAATTGATACAAATCAACGAAATGGATGCAATTGATTCAAATGGATGCAATGGATACAAATGGATGCAATGGATGCAAATGGATGCAATGGATGCAATTGATTCAAATGGATGCAATGGATACAATGGCTGCAATAGCTGCAATGTATGCAATGGATGCAATGGATGTATTTGATTCAAATGGATGCAATGGATGCAATGGATGCAATGGATACAAATGGATTCAATGGATGCAATGGATGCAATGGATGCAATTGATTCAAATGGATGCAATGGATACAATGGCTGCAATGGATGCAATTGATTCAAATGGATGCAATGGATGCAATTGATTCAAATGGATGCAATTAATACAAATGGATGCAAAGGATGCAATGGATACAAATGGATGGAATGGATGGAATAGATGCAATTGATTCAAATGGATGCAATGGATGCAATGGCTGCAATGGATGCAATGGATGCAATGGATGCAAATGATTCAAATGGATGCAATTGATGCAATTGATTCAAATGGATGCAATGAATGCAATGGCTGCAATGGATGCAATGGATGCAATGGATGCAAATGATTCAAATGGATGCAATTGATGCAATTGATTCAAATGGATGCAATGGATTCAAATGGATACAATGGATACAAATGGATGCAATGGATACAATGGCTGCAATGGCTGCAATGGATGCAATGGATGCATTGGATGCAATGGATGCAATGGATGTATTTGATTTAAATGGATGCAATGGATACAAATAGATTCAATGGATGCAATGGATGCAATGGATGCAATTGATTCAAATGGATGCAATGGATACAATGGCTGCAATGGATGCAATTGATTCAAATGGATGCAATGGATGCAATTGATTCAAATGGATGCAATGAATACAAATGAATGCAATGGATGCAATGGATGTTTTTAATTCAAATAGATGCACTGGATGCAAAGGTTGCAATGGATACAAATGGATGCAATGGATGGAATGGATGCAATTGATTGAAATGGATGCAATTGATGCAATGGCTGCAATGAATGCAATGGATGCAATGGATGCAATTGATTCAAATGGATGCAATGCATTCAAATGGATGCAATGGATGCAAATGATTCAAATGGATGCAATAGATGCCATTGATTCAAATGGATGCAATTGACACAAATGGATGCAATGGATGCAATGAATGTATTTGATTCAAATAGATGCAATGGATACAAATGGGTGCAATGGATGTATTTGATTCAAATGGATGCAATGGATGCAAATGATTCAAATGGATGCAATGGAAGCAATTGATTCAAATGGATGCAATGGATGCAATGGATGCAAATGATTCAAATCGATGCAACGGATACAATTGATTGAAATTGATGCAATGGATACAAATGGATGCAATGGATGTATTTGATTCAAATGGATGCAATGGATGCAATGGCTGCAATGGATGCAATGGATGCAATGGATGCAATGGATGCAATGGATGCAAATGATTCAAATGGATGCAATGGATGCAATTTATTCAAATGGATGCAATGGATGCAATGGATGCAAATGATTCAAATGGATGCAATGGATGCAATTGATTAAAATGGATGCAATGGATACAAATGGATGCAATGGATGCAATGGATGCAATGGAAGCAATGGATACAAATAGATGCAATGGATTCAAATGGAAGCAATGGATGCAATGGATGCAATGGATACAAATGGATGCAATGGATGCAATTGATTTAAATGGATGCAATGGATACAAATGGATGCAATGAATGCAATGGCTGCAATGGATGCAATGGATGCAATGAATGCAATGGATGCAATGGATGCAAATGATTCAAATGGATGCAATGGATGCAATTTATTCAAATGGATGCAATAGATGCAATGGATGCAAATGATTCAAATGGATGCAATGGATGCAATTGATTCAAATGGATGCAATGGATACAAATGGATGCAATGGATGCAATGGATGTATTTGATTCAAATGTATGCAATGGATGCAATGGAAGCAATGGATACAAATAGAACCAATGGATTCAAATGGAAGCAATGGATGCAATGGATGCAATGGATACAAATGGATGCAATGGATGCAATTGATTCAAATGGATGCAATTGATACAAATCAACAAAATGGATGCAATTGATTCAAATGGATGCAATGGATACAAATGGATGCAATGGATGCAAATGGATGCAATGGATGCAATTGATTCAAATGGATGCAATGGATTTATTTGATTCAAATGTATGCAATGGATGCAATGGAAGCAATGGATACAAATAGAACCAATGGATTCAAATGGAAGCAATGGATGCAATGGATGCAATGGATACAAATGGATGCAATGGATGCAATTGATTCAAATGGATGCAATTGATACAAATCAACGAAATGGATGCAATTGATTCAAATGGATGCAATGGATACAAATGGATGCAATGGATGCAAATGGATGCAATGGATGCAATTGATTCAAATGGATGCAATGGATACAATGGCTGCAATAGCTGCAATGTATGCAATGGATGCAATGGATGTATTTGATTCAAATGGATGCAATGGATGCAATGGATGCAATGGATACAAATGGATTCAATGGATGCAATGGATGCAATGGATGCAATTGATTCAAATGGATGCAATGGATACAATGGCTGCAATGGGTGCAATTGATTTAAATGGATGCAATGGATGCAATTGATTCAAATGGATGCAATTAATACAAATGGATGCAAAGGATGCAATGGATACAAATGGATGGAATGGATGGAATAGATGCAATTGATTCAAATGGATGCAATGGATGCAATGGCTGCAATGGATGCAATGGATGCAATGGATGCAAATGATTCAAATGGATGCAATTGATGCAATTGATTCAAATGGATGCAATGGATTCAAATGGATACAATGGATACAAATGGATGCAATGGATGCAATGGATGCAATGGATGCAATGGATGCAATGGATGCAAATGATTCAAATGGATGCAATGAATACAAATGTATACAATGGATGCAATTGATTCAAATGGATGCAATGGATACAATGGCTGCAATGGCTGCAATGGATGCAATGGATGCAATGGATGCAATGGATGTATTTGATTCAAATGGATGCAATGGATGCAATGGATACAAATGGATTCAATGGATGCAATGGATGCAATGGATGCAATTGATTCAAATGGATGCAATAGATGCATTTGATTAATAAAGATGCAATTAATTCAAATGGATGCAATAGCAATTGATTCAAATGGATGCAATGGATACAAATGGATGCAATAGATGTATTTGATTTAAATGGATGCAATGGATACAAATGGATGCAATGGATGCAATTGATTCAAATGGATGCAATGGATACAATTGATTCAAATGGATGCAATGGATGCAATGGATAGAAATGGATGCAATGAATCCAATTTATTCAAATGGATGCAATGGATGCAATTGATACAAATAAATGCAATGGATACAAATGGATGCAATGGATGCAATTGATTCAAATGGATGCAAAGGATGCAATGGATGCATATGATTTAATTTGATGTAATAGATGCAATTGATTCAAATGGATACAATGGATGCAATGGATGCAATTGATTCAAATGGATGCAATGGATGCAATGGCTGCAATGGATGCAATGGATGCAATGGATGCAATGGATTCAAATGGATGCAATGGATGCAATTGATTTAAATGGATGCAATGGATACAATAGATGCAATGGATGCAATGGATACAAATGGATGCAATGAATGCAATGGATGCAATTGATTCAAATGGATGCAATGTATTCAAATGGATGCAATGGATGCAATTGATTCAAATGGATGCAATGGATACAAATAGATGCAATGGATGCAACGGCTGCAATGGATGCAATGGATGCAATGGATGCAATGGATGCAATGGATGCAATGTATGCAATGGATGCAATGTATACAAATGGATGCAATGAATGCAATGGATGCAATTGATTCAAATGGATGCAATGGATTCAAATGGATGCAATAGATGCAAATGATTCAAATGGATGCAATGGATGCAATTGATTCAAATAAATGCAATAGATACAAATGGATGCAATGGATGTATTTGATTCAATATATGCAATGGATGCAATGGATGCAATGGATGCAATTTTTTCAAATGGATGCAATGGATGCAAATGATTCAAATGGATGCAATGGATGCAATTGATTCAAATGGATGCAATGGATACAAATGGATGCAATGGATGCAATAGATGTATTTGATTCAAATGTATGCAATGGATACAATGGCTGCAATGGATGCAATGGATGCAATGGATGTATTTGATTCAAATGGATGCAATGGATGCAATGGATGCAATGGATACAAATGGATTCAATGGATGCAATGGATGCAATGGATGCAATTGATTCAAATGGATGCAATGGATACAATGGCTGCAATGGGTGCAATTGATTTAAATGGATGCAATGGATGCAATTGATTCAAATGGATGCAATGAATACAAATGGATGCAATGGATGTTTTAAATTCAAATGGATTCACTGGATGCAAAGGTTGCAATGGATACAAATGGATGCAATGGATGGAATGGATGCAATTGATTGAAATGGATGCAATGGATTCAAATGGATACAATGGATACAAATGGATGCAATGGATGCAATGAATGTATTTGAATTACATGGATGCAATGAATGCAATTCATTCAAATGGATGCAATGGATTCAAATGGATGCAATGGATGCTATTGATTCAAATGGATGCAATGGATGCAATTGATTCAAATAGATGCAATGGATACAAATGGATGCAATGGATGCAATGAATACAAATGGATACAATGGATGCAATTGATTCAAATGGATGCAATGGATACAATGGCTGCAATGGCTGCAATGGATGCAATGGATGCAATGGATGCAATGGATGTATTTGATACAAATGGATGCAATGGATGCAATGGATACAAATGGATTCAATGGATGCAATTGATTCAAATGGATGCAATGGATGCAAATGATTCAAATGGATGCAATGAATACAAATGGATGCAATGGATGCAATGGATATTTTTAATTCAAATGAATGAACTGGATGCAACGGTTGCAATGGATACAAATGGATGCAATTGATGGAATGGATGCAATTGATTCAAATGGATGCAATGGATACTAATGGATGCAATGGATGCAATGGCTGCAATGGATGCAATGGATGCAATGAATGCAATGGATGCAATGGATGCAATGGATGCAAATGATTCAAATGGATGCAATGGATGCAATTTATTCAAATGGATGCAATGGATGCAATGGATGCAAATTATTCAAATGGATGCAATGGATGCAATTGATTCAAATGGATGCATTGGATACAAATGGATGCAATGGATGCAATGGATGTATTTGATTCAAATGCATGCAATGGATGCAATGGAAGCAATGGATACAAATAGAACCAATGGATTCAAATGGAAGCAATGGATGCAATGGATACAAATGGATGCAATGGATGCAATTGATTCAAATGGATGCAATTGATACAAATCAACGAAATGGATGCAATTGATTCAAATGGATGCAATGGATACAAATGGATGCAATGGATGCAAATGGATGCAATGGATGCAATTGATTCAAATGGATGCAATGGATACAATGGCTGCAATAGCTGCAATGTATGCAATGGATGCAATGGATACAAATGGATTCAATGGATGCAATGGATTCAATGGATTCAAATGGATGCAATGGATGCAATGGATGTAATAGATGCAATGGATACAAATCAATGCCATGGATGCAATGGATACAAATGGATGCAATGGATGCAATGGATGTATTTGATTCAAATGGATGCAATGGATGGCTGCAATGGATGTAATGGATGCATAGGATGCAATTTATTCAAATGGAAGCAATGGATGAAATGGATACAAATGGATGCAATGAATGCAATGGATGCAATTGATTCAAACGGATGCAATGGATTCAAATGGATGCAATGGATGCAATTGATTTAAATGGATGCAATGGATACAATAGATGCAATGGATGCAATGGATACAAATAGATGCAATGGATGCAATTGATTCAAATGGATGCAATGGATTCAAATGGATGCAATGGATGCAATTGATTCGAATGGATGCAATGGATACAAATAGATGCAATGGATGCAATGGCTGCAATGGATGCAATGGATGCAATGGATGCAATGGATGCAATGGATGCAATGGAAGCAATGGATACCAATGGATGCAATCAATGCAATGGATGCAATTGATTCAAATGGATGCAATGGATTCAAATGGATGCAATGGATGCAACTGATTTAAATGGATGCAATGGATGCAATTGATTCAAATGGATGCAATAGATACAAATGGATGCAATGGATGTATTTGATTCAAATCGATGCAATGGATGCAATGGCTGCAATGGATGCAATGGATACAAATGGATGCAATGGATGCAATGGATAGATGCATTGCATTTAAATGGATGCAATGGATAAAAATGGATGCAATGGATGCAATTGATTCAAATGGATGCAATGGATACAAATGGATGCAATGGATGTATTTGATTCAAATGGATGCAATGGATGCAATGGCTGCAATGGATGCAATGGATGCAAATGGATGCAATGGATGCAATGGATGCAATGGATGCAAATGGATGCAATGGATGCAATGGATGTATTTGAATCAAATAGATGCAATGGATGCAATGGAAGCAATGGATACAAATGGATGCAATAGATTCAAATGGATGCAATGGATGCAATGGATCCATTGGATGCAATGGATACAAATCAATGCATTGGATGCAATGGATACAAATGGATGCAATGGATGTATTTGATTCAAATGGATGCAATGGATGGCTGCAATGGATGTAATGGATGCATAGGATGCAATTGATTCAAATGGAAGCAATGGATGAAATGGATACAAATGGATGCAATGAATGCAATGGATGCAATTGATTCAAATGGATGCAATGGATTCAAATGGATGCAATGGATGCAATTGATTTAAATGGATGCAATGGATACAATAGATGCAATGGATGCAATGGATACAAATGGATTCAATGAATGCAATGGATGCAATTGATTCAAATGGATGCAATGGATGCAATTGATGCAATGTATGCAATGGATGCAATGGATGCAATGAATGCAATGGATGCAATTGATTCAAATGGATGCAATGGATTCAAATGGATGCAATGGATGCAAATGATTCAAATGGATGCAATAGATGCCATTGATTCAAATGGATGCAATTGATACAAATGGATGCAATGGATGCAATGGATGTATTTGATTCAAATGGATGCAATGGATGCAATAGATGCAAATGATTCAAATGGATGCAATGAATGCAAATGATTCAAATGGATGCAATAGATGCCATTGATTCAAATGGATGCAATTGATACAAATGGATGCAATGGATGCAATGAATGTATTTGATTCAAATAGATGCAATGGATACAAATGGACGCAATGGATGCAATGGATGTATTTGATTCAAATGGATGCAATGGATGCAAATGATTCAAATGGATGCAATGGATGCAATTGATTCAAATGGATGCAATGGATGCAATGGATGCAAATGATTCAAATCGATGCAACGGATACAATTGATTGAGATTGATGCAATGGATACAAATGGATGCAATGGATGTATTTGATTCAAATGGATGCAATGGATGCAATGGCTGCAATGGATGCAATGGATGCAATGGATGCAATGGATGCAAATAATTCAAATGGATGCAATGGATGCAATTTATTCAAATGGATGCAATGGATGCAAATGATTCAAATGGATGCAATGGATGCAATTGATTAAAATGGATGCAATGGATACAAATGGATGCAATGGATGCAATGGATGCAATGGAAGCAATGGATACAAATAGATGCAATGGATTCAAATGGAAGCAATGGATGCAATGGATGCAATGGATACAAATGGATGCAATGGATGCAATTGATTTAAATGGATGCAATGGATACAAATGGATGCAATGAATGCAATGGCTGCAATGGATGCAATGGATGCAATGAATGCAATGGATGCAATGGATGCAAATGATTCAAATGGATGCAATGGATGCAATTTATTCAAATGGATGCAATAGATGCAATGGATGCAAATGATTCAAATGGATGCAATGGATGCAATTGATTCAAATGGATGCAATGGATACAAATGGATGCAATGGATGCAATGGATGTATTTGATTCAAATGTATGCAATGGATGCAATGGAAGCAATGGATACAAATAGAACCAATGGATTCAAATGGAAGCAATGGATGCAATAGATGCAATTGATACAAATGGATGCAATGGATGCAATTGATTCAAATGGATGCAATTGATACAAATCAACGAAATGGATGCAATTGATTCAAATGGATGCAATGGATACAAATGGATGCAATGGATGCAAATGGATGCAATGGATGCAATTGATTCAAATGGATGCAATGGATACAATGGCTGCAATAGCTGCAATGTATGCAATGGATGCAATGGATGCAATGGATGTATTTGATTCAAATGGATGCAATGGATGCAATGGATGCAATGGATACAAATGGATTCAATGGATGCAATGGATGCAATGGATGCAATTGATTCAAATGGATGCAATGGATACAATGGCTGCAATGGATGCAATTGATTCAAATGGATGCAATGGATGCAATTGATTCAAATGGATGCAATTAATACAAATGGATGCAAAGGATGCAATGGATACAAATGGATGGAATGGATGGAATAGATGCAATTGATTCAAATGGATGCAATGGATGCAATGGCTGCAATGGATGCAATGGATGCAATGGATGCAAATGATTCAAATGGATGCAATTGATGCAATTGATTCAAATGGATGCAATGGATTCAAATGGATACAATGGATACAAATGGATGCAATGGATGCAATGGATGCAATGGATGCAATGGATGCAAATGATTCAAATGGATGCAATGGATTCAAATGGATACAATGGATGCAATTGATTCAAATGGATGCAATTGATACAAATCAACGAAATGGATGCAATTGATTTAAATGGATGCAATGGATACAAATGGATGCAATGGATGCAATGGATGTATTTGATTCAAATGGATGCAATGGATGCAATGGATACAATGGCTGCAATAGCTGCAATGTATGCAATGGATGCAATGGATGCAATGGATGTATTTGATTCAAATGGATGCAATGGATGCAATGGATGCAATGGATACAAATGGATTCAATGGATGCAATGGATGCAATGGATGCAATTGATTCAAATGGATGCAATGGATACAATGGCTGCAATGGATGCAATTGATTCAAATGGATGCAATGGATGTAATTGATTCAAATGGATGCAATTAATACAAATGGATGCAAAGGATGCAATGGATACAAATGGATGGAATGGATGGAATAGATGCAATTGATTCAAATGGATGCAATGGATGCAATGGCTGCAATGGATGCAATGGATGCAATGGATGCAAATGATTCAAATGGATGCAATTGATGCAATTGATTCAAATGGATGCAATGAATGCAATGGCTGCAATGGATGCAATGGATGCAATGGATGCAAATGATTCAAATGGATGCAATTGATGCAATTGATTCAAATGGATGCAATGGATTCAAATGGATACAATGGATACAAATGGATGCAATGGATACAATGGCTGCAATGGCTGCAATGGATGCAATGGATGCATTGGATGCAATGGATGCAATGGATGTATTTGATTTAAATGGATGCAATGGATACAAATAGATTCAATGCATGCAATGGATGCAATGGATGCAATTGATTCAAATGGATGCAATGGATACAATGGCTGCAATGGATGCAATTGATTCAAATGGATGCAATGGATGCAATTGATTCAAATGGATGCAATGAATACAAATGAATGCAATGGATGCAATGGATGTTTTTAATTCAAATAGATGCACTGGATGCAAAGGTTGCAATGGATACAAATGGATGCAATGGATGGAATGGATGCAATTGATTGAAATGGATGCAATTGATGCAATGGCTGCAATGAATACAATGGATGCAATGGATGCAATTGATTCAAATGGATGCAATGCATTCAAATGGATGCAATGGATGCAAATGATTCAAATGGATGCAATAGATGCCATTGATTCAAATGGATGCAATTGACACAAATGGATGCAATGGATGCAATGAATGTATTTGATTCAAATAGATGCAATGGATACAAATGGATGCAATGGATGTATTTGATTCAAATGGATGCAATGGATGCAAATGATTCAAATGGATGCAATGGAAGCAATTGATTCAAATGGATGCAATGGATGCAATGGATGCAAATGATTCAAATCGATGCAACGGATACAATTGATTGAAATTGATGCAATGGATACAAATGGATGCAATGGATGTATTTGATTCAAATGGATGCAATGGATGCAATGGCTGCAATGGATGCAATGGATGCAATGGATGCAATGGATGCAATGGATGCAAATGATTCAAATGGATGCAATGGATGCAATTTATTCAAATGGATGCAATGGATGCAATGGATGCAAATGATTCAAATGGATGCAATGGATGCAATTGATTAAAATGGATGCAATGGATACAAATGGATGCAATGGATGCAATGGATGCAATGGAAGCAATGGATACAAATAGATGCAATGGATTCAAATGGAAGCAATGGATGCAATGGATGCAATGGATACAAATGGATGCAATGGATGCAATTGATTTAAATGGATGCAATGGATACAAATGGATGCAATGAATGCAATGGCTGCAATGGATGCAATGGATGCAATGAATGCAATGGATGCAATGGATGCAAATGATTCAAATGGATGCAATGGATGCAATTTATTCAAATGGATGCAATAGATGCAATGGATGCAAATGATTCAAATGGATGCAATGGATGCAATTGATTCAAATGGATGCAATGGATACAAATGGATGCAATGGATGCAATGGATGTATTTGATTCAAATGTATGCAATGGATGCAATGGAAGCAATGGATACAAATAGAACCAATGGATTCAAATGGAAGCAATGGATGCAATGGATGCAATGGATACAAATGGATGCAATGGATGCAATTGATTCAAATGGATGCAATTGATACAAATCAACAAAATGGATGCAATTGATTCAAATGGATGCAATGGATACAAATGGATGCAATGGATGCAAATGGATGCAATGGATGCAATTGATTCAAATGGATGCAATGGATTTATTTGATTCAAATGTATGCAATGGATGCAATGGAAGCAATGGATACAAATAGAACCAATGGATTCAAATGGAAGCAATGGATGCAATGGATGCAATGGATACAAATGGATGCAATGGATGCAATTGATTCAAATGGATGCAATTGATACAAATCAACGAAATGGATGCAATTGATTCAAATGGATGCAATGGATACAAATGGATGCAATGGATGCAAATGGATGCAATGGATGCAATTGATTCAAATGGATGCAATGGATACAATGGCTGCAATAGCTGCAATGTATGCAATGGATGCAATGGATGCAATGGATGTATTTGATTCAAATGGATGCAATGGATGCAATGGATGCAATGGATACAAATGGATTCAATGGATGCAATGGATGCAATGGATGCAATTGATTCAAATGGATGCAATGGATACAATGGCTGCAATGGATGCAATTGATTCAAATGGATGCAATGGATGCAATTGATTCAAATGGATGCAATTAATACAAATGGATGCAAAGGATGCAATGGATACAAATGGATGGAATGGATGGAATAGATGCAATTGATTCAAATGGATGCAATGGATGCAATGGCTGCAATGGATGCAATGGATGCAATGGATGCAAATGATTCAAATGGATGCAATTGATGCAATTGATTGAAATGGATGCAATGGATTCAAATGGATACAATGGATACAAATGGATGCAATGGATGCAATGGATGCAATGGATGCAATGGATGCAATGGATGCAAATGATTCAAATGGATGCAATGAATACAAATGTATACAATGGATGCAATTGATTCAAATGGATGCAATGGATACAATGGCTGCAATGGCTGCAATGGATGCAATGGATGCAATGGATGCAATGGATGTATTTGATTCAAATGGATGCAATGGATGCAATGGATACAAATGGATTCAATGGATGCAATGGATGCAATGGATGCAATTGATTCAAATGGATGCAATAGATGCATTTGATTAATAAAGATGCAATTAATTCAAATGGATGCAATAGCAATTGATTCAAATGGATGCAATGGATACAAATGGATGCAATAGATGTATTTGATTTAAATGGATGCAATGGATACAAATGGATGCAATGGATGCAATTGATTCAAATGGATGCAATGGATACAATTGATTCAAATGGATGCAATGGATGCAATGGATACAAATGGATGCAATGAATGCAATTTATTCAAATGGATGCAATGGATGCAATTGATACAAATAAATGCAATGGATACAAATGGATGCAATGGATGCAATTGATTCAAATGGATGCAAAGGATGCAATGGATGCATATGATTTAATTTGATGTAATAGATGCAATTGATTCAAATGGATACAATGGATGCAATGGATGCAATTGATTCAAATGGATGCAATGGATGCAATGGCTGCAATGGATGCAATGGATGCAATGAATGCAATGGATTCAAATGGATGCAATGGATGCAATTGATTTAAATGGATGCAATGGATACAATAGATGCAATGGATGCAATGGATACAAATGGATGCAATGAATGCAATGGATGCAATTGATTCAAATGGATGCAATGTATTCAAATGGATGCAATGGATGCAATTGATTCAAATGGATGCAATGGATACAAATAGATGCAATGGATGCAATGGCTGCAATGGATGCAATGGATGCAATGGATGCAATGGATGCAATGGATGCAATGTATGCAATGGATGCAATGTATACAAATGGATGCAATGAATGCAATGGATGCAATTGATTCAAATGGATGCAATGGATTCAAATGGATGCAATAGATGCAAATGATTCAAATGGATGCAATGGATGCAATTGATTCAAATGGATGCAATAGATACAAATGGATGCAATGGATGTATTTGATTCAATGGATGCAATGGATGCAATGGATGCAATGGATGCAATTTTTTCAAATGGATGCAATGGATGCAAATGATTCAAATGGATGCAATGGATGCAATTGATTCAAATGGATGCAATGGATACAAATGGATGCAATGGATGCAATAGATGTATTTGATTCAAATGTATGCAATGGATACAATGGCTGCAATGGATGCAATGGATGCAATGGATGCAATGGATGTATTTGATTCAAATGGATGCAATGGATGCAATGGATGCAATGGATACAAATGGATTCAATGGATGCAATGGATGCAATGGATGCAATTGATTCAAATGGATGCAATGGATACAATGGCTGCAATGGGTGCAATTGATTTAAATGGATGCAATGGATGCAATTGATTCAAATGGATGCAATGAATACAAATGGATGCAATGGATGTTTTAAATTCAAATGGATTCACTGGATGCAAAGGTTGCAATGGATACAAATGGATGCAATGGATGGAATGGATGCAATTGATTGAAATGGATGCAATGGATTCAAATGGATACAATGGATACAAATGGATGCAATGGATGCAATGAATGTATTTGAATTACATGGATGCAATGAATGCAATTGATTCAAATGGATGCAATGGATTCAAATGGATGCAATGGATGCTATTGATTTAAATGGATGCAATGGATGCAATTGATTCAAATAGATGCAATGGATACAAATGGATGCAATGGATGCAATGAATACAAATGGATACAATGGATGCAATTGATTCAAATGGATGCAATGGATACAATGGCTGCAATGGCTGCAATGGATGCAATGGATGCAATGGATGCAATGGATGTATTTGATACAAATGGATGCAATGGATGCAATGGATACAAATGGATTCAATGGATGCAATGGATGCAATGGATGCAATTGATTCAAATGAATGCAATGGATACAATGGCTGCAATGGATGCAATTGATTCAAATGGATGCAATGGATGCAAATGATTCAAATGGATGCAATGAATACAAATGGATGCAATGGATGCAATGGATATTTTTAATTCAAATGAATGAACTGGATGCAACGGTTGCAATGGATACAAATGGATGCAATTGATGGAATGGATGCAATTGATTCAAATGGATGCAATGGATACTAATGGATGCAATGGATGCAATGGCTGCAATGGATGCAATGGATGCAATGAATGCAATGGATGCAATGGATGCAATGGATGCAAATGATTCAAATGGATGCAATGGATGCAATTTATTCAAATGGATGCAATGGATGCAATGGATGCAAATTATTCAAATGGATGCAATGGATGCAATTGATTCAAATGGATGCATTGGATACAAATGGATGCAATGGATGCAATGGATGTATTTGATTCAAATGCATGCAATGGATGCAATGGAAGCAATGGATACAAATAGAACCAATGGATTCAAATGGAAGCAATGGATGCAATGGATACAAATGGATGCAATGGATGCAATTGATTCAAATGGATGCAATTGATACAAATCAACGAAATGGATGCAATTGATTCAAATGGATGCAATGGATACAAATGGATGCAATGGATGCAAATGGATGCAATGGATGCAATTGATTCAAATGGATGCAATGGATACAATGGCTGCAATAGCTGCAATGTATGCAATGGATGCAATGGATGTATTTGATTCAAATGGATGCAATGGATGCAATGGATGCAATGGATACAAATGGATTCAATGGATGCAATGGATTCAATGGATTCAAATGGATGCAATGGATGCAATGGATGTAATAGATGCAATGGATACAAATCAATGCCATGGATGCAATGGATACAAATGGATGCAATGGATGCAATGGATGTATTTGATTCAAATGGATGCAATGGATGGCTGCAATGGATGTAATGGATGCATAGGATGCAATTTATTCAAATGGAAGCAATGGATGAAATGGATACAAATGGATGCAATGAATGCAATGGATGCAATTGATTCAAACGGATGCAATGGATTCAAATGGATGCAATGGATGCAATTGATTTAAATGGATGCAATGGATACAATAGATGCAATGGATGCAATGGATACAAATAGATGCAATGGATGCAATTGATTCAAATGGATGCAATGGATTCAAATGGATGCAATGGATGCAATTGATTCGAATGGATGCAATGGATACAAATAGATGCAATGGATGCAATGGCTGCAATGGATGCAATGGATGCAATGGATGCAATGGATGCAATGGATGCAATGGAAGCAATGGATACCAATGGATGCAATGAATGCAATGGATGCAATTGATTCAAATGGATGCAATGGATTCAAATGGATGCAATGGATGCAACTGATTTAAATGGATGCAATGGATGCAATTGATTCAAATGGATGCAATAGATACAAATGGATGCAATGGATGTATTTGATTCAAATCGATGCAATGGATGCAATGGCTGCAATGGATGCAATGGATACAAATGGATGCAATGGATGCAATGGATAGATGCATTGCATTTAAATGGATGCAATGGATAAAAATGGATGCAATGGATGCAATTGATTCAAATGGATGCAATGGATACAAATGGATGCAATGGATGTATTTGATTCAAATGGATGCAATGGATGCAATGGCTGCAATGGATGCAATGGATGCAAATGGATGCAATGGATGCAATGGATGCAATGGATGCAAATGGATGCAATGGATGCAATGGATGTATTTGAATCAAATAGATGCAATGGATGCAATGGAAGCAATGGATACAAATGGATGCAATAGATTCAAATGGATGCAATGGATGCAATGGATCCATTGGATGCAATGGATACAAATCAATGCATTGGATGCAATGGATACAAATGGATGCAATGGATGTATTTGATTCAAATGGATGCAATGGATGGCTGCAATGGATGTAATGGATGCATAGGATGCAATTGATTCAAATGGAAGCAATGGATGAAATGGATACAAATGGATGCAATGAATGCAATGGATGCAATTGATTCAAATGGATGCAATGGATTCAAATGGATGCAATGGATGCAATTGATTTAAATGGATGCAATGGATACAATAGATGCAATGGATGCAATGGATACAAATGGATTCAATGAATGCAATGGATGCAATTGATTCAAATGGATGCAATGGATGCAATTGATGCAATGTATGCAATGGATGCAATGGATGCAATGAATGCAATGGATGCAATTGATTCAAATGGATGCAATGGATTCAAATGGATGCAATGGATGCAAATGATTCAAATGGATGCAATAGATGCCATTGATTCAAATGAATGCAATTGATACAAATGGATGCAATGGATGCAATGGATGTATTTGATTCAAATGGATGCAATGGATGCAATAGATGCAAATGATTCAAATGGATGCAATGAATGCAAATGATTCAAATGGATGCAATAGATGCCATTGATTCAAATGGATGCAATTGATACAAATGGATGCAATGGATGCAATGAATGTATTTGATTCAAATAGATGCAATGGATACAAATGGACGCAATGGATGCAATGGATGTATTTGATTCAAATGGATGCAATGGATGCAAATGATTCAAATGGATGCAATGGATGCAATTGATTCAAATGGATGCAATGGATGCAATGGATGCAAATGATTCAAATCGATGCAACGGATACAATTGATTGAGATTGATGCAATGGATACAAATGGATGCAATGGATGTATTTGATTCAAATGGATGCAATGGATGCAATGGCTGCAATGGATGCAATGGATGCAATGGATGCAATGGATGCAAATAATTCAAATGGATGCAATGGATGCAATTTATTCAAATGGATGCAATGGATGCAAATGATTCAAATGGATGCAATGGATGCAATTGATTAAAATGGATGCAATGGATACAAATGGATGCAATGGATGCAATGGATGCAATGGAAGCAATGGATACAAATAGATGCAATGGATTCAAATGGAAGCAATGGATGCAATGGATGCAATGGATACAAATGGATGCAATGGATGCAATTGATTTAAATGGATGCAATGGATACAAATGGATGCAATGAATGCAATGGCTGCAATGGATGCAATGGATGCAATGAATGCAATGGATGCAATGGATGCAATTGATTCAAATGGATGCAATGGATACAAATGGATGCAATGGATGCAATGGATGTATTTGATTCAAATGTATGCAATGGATGCAATGGAAGCAATGGATACAAATAGAACCAATGGATTCAAATGGAAGCAATGGATGCAATAGATGCAATTGATACAAATGGATGCAATGGATGCAATTGATTCAAATGGATGCAATTGATACAAATCAACGAAATGGATGCAATTGATTCAAATGGATGCAATGGATACAAATGGATGCAATAGATGCAAATGGATGCAATGGATGCAATTGATTCAAATGGATGCAATGTATACAATGGCTGCAATAGCTGCAATGTATGCAATGGATGCAATGGATGCAATGGATGCAATGGCTGTATTTGATTCAAATGGATGCAATGGATGCAATGGATGCAATGGATACAAATGGATTCAATGGATGCAATGGATGCAATGGATGCAATTGATTCAAATGCATGCAATGGAAACAATGGCTGCAATGGATGCAATTGATTCAAATGGATGCAATAGATGCAATTGATTCAAATGGATGCAATAAATAAGAATGGATGCATTGGATGCAATGGATGTTTTTTAAATCAAATGGATGCACTGGATGCAAAGGATGCAATGGATACAAATGGAGGCAATGGATGCATTGGATGCAAATGGATGCAATGGATGCAATAGATGTATTTGATTCAAATGGATGCAATGGATGCAATGGAAGCAATGGATACAAATGGATGCAATATATTCAAATGGATGTAATGGATGCAATGGATGCAATTGATTTAAATGGAAGCAATGGATGAAATGGATACAAATGGATGCAATGAATGCAATCGATGTATTTGATTCAAATGGATGCAATGGATGCAATGGAAGCAATGGATACAAATGGATACAATGGATTCAAATGGATGCAATAGATGCAATGGATGCAATGGATACAATGGATGCAATGGATGCAATGGATGCAAATGATTCAAATGGATGCAATGGATGCAATTTATTCAAATAGATGCAATGGATGCATTTGATTCAAATGGATGCAATGCATTCAAATGG
The DNA here is from genome assembly GCA_963854355.1 of Epinotia brunnichana. Taxonomy (NCBI): domain Eukaryota; kingdom Metazoa; phylum Arthropoda; class Insecta; order Lepidoptera; family Tortricidae; genus Epinotia; species Epinotia brunnichana. The sequence continues at coordinate 37,710,529 of OY977939.1, forward strand.
ATGCAATGGATGCAAATGATTCAAATGGATGCAATAGATGCCATTGATTCAAATGGATGCAATTGACACAAATGGATGCAATGGATGCAATGAATGTATTTGATTCAAATAGATGCAATGGATACAAATGGATGCAATGGATGTATTTGATTCAAATGGATGCAATGGATGCAAATGATTCAAATGGATGCAATGGAAGCAATTGATTCAAATGGATGCAATGGATGCAATGGATGCAAATGATTCAAATCGATGCAACGGATACAATTGATTGAAATTGATGCAATGGATACAAATGGATGCAATGGATGTATTTGATTCAAATGGATGCAATGGATGCAATGGCTGCAATGGATGCAATGGATGCAATGGATGCAATGGATGCAATGGATGCAAATGATTCAAATGGATGCAATGGATGCAATTTATTCAAATGGATGCAATGGATGCAATGGATGCAAATGATTCAAATGGATGCAATGGATGCAATTGATTAAAATGGATGCAATGGATACAAATGGATGCAATGGATGCAATGGATGCAATGGAAGCAATGGATACAAATAGATGCAATGGATTCAAATGGAAGCAATGGATGCAATGGATGCAATGGATACAAATGGATGCAATGGATGCAATTGATTTAAATGGATGCAATGGATACAAATGGATGCAATGAATGCAATGGCTGCAATGGATGCAATGGATGCAATGAATGCAATGGATGCAATGGATGCAAATGATTCAAATGGATGCAATGGATGCAATTTATTCAAATGGATGCAATAGATGCAATGGATGCAAATGATTCAAATGGATGCAATGGATGCAATTGATTCAAATGGATGCAATGGATACAAATGGATGCAATGGATGCAATGGATGTATTTGATTCAAATGTATGCAATGGAAGCAATGGATACAAATAGAACCAATGGATTCAAATGGAAGCAATGGATGCAATGGATGCAATGGATACAAATGGATGCAATGGATGCAATTGATTCAAATGGATGCAATTGATACAAATCAACAAAATGGATGCAATTGATTCAAATGGATGCAATGGATACAAATGGATGCAATGGATGCAAATGGATGCAATGGATGCAATTGATTCAAATGGATGCAATGGATTTATTTGATTCAAATGTATGCAATGGATGCAATGGAAGCAATGGATACAAATAGAACCAATGGATTCAAATGGAAGCAATGGATGCAATGGATGCAATGGATACAAATGGATGCAATGGCCGCAATTGATTCAAATGGATGCAATTGATACAAATCAACGAAATGGATGCAATTGATTCAAATGGATGCAATGGATACAAATGGATGCAATGGATGCAAATGGATGCAATGGATGCAATTGATTCAAATGGATGCAATGGATACAATGGCTGCAATAGCTGCAATGTATGCAATGGATGCAATGGATGCAATGGATGTATTTGATTCAAATGGATGCAATGGATGCAATGGATGCAATGGATACAAATGGATTCAATGGATGCAATGGATGCAATGGATGCAATTGATTCAAATGGATGCAATGGATACAATGGCTGCAATGGATGCAATTGATTCAAATGGATGCAATGGATGCAATTGATTCAAATGGATGCAATTAATACAAATGGATGCAAAGGATGCAATGGATACAAATGGATGGAATGGATGGAATAGATGCAATTGATTCAAATGGATGCAATGGATGCAATGGCTGCAATGGATGCAATGGATGCCATGGATGCAAATGATTCAAATGGATGCAATTGATGCAATTGATTCAAATGGATGCAATGGATTCAAATGGATACAATGGATACAAATGGATGCAATGGATGCAATGGATGCAATGGATGCAATGGATGCAATGGATGCAAATGATTCAAATGGATGCAATGAATACAAATGTATACAATGGATGCAATTGATTCAAATGGATGCAATGGATACAATGGCTGCAATGGCTGCAATGGATGCAATGGATGCAATGGATGCAATGGATGTATTTGATTCAAATGGATGCAATGGATGCAATGGATACAAATGGATTCAATGGATGCAATGGATGCAATGGATGCAATTGATTCAAATGGATGCAATAGATGCATTTGATTAATAAAGATGCAATTAATTCAAATGGATGCAATAGCAATTGATTCAAATGGATGCAATGGATACAAATGGATGCAATAGATGTATTTGATTTAAATGGATGCAATGGATACAAATGGATGCAATGGATGCAATTGATTCAAATGGATGCAATGGATACAATTGATTCAAATGGATGCAATGGATGCAATGGATACAAATGGATGCAATGAATGCAATTTATTCAAATGGATGCAATGGATGCAATTGATACAAATAAATGCAATGGATACAAATGGATGCAATGGATGCAATTGATTCAAATGGATGCAAAGGATGCAATGGATGCATATGATTTAATTTGATGTAATAGATGCAATTGATTCAAATGGATACAATGGATGCAATGGATGCAATTGATTCAAATGGATGCAATGGATGCAATGGCTGCAATGGATGCAATGGATGCAATGAATGCAATGGATTCAAATGGATGCAATGGATGCAATTGATTTAAATGGATGCAATGGATACAATAGATGCAATGGATGCAATGGATACAAATGGATGCAATGAATGCAATGGATGCAATTGATTCAAATGGATGCAATGTATTCAAATGGATGCAATGGATGCAATTGATTCAAATGGATGCAATGGATACAAATAGATGCAATGGATGCAATGGCTGCAATGGATGCAATGGATGCAATGGATGCAATGGATGCAATGGATGCAATGTATGCAATGGATGCAATGTATACAAATGGATGCAATGAATGCAATGGATGCAATTGATTCAAATGGATGCAATGGATTCAAATGGATGCAATAGATGCAAATGATTCAAATGGATGCAATGGATGCAATTGATTCAAATGGATGCAATAGATACAAATGGATGCAATGGATGTATTTGAATCAATGGATGCAATGGATGCAATGGATGCAATGGATGCAATTTTTTCAAATGGATGCAATGGATGCAAATGATTCAAATGGATGCAATGGATGCAATTGATTCAAATGGATGCAATGGATACAAATGGATGCAATGGATGCAATAGATGTATTTGATTCAAATGTATGCAATGGATACAATGGCTGCAATGGATGCAATGGATGCAATGGATGCAATGGATGTATTTGATTCAAATGGATGCAATGGATTCAAATGGATACAATGGATACAAATGGATGCAATGGATGCAATGGATGCAATGGATGCAATGGATGCAATGGATGCAAATGATTCAAATGGATGCAATGAATACAAATGTATACAATGGATGCAATTGATTCAAATGGATGCAATGGATACAATGGCTGCAATGGCTGCAATGGATGCAATGGATGCAATGGATGCAATGGATGTATTTGATTCAAATGGATGCAATGGATGCAATGGATACAAATGGATTCAATGGATGCAATGGATGCAATGGATGCAATTGATTCAAATGGATGCAATAGATGCATTTGATTAATAAAGATGCAATTAATTCAAATGGATGCAATAGCAATTGATTCAAATGGATGCAATGGATACAAATGGATGCAATAGATGTATTTGATTTAAATGGATGCAATGGATACAAATGGATGCAATGGATGCAATTGATTCAAATGGATGCAATGGATACAATTGATTCAAATGGATGCAATGGATGCAATGGATACAAATGGATGCAATGAATGCAATTTATTCAAATGGATGCAATGGATGCAATTGATACAAATAAATGCAATGGATACAAATGGATGCAATGGATGCAATTGATTCAAATGGATGCAAAGGATGCAATGGATGCATATGATTTAATTTGATGTAATAGATGCAATTGATTCAAATGGATACAATGGATGCAATGGATGCAATTGATTCAAATGGATGCAATGGATGCAATGGCTGCAATGGATGCAATGGATGCAATGAATGCAATGGATTCAAATGGATGCAATGGATGCAATTGATTTAAATGGATGCAATGGATACAATAGATGCAATGGATGCAATGGATACAAATGGATGCAATGAATGCAATGGATGCAATTGATTCAAATGGATGCAATGTATTCAAATGGATGCAATGGATGCAATTGATTCAAATGGATGCAATGGATACAAATAGATGCAATGGATGCAATGGCTGCAATGGATGCAATGGATGCAATGGATGCAATGGATGCAATGGATGCAATGTATGCAATGGATGCAATGTATACAAATGGATGCAATGAATGCAATGGATGCAATTGATTCAAATGGATGCAATGGATTCAAATGGATGCAATAGATGCAAATGATTCAAATGGATGCAATGGATGCAATTGATTCAAATGGATGCAATAGATACAAATGGATGCAATGGATGTATTTGAATCAATGGATGCAATGGATGCAATGGATGCAATGGATGCAATTTTTTCAAATGGATGCAATGGATGCAAATGATTCAAATGGATGCAATGGATGCAATTGATTCAAATGGATGCAATGGATACAAATGGATGCAATGGATGCAATAGATGTATTTGATTCAAATGTATGCAATGGATACAATGGCTGCAATGGATGCAATGGATGCAATGGATGCAATGGATGTATTTGATTCAAATGGATGCAATGGATGCAATGGATGCAATGGATACAAATGGATTCAATGGATGCAATGGATGCAATGGATGCAATTGATTCAAATGGATGCAATGGATACAATGGCTGCAATGGGTGCAATTGATTTAAATGGATGCAATGGATGCAATTGATTCAAATGGATGCAATGAATACAAATGGATGCAATGGATGTTTTAAATTCAAATGGATTCACTGGATGCAAAGGTTGCAATGGATACAAATGGATGCAATGGATGGAATGGATGCAATTGATTGAAATGGATGCAATGGATTCAAATGGATACAATGGATACAAATGGATGCAATGGATGCAATGAATGTATTTGAATTACATGGATGCAATGAATGCAATTGATTCAAATGGATGCAATGGATTCAAATGGATGCAATGGATGCTATTGATTCAAATGGATGCAATGGATGCAATTGATTCAAATAGATGCAATGGATACAAATGGATGCAATGGATGCAATGAATACAAATGGATACAATGGATGCAATTGATTCAAATGGATGCAATGGATACAATGGCTGCAATGGCTGCAATGGATGCAATGGATGCAATGGATGCAATGGATGTATTTGATACAAATGGATGCAATGGATGCAATGGATACAAATGGATTCAATGGATGCAATGGATGCAATGGATGCAATTGATTCAAATGAATGCAATGGATACAATGGCTGCAATGGATGCAATTGATTCAAATGGATGCAATGGATGCAAATGATTCAAATGGATGCAATGAATACAAATGGATGCAATGGATGCAATGGATATTTTTAATTCAAATGAATGAACTGGATGCAACGGTTGCAATGGATACAAATGGATGCAATTGATGGAATGGATGCAATTGATTCAAATGGATGCAATGGATACTAATGGATGCAATGGATGCAATGGCTGCAATGGATGCAATGGATGCAATGAATGCAATGGATGCAATGGATGCAATGGATGCAAATGATTCAAATGGATGCAATGGATGCAATTTATTCAAATGGATGCAATGGATGCAATGGATGCAAATTATTCAAATGGATGCAATGGATGCAATTGATTCAAATGGATGCATTGGATACAAATGGATGCAATGGATGCAATGGATGTATTTGATTCAAATGCATGCAATGGATGCAATGGAAGCAATGGATACAAATAGAACCAATGGATTCAAATGGAAGCAATGGATGCAATGGATACAAATGGATGCAATGGATGCAATTGATTCAAATGGATGCAATTGATACAAATCAACGAAATGGATGCAATTGATTCAAATGGATGCAATGGATACAAATGGATGCAATGGATGCAAATGGATGCAATGGATGCAATTGATTCAAATGGATGCAATGGATACAATGGCTGCAATAGCTGCAATGTATGCAATGGATGCAATGGATGTATTTGATTCAAATGGATGCAATGGATGCAATGGATGCAATGGATACAAATGGATTCAATGGATGCAATGGATTCAATGGATTCAAATGGATGCAATGGATGCAATGGATGTAATAGATGCAATGGATACAAATCAATGCCATGGATGCAATGGATACAAATGGATGCAATGGATGCAATGGATGTATTTGATTCAAATGGATGCAATGGATGGCTGCAATGGATGTAATGGATGCATAGGATGCAATTTATTCAAATGGAAGCAATGGATGAAATGGATACAAATGGATGCAATGAATGCAATGGATGCAATTGATTCAAACGGATGCAATGGATTCAAATGGATGCAATGGATGCAATTGATTTAAATGGATGCAATGGATACAATAGATGCAATGGATGCAATGGATACAAATAGATGCAATGGATGCAATTGATTCAAATGGATGCAATGGATTCAAATGGATGCAATGGATGCAATTGATTCGAATGGATGCAATGGATACAAATAGATGCAATGGATGCAATGGCTGCAATGGATGCAATGGATGCAATGGATGCAATGGATGCAATGGATGCAATGGAAGCAATGGATACCAATGGATGCAATGAATGCAATGGATGCAATTGATTCAAATGGATGCAATGGATTCAAATGGATGCAATGGATGCAACTGATTTAAATGGATGCAATGGATGCAATTGATTCAAATGGATGCAATAGATACAAATGGATGCAATGGATGTATTTGATTCAAATCGATGCAATGGATGCAATGGCTGCAATGGATGCAATGGATACAAATGGATGCAATGGATGCAATGGATAGATGCATTGCATTTAAATGGATGCAATGGATAAAAATGGATGCAATGGATGCAATTGATTCAAATGGATGCAATGGATACAAATGGATGCAATGGATGTATTTGATTCAAATGGATGCAATGGATGCAATGGCTGCAATGGATGCAATGGATGCAAATGGATGCAATGGATGCAATGGATGCAATGGATGCAAATGGATGCAATGGATGCAATGGATGTATTTGAATCAAATAGATGCAATGGATGCAATGGAAGCAATGGATACAAATGGATGCAATAGATTCAAATGGATGCAATGGATGCAATGGATCCATTGGATGCAATGGATACAAATCAATGCATTGGATGCAATGGATACAAATGGATGCAATGGATGTATTTGATTCAAATGGATGCAATGGATGGCTGCAATGGATGTAATGGATGCATAGGATGCAATTGATTCAAATGGAAGCAATGGATGAAATGGATACAAATGGATGCAATGAATGCAATGGATGCAATTGATTCAAATGGATGCAATGGATTCAAATGGATGCAATGGATGCAATTGATTTAAATGGATGCAATGGATACAATAGATGCAATGGATGCAATGGATACAAATGGATTCAATGAATGCAATGGATGCAATTGATTCAAATGGATGCAATGGATGCAATTGATGCAATGTATGCAATGGATGCAATGGATGCAATGAATGCAATGGATGCAATTGATTCAAATGGATGCAATGGATTCAAATGGATGCAATGGATGCAAATGATTCAAATGGATGCAATAGATGCCATTGATTCAAATGAATGCAATTGATACAAATGGATGCAATGGATGCAATGGATGTATTTGATTCAAATGGATGCAATGGATGCAATAGATGCAAATGATTCAAATGGATGCAATGAATGCAAATGATTCAAATGGATGCAATAGATGCCATTGATTCAAATGGATGCAATTGATACAAATGGATGCAATGGATGCAATGAATGTATTTGATTCAAATAGATGCAATGGATACAAATGGACGCAATGGATGCAATGGATGTATTTGATTCAAATGGATGCAATGGATGCAAATGATTCAAATGGATGCAATGGATGCAATTGATTCAAATGGATGCAATGGATGCAATGGATGCAAATGATTCAAATCGATGCAACGGATACAATTGATTGAGATTGATGCAATGGATACAAATGGATGCAATGGATGTATTTGATTCAAATGGATGCAATGGATGCAATGGCTGCAATGGATGCAATGGATGCAATGGATGCAATGGATGCAAATAATTCAAATGGATGCAATGGATGCAATTTATTCAAATGGATGCAATGGATGCAAATGATTCAAATGGATGCAATGGATGCAATTGATTAAAATGGATGCAATGGATACAAATGGATGCAATGGATGCAATGGATGCAATGGAAGCAATGGATACAAATAGATGCAATGGATTCAAATGGAAGCAATGGATGCAATGGATGCAATGGATACAAATGGATGCAATGGATGCAATTGATTTAAATGGATGCAATGGATACAAATGGATGCAATGAATGCAATGGCTGCAATGGATGCAATGGATGCAATGAATGCAATGGATGCAATGGATGCAATTGATTCAAATGGATGCAATGGATACAAATGGATGCAATGGATGCAATGGATGTATTTGATTCAAATGTATGCAATGGATGCAATGGAAGCAATGGATACAAATAGAACCAATGGATTCAAATGGAAGCAATGGATGCAATAGATGCAATTGATACAAATGGATGCAATGGATGCAATTGATTCAAATGGATGCAATTGATACAAATCAACGAAATGGATGCAATTGATTCAAATGGATGCAATGGATACAAATGAATGCAATAGATGCAAATGGATGCAATGGATGCAATTGATTCAAATGGATGCAATGTATACAATGGCTGCAATAGCTGCAATGTATGCAATGGATGCAATGGATGCAATGGATGCAATGGATGTATTTGATTCAAATGGATGCAATGGATGCAATGGATGCAATGGATACAAATGGATTCAATGGATGCAATGGATGCAATGGATGCAATTGATTCAAATGCATGCAATGGAAACAATGGCTGCAATGGATGCAATTGATTCAAATGGATGCAATAGATGCAATTGATTCAAATGGATGCAATAAATAAGAATGGATGCATTGGATGCAATGGATGTTTTTTAAATCAAATGGATGCACTGGATGCAAAGGATGCAATGGATACAAATGGAGGCAATGGATGCATTGGATGCAAATGGATGCAATGGATGCAATAGATGTATTTGATTCAAATGGATGCAATGGATGCAATGGAAGCAATGGATACAAATGGATGCAATATATTCAAATGGATGTAATGGATGCAATGGATGCAATTGATTTAAATGGAAGCAATGGATGAAATGGATACAAATGGATGCAATGAATGCAATCGATGTATTTGATTCAAATGGATGCAATGGATGCAATGGAAGCAATGGATACAAATGGATACAATGGATTCAAATGGATGCAATAGATGCAATGGATGCAATGGATACAATGGATGCAATGGATGCAATGGATGCAAATGATTCAAATGGATGCAATGGATGCAATTTATTCAAATAGATGCAATGGATGCATTTGATTCAAATGGATGCAATGAATTCAAATGGATGCCATAGATGCAATTGATTCAAATAGATGCAATGGATACAAATGGATGCATTGTATGTATTTGATTCAAATGGATGCAATGGATGCAATGGCTGCAATGGATGCAATGGATACAAATGGATGCAATGGATGCAATGGATGGATGCATTGCATTTAAATGAATGCAATGGATAAAAATGGATGCATTGGATGCAATGGATGCAATTGATTCAAATGGATGCAATGGATGAAATGGATACAAATGGATGCAATGAATGCAATCGATGTATTTGATTCAAATGGATGCAATGGATGCAATGGAAGCAATGGATACAAATGGATACAAAAGATTCAAATGGATGCAATAGATGCAATGGATGCAATGGATACAATGGATGCAATGGATGCAATGGATGCAAATGATTCAAATGGATGCAATGGATGCAATTTATTCAAATAGATGCAATGGATGCATTTGATTCAAATGGATGCAATGAATTCAAATGGATGCCATAGATGCAATTGATTCAAATAGATGCAATGGATACAAATGGATGCATTGGATGTATTTGATTCAAATGGATGCAATGGATGCAATGGCTGCAATGGATGCAATGGATACAAATGGATGCAATGGATGCAATGGATGGATGCATTGCATTTAAATGAATGCAATGGATAAAAATGGATGCATTGGATGCAATGGATGCAATTGATTCAAATGGATGCAATGGATGCAATGTATACAAATGGATGAAATGAATGCAATGGATGCAATTGATTCAAATGGATGCAATGGATTCAAATGGATGCAATGGATGCAAATGATTCAAATGGATGCAATGGATGCAATTGATTCAAATGGATGCAATAGATACAAATGAATGCATTCAAATCGATGCAATGGATGCAATGGCTGCAATGGATGCAATGGATGCAATGGATGCAATGGATGCAATGGATGCAATGGATGCAATGGATGCAAATGATTCAAATGGATGCAATGGATGCATTTTTTTCAAATGGATGCAATGGATGCAAATGATTCAAATAGATGCAATGGATGCAATTGATTCAAATGGATGCAATAAATAAGAATGGATGCATTGGATGCAATGGATGTTTTTTAAATCAAATTGATGCACTGGATGCAAAGGATGCAATGGATACAAATGAAGGCAATGGATGCAATGGATGCAAATGGATGCAATGGATGCAATGGATACAAATGGATGCAATGGATGCAATTGATTCAAATGGATGCAATTGATACAAATCAATGAAATGGATGCAATTGCTACAAATGGATGCAATGGATACAAATGGATGCAATGGATGCAATGAATACAAATGGATGCAATGGATGCAATTGATTCAAATGGATGCAATGGATACAATGGCTGCAATGGATGCAATGGATGCAATGGATGCAATGGATGTATTTGATTCAAATGGATGCAATGGATGCAATGGATGCAATGGATACAAATGGATTCAATGGATGCAATGGATGCAATGGATGCAATTGATTCAAATGGATGCAATGGATACAATGGCTGCAATGGATGCAATTGATTCAAATGGATGCAATGGATGCAATTGATTCAAATGGATGCAATTAATACAAATGGATGCAATGGATGCAATGGATGTTTTTGATTCAAATGGATGCACTGGATGCAAAGGATGCAATGGATACAAATGGATGGAATGGATGGAATAGATGCAATTGATTCAAATGGATGCAATGGATGCAATGGATGTATTTGAATCACATGGATGCAATAGATGCAATTGATTTAAATGGATACAATGGATTCAAATGGATGCAATGGATGCTATTGATTCAAATGGATGCAATGGATGCAATTGATTCAAATGGATGCAATGGATACAAATGGATGCAATGGATGCAATGGCTGCAATGGATGCAATGGATGCAATGAATGCAATGGATGCAAATGATTCAAATGGATGCAATGGATGCAATTTATTAAAATGGATGCAATGGATGCAATGGATGCAAATGATTCAAATGGATGCAATGGATGCAATTGATTCAAATGGATGCAATGGATACAAATGGATGCAATGGATGCAATGGATGTATTTGATTCAAATGTATGCAATGGAAGCAATGGATACAAATAGAACCAATGGATTCAAATGGAAGCAATGGATGCAATGGATGCAATGGATACAAATGGATGCAATGGATGCAATTGATTTAAATGGATGCAATTGATACAAATCAATGAAATGGATGCAATTGATTCAAATGGATGCAATGGATGCAATTGATTCAAATAGATGCAATGGATACAAATGATGCAATGGATGCAATGAATACAAATGGATACAATGGATGCAATTGATTCAAATGGATGCAATGGATACAATGGCTGGAATGGCTGCAATGGATGCAATGGATGCAATGGATGCAATGGATGTATTTGATTCAAATGGATGCAATGGATGCAATGGATGCAATGAATACAAATGGATTCAATGGATGCAATGGATGCAATGGATGCAATTGATTCAAATGAATGCAATGGATACAATGGCTGCAATGGATGCAATTGATTCAAATGGATGCAATGGATGCAATTGATTCAAATGGATGGAATGAATACAAATGGATGCAATGGATGCAATGGATGTTTTTAATTCAAATGAATGAACTGGATGCAAAGGTTGCAATGGATACAAATGGATGCAATGGATGGAATGGATGCAATTGATTGAAATTGATGCAATGGATTCAAATGGATACAATGGATACAAATGGATGCAATTGATGCAATGGATGTATTTGAATCACATGGATGCAATGGATGCAATTGATTCAAATGGATACAATGGATTCAAATGGATGCAATGGATGCTATTGATTCAAATGGATGCAATGGATGCAATTGATTCAAATGGATGCAATGGATACAAATGGATGCAATGGATGCAATGGCTGCAATGGATGCAATGGATGCAATGAATGCAATGGATGCAAATGATTCAAATGGATGCAATGGATGCAATTTATTAAAATGGATGCAATGGATGCAATGGATGCAAATGATTCAAATGGATGCAATGGATGCAATTGATTCAAATGGATGCAATGGATACAAATGGATGCAATGGATGCAATGGATGTATTTGATTCAAATGTATGCAATGGATGCAATGGAAGCAATGGATACAAATAGAACCAATGGATTCAAATGGAAGCAATGGATGCAATGGATGCAATGGATACAAATGGATGCAATGGATGCAATTGTTTCAAATGGATGCAATTGATACAAATCAACGAAATGGATGCAATTGATTCAAATGGATGCAATGGATGCAATGGAAGCAATGGATTCAAATGGATGCAATAGATTCAAATGGATGCAATGGATGCAATGGATGTAATAGATGCAATGGATACAAATTAATGCCATGGATGCAATGGATACAAATGGATGCAATGGATGCAATGGATGTATTTGATTCAAATGAATGCAATGAATGGCTGCAATGGATGTAATGGATGCATAGGATGCATTTGATTCAAATGGAAGCAATGGATGAAATGGATACAAATGGATGCAATGAATGCAATGGATGCAATTGATTCAAACGGATGCAATGGATTCAAATGGATGCAATGGATGCAATTGATTTAAATGGATGCAATGGATACAAATGGATGCAATGAATGCAATGGATGCAATTGATTCAAATGGATGCAATGGATTCAAATGGATGCAATGGATGCGATTGATTCAAATTAATGCAATGGATACAAATAGATGCAATGGATGCAATGGCTGCAATGGATGATATGGATGCTATGGATGCAATGGATGCAATGGATGCAATGGATGCAATGGATGCAATGGATGCAATGGATACCAATGGATGCAATGAATGCAATGGATGCAATGGATTCAAATGGATGCAATGGATTCAAATGGATGCAATGGATGCAAATGATTTAAATGGATGCAATGGATGCAATTGATTCAAATGGATGCAATAGATACAAATGGATGCAATGGACGTATTTGATTCAAATCGATGCAATGGATGCAATGGCTGCAATGGATGCAATGGATACAAATGGATGCAATGGATGCAATGGATGGATGCATTGCATTTAAATGGATGCAATGGATAAAAATGGATGCAAAGGATGCAATGGATGCAATTAATTCAAATGGATGCAATGGATACAAATGGATGCAATGGATGTATTTGATTCAAATGGATGCAATGGATGCAATGGCTGCAATTGATGCAATGGATGCAAATGGATGCAATGGATGCAATGGATGCAATGGATGCAAATGGATGCAATGGATGCAAATGGATGCAATGGATGCAATGGATGTATTTGAATCAAATAGATGCAATGGATGCAATGGAAGCAATGGATACAAATGGATGCAATAGATTCAAATGGATGCAATGGATGCAATGGATGCATTGGATGCAATGGATACAAATCAATGCATTGGATGCAATGGATACAAATGGATGCAATGGATGTATTTGATTCAAATGGATGCAATGGATGTAATGGATGCATAGGATGCAATTGATTCAAATGGAAGCAATGGATGAAATGGATACAAATGGATGCAATGAATGCAATGGATGCAATTGATTCAAATGGATGCAATGGATTCAAATGGATGCAATGGATGCAATTGATTTAAATGGATGCAATGGATACAATAGATGCAATGGATGCAATGGATACAAATGGATGCAATGAATGCAATGGATGATATTGATTCAAATGGATGCAATGGATTCAAATGGATGCAATGGATGCAATTGATTCAAATGGATGCAATGGATACAAATAGATGCAATGGATGCAATGGCTGCAATGGATGCAATGGATGCAATGGATGCAATGGATGCAATGGATGCAATGGATGCAATGGATACAAATGGATGCAATGAATGCAATAGATGCAATTGATTCAAATGGATGCAATGGATTCAAATGGATGCAATGGATGCAATTGATTGAAATGGATGCAATGGATACAAATAGATGCAATGGATGCAATGGCTGCAATGGATGCAATGGATGCAATGGATGCAATGGATGCAATGGATGCAATGGATGCAATGGATACAAATGGATGCAATGAATGCAATGGATGCAATTGATTCAAATGGATGCAATGGATTCAAATGGATGCAATGGATGCAAATGATTCAAATGGATGCAATAGATGCCATTGATTCAAATGGATGCAATTGATACAAATGGATGCAATGGATGCAATGAATGTATTTGATTCAAATAGATGCAATGGATACAAATGGATGCAATGGATGCAATGGATGTATTTGATTCAAATGGATGCAATGGATGCAATAGATGCAAATGATTCAAATGGATGTAATGGATGCAATTGATTCAAATGGATGCAATGGATGCAATGGATGCAAATGATTCAAATCGATGCAACGGATACAATTGATTGAGATTGATGCAATAAATACAAATGGATGCAATGGATGTGTTTGATTCAAATGGATGCAATGGATGCAATGGCTGCAATGGATGCAATGGATGAAATGGATGCAATGGATGCAAATGATTCAAATGGATGCAATGGATGCAATTTATTCAAATGGATGCAATGGATGCAATGGATGCAAATGATTCAAATGGATGCAATGGATGCAATTGATTCAAATGGATGCAATGGATACAAATGGATGCAATGGATGCAATGGATGCAATGGAAGCAATGGATACAAATAGATGCAATGGATTCAAATGGAAGCAATGGAATCAATGGATGCAATTGATTCAAATGGATGCAATTGATACAAATCAATGAAATGGATGCAATTGATTCAAATGGATGCAAAGGATACAAATGGATGCAATGGATGCAATGAATACAAATGGATGCAATGGATGCAATTGATTCAAATGGATGCAATGGATACTAATAGATTCAATGGATGCAATGGATGCAATGGATGCAATTGATTCAAATGGATGCTGTTACGGATCGGGTGTCGCCGGGAGAAATGGAAAACACTTGTGAACTATGAACAGTTTATAATTGTCTATCACACACACGAAATAGTACAGTATAAAACAATAGCGGTGTGCGGGCGTCTCGCGCGGATAGCTTTTACCGACTGACTATGACACCGCACACACATCAACATGAACAGGCGCTCGGCCACAGCCAAAACTACCCCTATATTTATAGTGACATACGTCTACCCACCCTAACAAAAAACACATGCAAACAGAATATCCAGGTAACAAAATATGAGCACGTCGCTAACATTTCCCCACCCTGAGTGCTGTCTCAGCACTCGACACTCATTGGTATTCGAGCGACGCGCGAAGCAGAACGTCTTAACGTACCAGTTTTGGTTTTCACCTCCATCACTCTGACGCGGCCATCTCGGCCAGGGAAAACGCATTTAATCACTCTTTTCAGCCACACGTTTCTCTGCGCAGCCGGATCTACAATGAGAACTAAATCACCTACCTGAAGTGGGTTCTGTTCCTGGGTCCATTTCGTCCTTGGTATAAGGTCTGGCAGAATCTCCTTGACCCATCTTGTCCAGTACATGTCGGCTAACCTTTGAGATTTGCGCCATTGCTTCCGGGAGTAGAGATCGGAGTCATCAAAGGCGCCTGCTGCAGGTAGGTGTGAAGCTGCCCCCATAATGAGGAAGTGGTTTGGGGTAAGTGTTTCCTCACTGCCAGGCTCGACGGACACATGTGTCAACGGTCGTCCGTTCACCATGTTCTCGACCTCTGTCATTAGGGTACTAAGTACCTCATCCTTCGGAGCACGCTCTTTCAAAATCACCTTTAAAGACGTTTTTACGCTCCTTATAAGGCGCTCCCAAGCCCCACCCCAGTGAGGGCTAGCGGGTGGAATAAAAGTCCACTGCACTCCATAATTAACACCTTTATTTTTCAGGTCCTCTTCATCCAGTTCCTGCAAACACCTTTTTAACTCCGTGTTAGCACCGCGTAGATTCGTCCCGTTATCTGAATAAAGGTACTTGGGCCAGCCTCGCCTGGCTGCCATACGTCGAAGAGCCATTATCAGCGAGTCCGAGGTAAGTGAATGTACAAGTTCCAGGTGTATTGCCCTCAGCGTGAGACAAGTGAACAGTACGCCATATCTGCGCTCGTGACGTCTACCTACTGTCACCTCCATTGGTCCGAACAGATCTAAACCACAGTACGTAAAGGGCCTCTGGTGATGTGCAAGACGTGCCTCTGGTAAGTTTCCCATTCTAGGTACCTCTGGCTTCGCTTTCTGGATCCTACAGTACATGCAACCAGATACTACGGCCTTCACTGTTGGTCGCAGCTTGAATAACCAATATTTTTGTTTCAGGTCATTCACGACTCCTTCGTGGTTTCCATGCGCGGCTTTTTCGTGGTAGCTCCGGACCAGCAACCTGGACACGGCGTGCTTTCCATCCAGTATAATGGGCCTCTTTGTTTCAGGTGCGACGTTTAATGCGGCATCTATACGGCCGCTGCATCGAAGAAGTCCGTGCTCGTCTAAAAACGGCGATAACTTCGAGAGTTTACTGCAGCGGCTCAAAACGTTACCCTTCCTTATATCAGCTATGTCGTCACCAAACAATTCTTGTTGCGCTTGTTTTAGCAGCAGTCGCTCAGCTCGCTCCATCATCGTACAATCTATATCTGCGGAACGACGTTTACATTTATCAACAAATTTTAGTACTGCTGCCGTTGACCTCAGCAAGCGCAACCACGAAGAAAATCGGGAGACGTCAGGAACAGGTAAGTTACTTTTTTCACGTTGAAGTAGATTTATACACTCTAAGGCAATTTCATTTATTTCAGGATTTACCAAATCACTCGGCCATTGCGACTCATCACCGTGAAGAAAATCTGGACCATTCATCCACTGACTCTTAAATATGGTTTCGTCATAAACCTCTCGAGTACCTACATCCGCTACGTTTAACTTGGTAGGTATATAACGCCATTCATTAGCGCGCGACAACTCATCTATTTCTCCCAACCGGTTTGCAATGAATATATTGTAGTTTCGCGCGCCATTCCTGATCCAGTGCAATACAGTCGTCGAGTCGCACCAATAGTACCGCTGCACCGTAGTAATTTTATGTTCACGCTGCACGCTGTCTGCGAGTCTCGCAGCTAATAATGCAGCCTGAAGTTCCAATTTATTCACAGTGATAGTCTTAACTGGTGCAACTTTGCATTTGCTAGCAACGAAAGCTACGTAAATCTGGCCATTGTTCTCCCATCGCCAATATGCTGCAGCACACATAGCTTTGGTTGAGGAGTCACAAAATAAATGCAATTGCAAGTTATTATAATTATAACAATTAATATCACTCACATTTGCAGCATCCGCGTTCGTAGCCGATACCGGCTCGTAGCACGGCGTAGCAGCGGTCGTAGCGGTCGTAGCACAGGCGTGGGCCCCAGTGGCCGGTTCTCGCTCCGTCCTGCTCGCACCTATGGACGCCTTATAATACCATCTCGGTATGCGTATGTGACTTATTAATTGCAATAAATCTAGCCATTTTACCCATTTGATAAATATGTCATCCAGAATAGCTTCATCCCAATTTATAGATGATTTCCAAGTGTCGCGAAGCATGATTCTTCCTTGTATGGTAAATGGCGCTAAAAATCCAAACACATTAAAAATAGACATCACTACTTTTAACATTATTCTTTTACTAGGTTTTTGATGGCCTAAAACGATCTGCTCAGGAATGCGCTTCAGAGATAGATCGAATCCCAACTCGTCCGTAGCCGGGTACCAGATGAGCCCAAGTGTGCGCTCGCCCTCGAACTGCTGATCAATTTTGAACCTTACTGCAGCTGTCCCGAGGGTTTCATTTGGAACGCTGTCTAGTACTGAAGTACTATTGCTGGTCCAATTGCGAATCTCAAATCCACCTTCCGCGTGTATTTTAGTTACAGTTTTTACCATTTTAATTGCTGTCGCTTCATCTGGCAGACTCTGGATGTAGTCATCAGCGTAGTGAGAGTTGCAGATGGCGTCAACTGCCGCCGGCTCGGTGTGCTCGTAACGCTGCGCATTTTTATTCTTAATAAACTGCGCAACGAAAGGCGAACATTTTGCACCAAAAATTAGGGATGTCATTACGTACGTTTTGACGGGTTCCGTCGGGTCGTCCCGCCATAGAAATCTCAGCGCGTCCTGGTCTTGCGGTTGGATCAGAATACGCAGAAACATATCTTTTATGTCCCCGGACACTCCTATACGATTTTCCCTGAAGCGCAGCATGATCCCCCATAATGACGTCAGAAGGTCAGGCCCTTTGAGCAGATGGTCGTTCAGGCATACACCTTGCACCTGATCTGCTGCATCATAAACCAATCTTAATTTTTTCTTGTTCGGGTTGTCTACTCCGAAGTGACTTAAGTACCATGTCCGTGGCGTGCGCTGAGTATCCTCCAACTTCCTGGCAAAGTTATTAGTAAATAAATGTTTTACCCGCTCAGCATACCTTTCCGCATATGTCGAATCCTTGGCCATCTTTCGCTCGATTCCTTTTAACTGTTTCAGTGCACTCGGGAAAGTGTCAGGCATCAAGCAGTCAGGGTTCTTCCAAGGCAAACCGACGTGCCATCGTCCCTCGACGAGTTGAGCGGTACGCTCAAGATGATCCACGGCCTGAACGTCGTCCCTATTCTGGCGAGGCTTACCTGCTACTCCCATGGAGTCCAACTCGAACGCGCGGCGTACCTCGTCGTGCAGGTCCCGCAGCGCGCGCTGCTCGCTCGCTCCACGCGCCGCCGCCGGCGCCGCGCCCACCAGCAGCGCGGCGTGCGCCCCACCCGTGCTCGCTCCGCGCGTCGCGCCCGACACACGCACTACACCATGAATACACCAACCTAAAGGAGAAAATGTTGCGACCGGCTCGTATGGTTTACCCAATATAATTTCCAAAGGTATCATTAAATTATAGTTATCCTGACCTATTAACATTTCTGGCTTGGAAACAACATTGCTAAGTTCTCTTTGTATTCTATTCAAATAAGGATATTTACTACAATCAATTGCTGATAAGTTTTGCTCAGGTAAACATAACTCATTAACGCTACGTGCTTTGATAGAATGAACCTTATTGTCTTTATCGCAAAGTTCTATATTCACTACCATGGTATCGCACACCATGTCACTTTTATTCCACGGACCGCACACGTGCATGGACTCTCGACGTCCGCTCAGGCCAGCGCGCGCTGCCAATTCCGCACTTATTACTGTCACCGAAGAACCGTCATCCAGAATAGCACTACTTTCGATTACACTGCCGTTGGTCGCGCGGATGCGTATGGGCACAACTTTTAGCAGCACTCTGTTGCTACCCGTGCCGACGTAGCTCACTATCTCCGGGGTAGGTACATCAGCTGATCGCGCCGCGCGCTCGCCTGGCTCGTTAGCGCTCACCTCTGAGCCGTTGTTATTAGTGAAATGTAGCAATCTGTGATGCGCCCCGCCGCAGTCATCCTTGTCGCACACCGGCGCAGTGCATATTTCTCTCTCGTGCCGTGATTCTAAACATTTAAAGCATATACCGTTCCGTTTAACATATTGCCACCTTATCTTACGTAATGCTCGCTTGAACTGCTTACATTCCGGCAGTTTATGACCTTGCTGCGCACGGCAAAAATAGCACTTATCACTTTTCCAACTGTTTTGTCGTTCCGTTTGCAATAGTACAGCTTGCGGCCGAACGTAATTATCTTGTTGTTTAGACCTGTGTTGATCCGAACGGTAATTTTGTAAATAAACATTTGCAGTAGTGGCAATTTTAATAGCTTCCATGTTTAGAAATTCTGACATAATGCTCAATCGTGACCTTGTGCCGGCTTGGATCAAGGGATAGCTGTAATCCGACCACTTAGACACGAGCACTGTAGGGAGTTTTGATATAAGTAATGGCACGATACTTAGACCTTGTATATATTCCTCGCGTCTCACTACTTTCACTGACTCGACGAAGTTTTGTTCTTTTATAGAAAAGTTAACAATGTCCTTTTGGTACTCCGAAGACAAAGGCTGCAGTTTTCTGATATCCTGTAGTAGCCTATTTATTATGCATTCTGGGTCACCGTGACGAAGCTCTAGAGTAGCCATTATGCGCTCAGGTGATGCAGCACTCATAAGCAAAGCTGAGACTGTTTCCTTTGCAGATCTGCGCAGACTCTTCCGCAGTCTCCAGAGATTTTCCTTCGGGCTGAAGTTGCACACATCGGTTGACTCTTGGTACGCCTGCTTAAAATGCAGCCATTCAAGCGGGTCCCCAGAATATTCTGGTAAATCCCGTGGCGTACAAATACGGCTTAAAAAGTTGGCGTTTGATTTATTGTGGACAGATGCAACCGTTAGGTTCTTCACTGCAGCAGCAAGCAGCTGGACAGTCCCATCGGAGGAGCCAGCGGGTGGTACCGCCGGCTGGCGCAGATCACCCGTATCTATACCATTCTCGGGGGCGGCCTGCGGTCTCTCCAACTCCTGTGCGCTGTGTTCCATCCATTTTTCAACATCGCGATGTGTACAGTCCTCACTAGCTTGTGAACTGTATTTTTACTCCTCTTCTAATTCGGCTAGGTCGGCCTCTAACTCCTTATCTATCAACTGCATCCTTATTTCAGCCTTCTTTTTTTCTGCTTCCAGCATTAATCTTTTCCTTTGTGCCAATAACGATGACGTCGTAGACCGTTTAGATTTTGAATTTGTAGCAGCGCGTAATGGCGGCTCGGATAACGGCTTTATCGCACCGGGCAATGGCGCACAGGTCGGCGCGGCCAATAACTTTTGTTCCGACTTTACGCTGCTCTTTTTAGGGGTCTGATATTGCTGCTGGCTAGGTCCTGGCTCTTAAAACTTGGATGTGCTATCCTCTGTTCGTAACTGCTCACGTTCTTTTCGCGCTGTACTACGCGTTTTCATTATGATGGCTCGCGGCGGCGTGTGGTACATGCGTCGATCCGGCTCGAAGACCACTTTGTTACGGATCGGGTGTCGTCGGGAGAAATGGAAAACACTTGTGAACTATGAACAGTTTATAATTGTCTATCACACACACGAAATAGTACAGTATAAAACAATAGCGGTGTGCGGGCGTCTCGCGCGGATAGCTTTTACCGACTGACTATGACACCGCACACACACCAACATGAACAGGCGCTCGGCCACAGCCAAAACTACCCCTATATTTATAGTGACATACGTCTACCCACCCTAACAAAAAACACATGCAAACAGAATATCCAGGTAACAAAATATGAGCACGTCGCTAACAGATGCAATGGATACAATGGCTGCAATGGATGCAATTGATTCAAATGGATGCAATGGATGCAATTGATTCAAATGGATGCAATGAATACAAATGGATGCAATGGATGCAATGGATGTTTTTAATTCAAAAAGATGCACTGGATGCAAAGGTTGCAATGGATACAAATGGATGCAATGGATAGAATGGATGCAATTGATTGAAATGGATGCAATGGATGCAATGGCTGCAATAAATGCAATGGATGCAATGGATGAAAATGATTCAAATGGATGCAATTGATGCAATTGATTCAAATAGATGCAATGGATTCAAATGGATACAATGGATACAAATGGATGCAATGGATGCAATGGATGCAATTGATTCAAATGGATGCAATGGATGCAATGGATTCAAATGGATGCAATGGATGCTATTGATTCAAATGGATGCAATGGATGCAATTGATTCAAATGGATGCAATGGATACAAATGGATGCAATGGATGCAATGGCTGCAATGGATGCAATGGATGCAATGGATGCAATGGATGCAATGGATGCAATGGATGCAAATGATTCAAATGGATGCAATGGATGCAATGGATGTATTTGATTCAAATGGATGCAATGGATGGCTGCAATGGATGAAATGGATGCATAGGATGCAATTGATTCAAATGGAAGCAATGGATGAAATGGATACAAATGGATGCAATGGATGCAATGGATGCAATGGATGCAATGGATGCAAATGATTCAAATGGATGCAATGGATGCAATTGATTCAAATGGATGCAATAGATGCATTTGATTCATAAAGATGCAATTAATTCAAATGGATGCAATAGCAATTGATTCAAATGGATGCAATGGATACAAATGGATGCAATGGATGTATTTGATTTAAATGGATGCAATGGATACAAATGGATGCAATGGATGCAATGGATGCAATTGATTCAAATGGATGCAATGGATACAATTGATTCAAATGGATGCAATGGATGCAATGGATACAAATGGATGCAATGAATGCAATTTATTCAAATGGATGCAATGGATGCAATTGATACAAATAAATGCAATGGATACAAATGGATGCAATGGATGCAATTGATTCAAATGGATGCAAAGGATGCAATGGATGCATATGATTTAATTTGATGCAATAGATGCAATTGATTCAAATGGATACAATGGATGCAATGGATGCAATTGATTCAAACGGATGCAATGGATGCAATGGCTGCAATGGATGCAATGGATGCAATGGATGCAATGGATTCAAATGGATGCAATGGATGCAATTGATTTAAATGGATGCAATGGATACAATAGATGCAATGGATGCAATGGATACAAATGGATGCAATGAATGCAATGGATGCAATTGATTCAAATGGATGCAATGGATTCAAATGGATGCAATGGATGCAATTGATTCAAATGGATGCAATGGATACAAATAGATGCAATGGATGCAATGGCTGCAATGGATGCAATGGATGCAATGTATGCAATGGATGCAATGTATACAAATGGATGCAATGAATGCAATGGATGCAATTGATTCAAATGGATGCAATGGATTCAAATGGATGCAATAGATGCAAATGATTCAAATGGATGCAATGGATGCAATTGATTCAAATGGATGCAATAGATACAAATGGATGCAATGGATGTATTTGATTCAAATCGATGCAATGGATGCAATGGCTGCAATGGATGCAATGGATGCAATGGATGCAATGGATGCAATGGATGCAATGGATGCAATTTTTTCAAATGGATGCAATGGATGCAAATGATTCAAATGGATGCAATGGATGCAATTGATTCAAATGGATGCAATGGATACAAATGGATGCAATGGATGCAATCGATGTATTTGATTCAAATGTATGCAATGGATACAATGGCTGCAATGGATACAATGGATGCAATGGATGCAATGGATGTATTTGATTCAAATGGATGCAATGGATGCAATGGATGCAATGGATACAAATGGATTCAATGGATGCAATGGATGCAATGGATGCAATTGATTCAAATGGATAAAATGGATGCAATGGCTGCAATTGATGCAATTGATTCAAATGGATGCAATGGATGCAATTGATTCAAATGGATGCAATGAATACAAATGGATTCAATGGATGTTTTTAATTCAAATGGATGCACTGGATGCAAAGGTTGCAATGGATACAAATGGATGCAATGGATGAAATGGATGCAATTGATTGAAATGGATGCAATGGATTCAAATGGATGCAATGAATACAAATGGATGCAATGGATGCAATGGCTGCAATGGATGCAATGGATGCAATGGATGCAATGGATGCAATGGATGCAATGGATGCAAATGATTCAAATGGATGCAATGGATGCAATGGATGTATTTGATTCAAATGGATGCAATGGATGGCTGCAATGGATGAAATGGATGCATAGGATGCAATTGATTCAAATGGAAGCAATGGATGCAATTGATTCAAATGGATGCAATGGATTCAAATGGATGCAATTGATTTAAATGGATGCAATGGATACAATAGATGCAATGGATGCAATGGATACAAATGGATGCAATGAATGCAATGGATGCAATTGATTCAAATGGATGCAATGGATTCAAATGGATGCAATGGATGCAATTGATTCAAATGGATGCAATGGATTCAAATGGATACAATGGATACAAATGGATGCAATGGATGCAATGGATGCAATGGATGCAATGGATGCAAATAATTTAAATGGATGCAATTGATGCAATTCATTCAAATGGATGCAATAGATGCATTTGATTCATAAAGATGCAATTAATTCAAATGGATGCAATGAATACAAATGGATGCAATGGATGCAATGGATGTTTTTGATTCAAATGGATGCACTGGATGCAAAGGATGCAATGGATACAAATGGAGGCAATGGATGCAATGGATGCAAATGGATGCAATGGATGCAATAGATGTATTTGATTCAAATGGATGCAATGGATGCAATGGAAGCAATGGATTCAAATGGATGCAATAGATTCAAATGGATGCAATGGATGCAATGGATGTAATAGATGCAATGGATACAAATCAATGCCATGGATGCAATGGATACAAATGGATGCAATGGATGCAATGGATGTATTTGATTCAAATGGATGCAATGAATGGCTGCAATGGATGTAATGGATGCATAGGATGCAATTGATTCAAATGGAAGCAATGGATGTAATGGATACAAATGGATGCAATGAATGCAATGGATGCAATTGATTCAAACGGATGCAATGGATTCAAATGGATGCAATGGATGCAATTGATTTAAATGGATGCAATGGATACAAATGGATGCAATGAATGCAATGGATGCAATTGATTCAAATGGATGCAATGGATTCAAATGGATGCAATGGATGCAATTGATTCAAATGAATGCAATGGATACAAATAGATGCAATGGATGCAATGGCTGCAATGGATGCAATGGATGCTATGGATGCAATGGATGCAATGGATGCAATGGATGCAATGGATGCAATGGATGCAATGGATACCAATGGATGCAATGAATGCAATGGATGCAATTGATTCAAATGGATGCAATGGATTCAAATGGATGCAATGGATGCAAATGATTTAAATGGATGCAATGGATGCAATTGATTCAAATGGATGCAATAGATACAAATGGATGCAATGGATGTATTTGATTCAAATCGATGCAATGGATGCAATGGCTGCAATGGATGCAATGGATACAAATGGATGCAATGGATGCAATGGATGGATGCATTGCATTTAAATGGATGCAATGGATAAAAATGGATGCAATGGATGCAATGGATGCAATTGATTCAAATAGATGCAATGGATACAAATGGATGCAATGGATGTATTTGATTCAAATGGATGCAATGGATGCAATGGCTGCAATTGATGCAATGGATGCAAATGGATGCAATGGATGCAATGGATGCAATGGATGCAAATGGATGCAATGGATGCAATGGATGTATTTGAATAAAATAGATGCAATGGATGCAATGGAAGCAATGGATACAAATGGATGCAATAGATTCAAATGGATGCAATGGATGCATTGGATGCAATGGATACAAATCAATGCATTGGATGCAATGGATACAAATGGATGCAATGGATGTATTTGATTCAAATGGATGCAATGGATGGCTGCAATGGATGTAATGGATGCATAGGATGCAATTGATTCAAATGGAAGCAATGGATGAAATGGATACAAATGGATGCAATGAATGCAATGGATGCAATTGATTCAAATGGATGCCATGGATTCAAATGGATGCAATGGATGCAATTGATTTAAATGGATGCAATGGATACAATAGATGCAATGGATGCAATGGATACAAATGGATGCAATGAATGCAATTGATGCAATTGATTCAAATGGATGCAATGGATTCAAATGGATGCAATGGATGCAATTGATTCAAATGGATGCAATGGATACAAATAGATGCAATGGATGCAATGGCTGCAATGGATGCAATGGATGCAATGGATGCAATGGATGCAATGGATGCAATGGATGCAATGGATGCAATGGATGCAATGGATACAAATGGATGCAATGAATGCAATGGATGCAATTGATTCAAATGGATGCAATGGATTCAAATGGATGCAATGGATGCAATTGATTCAAATGGATGCAATGGATACAAATAGATGCAATGGATGCAATGGCTGCAATGGATGCAATGGATGCAATGGATGCAATGGATGCAATGGATGCAATGGATGCAATGGATACAAATGGATGCAATGAATGCAATGGATGCAATTGATTCAAATGGATGCAATGGATTCAAATGGATGCAATGGATGCAAATGATTCAAATGGATGCAATAGATGCCATTGATTCAAATGGATGCAATTGATACAAATGGATGCAATGGATGCAATGAATGTATTTGATTCAAATAGATGCAATGGATACAAATGGATGCAATGGATGCAATGGATGTATTTGATTCAAATGGATGCAATGGATGCAATAGATGCAAATGATTCAAATGGATGTAATGGATGCAATTGATTCAAATGGATGCAATGGATGCAATGGATGCAAATGATTCAAATCGATGCAACGGATACAATTGATTGAGATTGATGCAATAAATACAAATGGATGCAATGGATGTGTTTGATTCAAATGGATGCAATGGATGCAATGGCTGCAATGGATGCAATGGATGAAATGGATGCAATGGATGCAAATGATTCAAATGGATGCAATGGATGCAATTTATTCAAATGGATGCAATGGATGCAATGGATGCAAATGATTCAAATGGATGCAATGGATGCAATTGATTCAAATGGATGCAATGGATACAAATGGATGCAATGGATGCAATGGATGCAATGGAAGCAATGGATACAAATAGATGCAATGGATTCAAATGGAAGCAATGGATGCAATGGATGCAATTGATTCAAATGGATGCAATTGATACAAATCAATGAAATGGATGCAATTGATTCAAATGGATGCAAAGGATACAAATGGATGCAATGGATGCAATGAATACAAATGGATGCAATGGATGCAATTGATTCAAATGGATGCAATGGATACAATGGCTGCAATGGCTGCAATGGATGCAATGGATGCAATGGATGCAATGGATGTATTTGATTCAAATGGATGCAATGGATGCAATCGATGCAATGGATGTATTTGATTCAAATGTATGCAATGGATGCAATGGAAGCAATGGATACAAATAGATGCAATGGATTCAAATGAAAGCAATGGATGCAAAGGATGCAATGGATACAAATGGATGCAATGGATGCAATTGATTCAAATGGATGCAATGGATACAATGGCTGCAATGGCTGCAATGGATGCAAAGGATGCAATGGATGCAATGGATGCAATGGATGTATTTGATTTAAATGGATGCAATGGATGCAATGGATACAAATAGATTCAATGGATGCAATGGATGCAATGGATTCAATTGATTCAAATGAATGCAATGGATACAATGGCTGCAATGGATGCAATTGATTCAAATGGATGCAATGGATGCAATTGATTCAAATGGATGCAATGAATACAAATGGATGCAATGGATGCAATGGCTGCAATGGATGCAATGGATGCAATGGATGCAATGGATGCAATGGATGCAATGGATGCAAATGATTCAAATGGATGCAATGGATGCAATGGATGTATTTGATTCAAATGGATGCAATGGATGGCTGCAATGGATGAAATGGATGCATAGGATGCAATTGATTCAAATGGAAGCAATGGATGAAATGGATACAAATGGATGCAATGAATGCAATGGATGCAATTGATTCAAATGGATGCAATGGATTCAAATGGATGCAATGGATGCAATTGATTTAAATGGATGCAATGGATACAATAGATGCAATGGATGCAATGGATACAAATGGATGCAATGAATGCAATGGATGCAATTGATTCAAATGGATGCAATGGATTCAAATGGATGCAATGGATGCAATTGATTCAAATGGATGCAATGGATACAAATAGATGCAATGGTTGCAATGGCTGCAATGGATGCAATGGATGCAATGGATGCAAAAGCCATTGCATCCATTGCATCGATTTGAATCAAATACATCCATTGCATCCATTTGTATCTATTGCATCCATTTGAATCATTTGCATCTATTGCATCCATTTGAATCCATTGCATCCATTTGAATCAATTGCATCCATTGCATTCATTGCATCCATTTGTATACATTGCATCCATTGCATACATTGCATCCATTGCATCCATTGCATCCATTGCATCCATTGCATCTATTGCATCCATTGCAGCCATTGCATCCATTGCATCTATTTGTATCCATTGCATCCATTTGAATCAATTGCATCCATTGCATCCATTTGAATCCATTGCATCCATTTGAATCAATTGCATCCATTGCATTCATTGCATCCATTTGTATCCATTGCATCCATTGCATCTATTGTATCCGTTGCATCCATTTAAATCAAATGCATCCATTGCATCCATTTGAATCCATTGCATCCATTGCATCCAATGCATCCATTGCAGCCATTGCATCCATTGCATCCATTTGAATCAATTGCATCCATTGCATCCATTGTATCCATTTGAATCAATTGCATCTATTGCATCAAATTAAATCATTTGCATCCATTGCATTCATTTGCATCCATTGCATCCATTGCCTCCATTTGTATCCATTGCATCCTTTGCATCCAGTGCATCCATTTGAATCAAAAACATCCATTGCATCCATTGCATCTATTGTATCCATTGCATCCATTTAAATCAATTGCATCCATTGCATCCATTGCATACATTGCATCCATTGCATCCATTGCATCCATTGCAGCCATTGCATCCATTGCATCCATTTGAATCAATTGCATCCATTGCATCCATTGTATCCATTTGAATCAATTGCATCTATTGCATCAAATTAAATCATATGCATCCATTGCATCCATTTGCATCCATTGCATCCATTGCCTCCATTTGAATCATTTGCATCCATTGCAGCCATTGTTTCCATTGCTTGCATTTGAATCAATTGCATCCATTGCATCCATTGCATCCATTGAATCCATTTGTATCCATTGCATCCATTGCATCCATTGCATCCATTTGAATCAAATACATCCATTGCATCCATTGCATACATTGCAGCCATTGCAGCCATTGTATCCATTACATCCATTTGAATCAATTGCATCCATTGCATCCATTTGCATCCATTGCATCCATTTGTATCCATTGAATCCATTTGATTCAATTTCATCCATTTCGTTGATTTGTATCAATTGCATCCATTTGAATCAATTGCATCCATTGTATCCATTTATATCAATTGCATCCATTGCATCCATTGCTTCCATTTGAATCCATTGGTTCTATTTGTATCCATTGCTTCCATTGCATCCATTGCATACATTTGAATCAAATACATCCATTGCATCCATTTGTATCCATTGCATCCATTTGAATCAATTGCATCCATTGCATCCATTTGAATCATTTGCATCCATTGCATCCATTGCATCCATTGCATTCATTGCATCCATTGCATCCATTGCAGCCATTGCATCCAATGTATCCATTTGTATCCATTGCATCCATTTGAATCAATTGCATCCATTGCATCCATTGCATCTATTGCATCCATTGCAGCCATTGCAACCATTGCATCTATTTGTATCCATTGCATCCATTTGAATCAATTGCATCCATTGCATCCATTTGAATCCATTGCATCCATTTGAATCAATTGCATCCATTGCATTCATTGCATCCATTTGTATCCATTGCATCCATTGCATCTATTGTATCCATTGCATCCATTTAAATCAATTGCATCCATTGCATCCATTTGAATCCATTGCATCCATTTGAATCAATTGCATCCATTGCATTCATTGCATCCATTTGTATCCATTTCATCCATTGCTTCCATTTGAATCAATTGCATCCTATGCATCCATTTCATCCATTGCAGCCATCCATTGCATCCATTTGAATCAAATACATCCATTGCATCCATTGCATCCATTTGAATCAATTGCATCCATTGCATCCATTGCAGCCATTGCATCCATTGCATCCATTTGTATTCATTGCATCCATTTGAATCAATTGCATCCATTGCATCCATTTGAATCAATTGCATCCATTGCAGCCATTGTATCCATTGCATTCATTTGAATCAATTGCATCCATTGCATCCATTGAATCTATTTGTATCCATTGCATCCATTGCATCCATTGCATCCATTTAAATCAAATACATCCATTGCATCCATTGCATCCATTGCATCCTTTGCATCCATTGCAGCCATTGCAGCCATTGTATCCATTGCATCCATTTGAATTTATTGCATCCATTGCATCCATTTGTATCCATTGCATCCTTTGCATCCATTGCTTTCATTTGAATCCATTGCATCTATTTGTATCCATTGCTTCCATTGCATCCATTGCATACATTTGAATCAAATACATCCATTGCATCGATTGCATCCATTGCATCCATTTGAATCAAATACATCCATTGTATCCATTGCATCCATTGCAGCCATTGCAGCCATTGTATCCATTGCATCCATTTGAATCAATTGCATCCATTGCATCCATTTGTATTCATTGCATCCATTGCATCCATTTGTATCCTTTGCATCCATTTGAATCAATTGTATCCATTTCATTGATTTGTATCAATTGCATCCTTTTGAATCAATTGCATCCATTGCATCCATTGCTTCCATTTGAATCCATTGCATCTATTTGTATCCATTGCTTCCATTGCATCCATTGCATCCATTGCATCCATTTGTATCCATTGTATCCATTTGAATCAATTGCATCCATTGCATCCATTTGAATCATTTGCATCCATTGCATACATTGCAGCCATTGCAGCCATTGTATCCATTACATCCATTTGAATCAATTGCATCCATTGCATCCATTTGCATCCATTGCATCCATTTGTATCCATTGAATCCATTTGATTCAATTTCATCCATTTCGTTGATTTGTATCAATTGCATCCATTTGAATCAATTGCATCCATTGTATCCATTTGTATCAATTGCATCCATTGCATCCATTGCTTCCATTTGAATCCATTGGTTCTATTTGTATCCATTGCTTCCATTGCATCCATTGCATACATTTGAATCAAATACATCCATTGCATCCATTTTATTCATTTGCATCCATTGCATCCATTGCATCCATTGCATTCATTGCATCCATTGCATCCATTGCAGCCATTGCATCCAATGTATCCATTTGTATCCATTGCATCCATTTGAATCAATTGCATCCATTGCATCCATTGCATCCATTGCATCCATTGCAGCCATTGCAACCATTGCATCTATTTGTATCCATTGCATCCATTTGAATCAATTGCATCCATTGCATCCATTTGAATCCATTGCATCCATTTGAATCAATTGCATCCATTGCATTCATTGCATCCATTTGTATCCATTGCATCCATTGCATCTATTGTATCCATTGCATCCATTTAAATCAATTGCATCCATTGCATCCATTTGAATCCATTGCATCCATTTGAATCAATTGCATCCATTGCATTCATTGCATCCATTTGTATCCATTTCATCCATTGCTTCCATTTGAATCAATTGCATCCTATGCATCCATTTCATCCATTGCAGCCATCCATTGCATCCATTTGAATCAAATACATCCATTGCATCCATTGCATCCATTTGAATCATTTGCATCCATTGCATCCATTGCATCCATTGCATCCATTGCATCCATTGCATCCATTGCAGCCATTGCATCCATTGCATCCATTTGTATTCATTGCATCCATTTGAATCAATTGCATCCATTGCATCCATTTGAATCAATTGCATCCATTGCAGCCATTGTATCCATTGCATTCATTTGAATCAATTGCATCCATTGCATCCATTGCATCCATTGAATCTATTTGTATCCATTGCATCCATTGCATCCATTGCATCCATTTAAATCAAATACATCCATTGCATCCATTGCATCCATTGCATCCTTTGCATCCATTGCAGCCATTGCAGCCATTGTATCCATTGCATCCATTTGAATTAATTGCATCCATTGCATCCATTTGTATCCATTGCATCCTTTGCATCCATTGCTTTCATTTGAATCCATTGCATCTATTTGTATCCATTGCTTCCATTGCATCCATTGCATACATTTGAATCAAATACATCCATTGCATCGATTGCATCCATTGCATCCATTTGAATCAAATACATCCATTGTATCCATTGCATCCATTGCATCCATTGCAGCCATTGCAGCCATTGTATCCATTGCATCCATTTGAATCAATTGCATCCATTGCATCCATTTGTATTCATTGCATCCATTGCATCCATTTGTATCCTTTGCATCCATTTGAATCAATTGTATCCATTTCATTGATTTGTATCAATTGCATCCTTTTGAATCAATTGCATCCATTGCATCCATTGCTTCCATTTGAATCCATTGCATCTATTTGTATCCATTGCTTCCATTGCATCCATTGCATCCATTGCATCCATTTGTATCCATTGTATCCATTTGAATCAATTGCATCCATTGCATCCATTTGAATCATTTGCATCCATTGCATCCATTGCATCCATTTGAATAAATTGCATCCATTGCATCCATTTGAATCATTTGCATCCATTGCATCCATTTCATCCATTGCATCCATTGCAGCCATTGCATCCATTGCATCCATTTGAATCAAACACATCCATTGAATACATTTGTATTTATTGCATCAATCTCAATCAATTGTATCCGTTGCATCGATTTGAATCATTTGCATCCATTGCATCCATTGCATCCATTTGAATCAATTGCATCCATTACATCCATTTGAATCATTTGCATCTATTGCATCCATTGCATCCATTTGAATCAAATACATCCATTGCATCCATTGCATCCATTTGTATCCATTGCATCTATTTGAATCAAATACATTCATTGCATCCATTGCATCCATTTGTATCAATTGCATCCATTTGAATCAATGGCATCTATTGCATCCATTTGAATTATTTGCATCCATTGCATCCATTTGAATCCATTGCATCCATTTGAATCAATTGCATCCATTGCATTCATTGCATCCATTTGTATCCATTGCATCCATTGCATCCATTGCATCCATTGCATCCATTGCATCCATTGCATCCGTTGCAGCCATTGCATCCATTGCATCTATTTGTATCCATTGCATCCATTTGAATCAATTGCATCCATTGCATCCATTTGAATCCATTGCATCCATTTGAATCAATTGCATCCATTGCATTCATTGCATCCATTTGTATCCATTGCATCCATTGCATCCATTGCATCCAATGCATCTATTGCATCCATTGCATCCATTGCATCCATTGCATCCATTGCAGCCATTGCACCCATTGCATCTATTTGTATCCATTGCATCCATTTGAATCAATTGCATCCATTGCATCCATTTAAATCCATTGCATCCATTTGAATCAATTGCATCAATTGCATTCATTGCATCCATTTGTATCCATTGCATCCATTGCATCTATTGTATCCATTGCATCCATTTAAATCAATTGCATCCATTGCATCCATTTGAATCCATGGCATCCATTTGAATCAATTGCATCCATTGCATTCATTGCATCCATTTGTATCCATTTCATCCATTGCTTCCATTTGAATCAATTGCATCCTATGCATCCATTACATCCATTGCAGCCATCCATTGCATCCATTTGAATCAAATACATCCATTGCATCCATTTGTATCCATTGCATCCAATGCATTGATTTGTATCCATTGCATCCAATGCATCCATTGCATCCATTGCATCCATTTGAATCTATTGCATCCATTTGTATCCATTGCTTCCATTGCATCCATTGCATCTATTTGATTCAAATACATCCATTGCATCCATTGCATCCATTTGCATCCATTGCATCCATTGCATCCATTGCATCCATTTGCATCCATTGCATCAATTGCAGCCATTGCATCCATTGCATCCATTTGAATCAAATACATCTATTGCATCCATTTGTATCCTTTGCATCCATTTGAATCAATTGCATCCATTGCATCCATTGCATCCATTTTTATCCATTGCATACATTTAAATGCAATGCATCCATCCATTGCATCCATTGCATCCATTTGTATCCATTGCATCCATTGCAGCCATTGCATCCATTGCATCGATTTGAATCAAATACATCCATTGCATGCATTTGTATCTATTGCATCCATTTGAATCAATTGCATCCATTGCATCCATTTAAATCATTTGCATCCATTGCATCCATTTGAATCCATTGCATCCATTTGAATCAATTGCATCCATTGCATTCATTGCATCCATTGGTATCCATTGCATCCATTGCATCCATTGCATCCATTGCATCCATTGCATCCATTGCATCCATAGCATCCATTGCATCCATTGCAGCCATTGCATCCATTGCATCTATTTGTATCCAATGCATTCATTTGAATCAATTGCATCCATTGCATCCATTTGAATCCATTGCATCCATTTGAATCAATTGCATCCATTGCATTCATTGCATCCATTTGTATCCATTGCATCCATTTAAATCAATTGCATCCATTGCATCCATTTGAATCCATTGCATCCGTTTGAATCAATTGCATCCATTGCATTCATTGCATCCATTTGTATCCATTTCATCCATTGCTTCCATTTGAATCAATTGCATCCTATGCATCCATTACATCCATTGCAGCCATTCATTGCATCCATTTGAATCAAATACATCCATTGCATCCATTGCATCCATTTGTATCCATTGCATCCATGGCATTGATTTGTATCCATTGCATCTATTACATCCATTGCATCCATTGCATCCATTTGAATCTATTGCATCCATTTGAATCCATTGCTTCCATTGCATCCATTGCATCCATTTGAATCAAATACATCTATTGCATCCATTGCATCCATTTGCATCCATTGCATCCATTGCCTCCATTTGTATCCATTGCATCCTTTGCATCCAGTGCATTCATTTAAATCAAAAACATCCATTGCATCCATTGCATCCATTTGTATTCATTGCATCCATTTGAATCAATTGCATCTATTGCATCCATTTGAATCAATTGCATCCATTGCAGCCATTGTTTCCATTGCATGCATTTGAATCAATTGCATCCATTGCATCCATTGCATCCATTGAATCCATTTGTATCCATTGCATCCATTGCATCCATTGCATCCATTTGAATCAAATACATCCATTGCATCCATTGCATACATTGCAGCCATTGTATCCATTGCATCCATTTGAATCAATTGCATCCATTGCATCCATTTGCATCCATTGCATCCATTTGTATCCATTGAATCCATTTGAATCAATTGCATCCATTTCGTTGATTTGTATCAATTGCATCCATTTGAATCAATTGCATCCATTGTATCCATTTGTATCCATTGCATCCATTGCATCCATTGCTTCCATTTGAATCCATTGGTTCTATTTGTATCCATTGCTTCCATTGCATCCATTGCATACATTTGAATCAAATACATCCATTGCATCCATTGCATCCATTTGTATCCTTTGCATCCATTTGAATCAATTGCATCCATTGCATCCATTTGAATCATTTGCATCCATTGCATCCATTGCATCCATTTGAATAAATTGCATCCATTGCATCCATTTTATTCATTTGCATCCATTGCATCCATTGCATCCATTGCATTCATTGCATCCATTGCATCCATTGCAGCCATTGCATCCATTGTATCCATTTGTATCCATTGCATCCATTTGAATCAATTGCATCCATTGCATCCATTGCATCCATTGCATCCATTGCATCCATTGCAGCCATTGCAACCATTGCATCTATTTGTATCCATTGCATCCATTTGAATCAATTGCATCCATTGCATCCATTTGAATCCATTGCATCCATTTGAATCAATTGCATCCATTGCATTCATTGCATCCATTTGTATCAATTGCATCCATTGCATCTATTGTATCCATTGCATCCATTTAAATCAATTGCATCCATTTGAATCCATTGCATCTATTTGAATCAATTGCATCCACTGCATTGATTGCATCCATTTGTATCCATTTCATCCATTGCTTCCATTTGAATCAATTGCATCCTATGCATCCATTTCATCCATTGCAGCCATCCATTGCATCCATTTGAATCAAATACATCCATTGCATCCATTGCATCCATTTGAATCATTTGCATCCATTGCATCCATTGCTTCCATTGCATCCATTGCATCCATTGCATCCATTGCAGCCATTGCATCCATTGCATCCATTTGTATCCATTGCATCCATTTGAATCAATTGCATCCATTGCATCCATTTGAATCAATAGCATCCATTGAATCCATTTGTATCCATTGCATCCATTGCATCCATTGCATCCATTTGAATCAAATACATCCATTGCATCCATTGCATAAATTGCAGCCATTGCAGCCATTGTATCCATTGCATCCATTTGAATCAATTGCATCCATTGCATCCATTTGCATCCATTGCATCCATTTGTATCCATTGAATCCATTTGATTCAATTTCATCCATTTCGTTGATTTGTATCAATTGCATCCATTTGAATCAATTGCATCCATTGTATCCATTTGTATCAATTGCATCCATTGCATCCATTGCTTCCATTTGAATCCATTGGTTCTATTTGTATCCATTGCTTCCATTGCATCCATTGCATACATTTGAATCAAATACATCCATTGCATCCATTTGTATCCATTGCATCCATTTGAATCAATTGCATCCATTGCATCCATTTGAATCATTTGCATCCATTGCATCCATTGCATCCATTTGAATAAATTGCATCCATTGCATCCATTTTATTCATTTGCATCCATTGCATCCATTGCATCCATTGCATTCATTGCATCCATTGCATCCATTGCAGCCATTGCATCCAATGTATCCATTTGTATCCATTGCATCCATTTGAATCAATTGCATCCATTGCATCCATTGCATCCATTGCATCCATTGCATATATTGCAGCCATTGCAACCATTGCATCTATTTGTATCCATTGCATCCATTTGAATCAATTGCATCCATTGCATCCATTTGAATCCATTGCATCCATTTGAATCAATTGCATCCATTGCATTCATTGCATCCATTTGTATCCATTGCATCCATTGCATCTATTGTATCCATTGCATCCATTTAAATCAATTGCATCCATTGCATCCATTTGAATCCATTGCATCCATTTGAATCAATTGCATCCATTGCATTCATTGCATCCATTTGTATCCATTTCATCCATTGCTTCCATTTGAATCAATTGCATCCTATGCATCCATTTCATCCATTGCAGCCATCCATTGCATCCATTTGAATCAAATACATCCATTGCTTCCATTGCATCCATTTGAATCATTTGCATCCATTGCATCCATTGCATCCATTGCATCCATTGCATCCATTGCAGCCATTGCATCCATTGCATCCATTTGTATTCATTGCATCCATTTGAATCAATTGCATCCATTGCATCCATTTGAATCAATTGCATCCATTGCAGCCATTGTATCCATTGCATTCATTTGAATCAATTGCATCCATTGCATCCATTGCATCCATTGAATCTATTTGTATCCATTGCATCCATTGCATCCATTGCATCCATTTAAATCAAATACATCCATTGCATCCATTGCATCCATTGCATCCTTTGCATCCATTGCAGCCATTGCAGCCATTGTATCCATTGCATCCATTTGAATTAATTGCATCCATTGCATCCATTTGTATCCATTGCATCCTTTGCATCCATTGCTTTCATTTGAATCCATTGCATCTATTTGTATCCATTGCTTCCATTGCATCCATTGCATACATTTGAATCAAATACATCCATTGCATCGATTGCATCCATTGCATCCATTTGAATCAAATACATCCATTGCATCCATTGCATCCATTGCATCCATTGCAGCCATTGCAGCCATTGTATCCATTGCATCCATTTGAATCAATTGCATCCATTGCATCCATTTGTATTCATTGCATTCATTGCATCCATTTGTATCCTTTGCATCCATTTGAATCAATTGCATCCATTTCATTGATTTGTATCAATTGCATCCTTTTGAATCAATTGCATCCATTGCATCCATTGCTTCCATTTGAATCCATTGCATCTATTTGTATCCATTGCTTCCATTGCATCCATTGCATCCATTGCATCCATTTGTATCCATTGCATCCATTTGAATCAATTGCATCCATTGCATCCATTTGAATCATTTGCATCCATTGCATCCATTGCATCCATTTGAATAAATTGCATCCATTGCATCCATTTGAATCATTTGCATCCATTGCATCCATTTCATCCATTGCATCCATTGCAGCCATTGCATCCATTGCATCCATTTGAATCAAACACATCCATTGAATCCATTTGTATTTATTGCATCAATCTCAATCAATTGTATCCGTTGCATCGATTTGAATCATTTGCATCCATTGCATCCATTGCATCCATTTGAATCAATTGCATCCATTACATCCATTTGAATCATTTGCATCTATTGCATCCATTGCATCCATTTGAATCAAATACATCCATTGCATCCATTGCATCCATTTGTATCCATTGCATCTATTTGAATCAAATACATTCATTGCATCCATTGCATCCATTTGAATTATTTGCATCCATTGCATCCATTTGAATCCATTGCATCCATTTGAATCAATTGCATCCATTGCATTCATTGCATCCATTTGTATCCATTGCATCCATTGCATCCATTGCATCCATTGCATCCATTGCATCCATTGCAGCCATTGCATCCATTGCATCTATTTGTATCCATTGCATCCATTTGAATCAATTGCATCCATTGCATCCATTTGAATCCATTGCATCCATTTGAATCAATTGCATCCATTGCATTCATTGCATCCATTTGTATCCATTGCATCCATTGCATCTATTGTATCCATTGCATCCATTTAAATCAATTGCATCCATTGCATCCATTTGAATCCATGGCATCCATTTGAATCAATTGCATCCATTGCATTCATTGCATCCATTTGTATCCATTTCATCCATTGCTTCCATTTGAATCAATTGCATCCTATGCATCCATTACATCCATTGCAGCCATCCATTGCATCCATTTGAATCAAATACATCCATTGCATCCATTTGTATCCATTGCATCCAATGCATTGATTTGTATCCATTGCATCCAATGCATCCATTGCATCCATTGCATCCATTTGAATCTATTGCATCCATTTGTATCCATTGCTTCCATTGCATCCATTGCATCTATTTGATTCAAATACATCCATTGCATCCATTGCATCCATTTGCATCCATTGCATCCATTGCATCCATTGCATCCATTTGCATCCATTGCATCAATTGCAGCCATTGCATCCATTGCATCCATTTGAATCAAATACATCTATTGCATCCATTTGTATCCATTGCATCCATTTGAATCAATTGCATCCATTGCATCCATTTTTATCCATTGCATCCATTTAAATGCAATGCATCCATCCATTGCATCCATTGCATCCATTTGTATCCATTGCATCCATTGCAGCCATTGCATCCATTGCATCGATTTGAATCAAATACATCCATTGCATGCATTTGTATCTATTGCATCCATTTGAATCAATTGCATCCATTGCATCCATTTAAATCATTTGCATCCATTGCATCCATTTGAATCCATTGCATCCATTTGAATCAATTGCATCCATTGCATTCATTGCATCCATTGGTATCCATTGCATCCATTGCATCCATTGCATCCATTGCATCCATTGCATCCATTGCATCCAT
The DNA here is from genome assembly GCA_963854355.1 of Epinotia brunnichana. Lineage (NCBI taxonomy): Eukaryota > Metazoa > Arthropoda > Insecta > Lepidoptera > Tortricidae > Epinotia > Epinotia brunnichana. The sequence goes on from OY977939.1 coordinate 37,751,003, forward strand.
AGCATCCATTGCATCCATTGCAGCCATTGCATCCATTGCATCTATTTGTATCCAATGCATTCATTTGAATCAATTGCATCCATTGCATCCATTTGAATCCATTGCATCCATTTGAATCAATTGCATCCATTGCATTCATTGCATCCATTTGTATCCATTGCATCCATTTAAATCAATTGCATCCATTGCATCCATTTGAATCCATTGCATCCGTTTGAATCAATTGCATCCATTGCATTCATTGCATCCATTTGTATCCATTTCATCCATTGCTTCCATTTGAATCAATTGCATCCTATGCATCCATTACATCCATTGCAGCCATTCATTGCATCCATTTGAATCAAATACATCCATTGCATCCATTGCATCCATTTGTATCCATTGCATCCATGGCATTAATTTGTATCCATTGCATCTATTACATCCATTGCATCCATTGCATCCATTTGAATCTATTGCATCCATTTGAATCCATTGCTTCCATTGCATCCATTGCATCCATTTGAATCAAATACATCTATTGCATCCATTGCATCCATTTGCATCCATTGCATCCATTGCCTCCATTTGTATCCATTGCATCCTTTGCATCCAGTGCATTCATTTAAATCAAAAACATCCATTGCATCCATTGCATCCATTTGTATTCATTGCATCCATTTGAATCAATTGCATCTATTGCATCCATTTGAATCAATTGCATCCATTGCAGCCATTGTTTCCATTGCATGCATTTGAATCAATTGCATCCATTGCATCCATTGCATCCATTGAATCCATTTGTATCCATTGCATCCATTGCATCCATTGCATCCATTTGAATCAAATACATCCATTGCATCCATTGCATACATTGCAGCCATTGTATCCATTGCATCCATTTGAATCAATTGCATCCATTGCATCCATTTGCATCCATTGCATCCATTTGTATCCATTGAATCCATTTGAATCAATTGCATCCATTTCGTTGATTTGTATCAATTGCATCCATTTGAATCAATTGCATCCATTGTATTCATTTGTATCCATTGCATCCATTGCATCCATTGCTTCCATTTGAATCCATTGGTTCTATTTGTATCCATTGCTTCCATTGCATCCATTGCATACATTTGAATCAAATACATCCATTGCATCCATTGCATCCATTTGTATCCTTTGCATCCATTTGAATCAATTGCATCCATTGCATCCATTTGAATCATTTGCATCCATTGCATCCATTGCATCCATTTGAATAAATTGCATCCATTGCATCCATTTTATTCATTTGCATTCATTGCATCCATTGCATCCATTGCATTCATTGCATCCATTGCATCCATTGCAGCCATTGCATCCATTGTATCCATTTGTATCCATTGCATCCATTTGAATCAATTGCATCCATTGCATCCATTGCATCCATTGCATCCATTGCATCCATTGCAGCCATTGCAACCATTGCATCTATTTGTATCCATTGCATCCATTTGAATCAATTGCATCCATTGCATCCATTTGAATCCATTGCATCCATTTGAATCAATTGCATCCATTGCATTCATTGCATCCATTTGTATCAATTGCATCCATTGCATCTATTGTATCCATTGCATCCATTTAAATCAATTGCATCCATTTGAATCCATTGCATATATTTGAATCAATTGCATCCACTGCATTGATTGCATCCATTTGTATCCATTTCATCCATTGCTTCCATTTGAATCAATTGCATCCTATGCATCCATTTCATCCATTGCAGCCATCCATTGCATCCATTTGAATCAAATACATCCATTGCATCCATTGCATCCATTTGAATCATTTGCATCCATTGCATCCATTGCTTCCATTGCATCCATTGCATCCATTGCATCCATTGCAGCCATTGCATCCATTGCATCCATTTGTATCCATTGCATCCATTTGAATCAATTGCATCCATTGCATCCATTTGAATCAATAGCATCCATTGCATCCATTTGAATCATTTGCATCCATTGCATCCATGTGATTCAAATACATCCATCCATTGCATCCATTTGTATTCATTGCATCCATTTGAATCAATTGCATCCATTGCATCCATTTGAATCAATTGCATCAATTGCAGCCATTGCATCCATTGCATCCATTTGAATCAATTGCATCCATTGCATCCATTGAATCCATTTGTATCCATTGCATCCATTGCATCCATTTGAATCAAATACATCCATTGCATCCATTGCATCCATTGTATCCATTGCAGCCATTGTATCCATTGCATACATTTGAATCAAATACATCCATTGCATCCATTGCATCCATTTGTATCCATTGCATCCATTTGAATCAATTGCATCCATTGCATCCATTTGAATCATTTGCATCCATTGCATCCATTTGAAAAAATTGCATCCATTGCATCCATTGCATCCATTGCATCCATTGCATCCATTGCATCCATTGCAGCCATTGCATCCATTGCATCGATTTGAATCAAATACATCCATTGCATCCATTTGTATCTATTGCATCCATTTGAATCAATTGCATCCATTGCATCCATTTGAATCATTTGCATCTATTGCATCCATTTGAATCCATTGCATCCATTGCATTCATTGCATCCATTTGTATACATTGCATCCATTGCATACATTGCATCCATTGCATCCATTGCAGCCATTGCATCCATTGCATCTATTTGTATCCATTGCATCCATTTGAATCAATTGCATCCATTGCATCCATTTGAATCCATTGCATCCATTTGAATCAATTGCATCCATTGCATTCATTGCATCCATTTGTATCCATTGCATCCATTGCATCTATTGTATCCATTGCATCCATTTAAATCAATTGCATCCATTGCATCCATTTGAATCCATTGCATCCATTGCATCCATTGCAGCCATTGCATCCATTGCATCCGTTTGAATCAATTGCATCCATTGCATCCATTGTATCCATTTGAATCAATTGCATCTATTGCATCAAATTAAATCATATGCATCCATTGCATCCTTTGCATCCATTTGAATCAATTGCATCCATTGCATCCATTTGTATCCATTGCATTTATTTGTATCAATTGCATCCATTGCATCCATTTGAATAAATTGCATTCATTGCATCCATTTGTATCCATTGCATCCATTGCATCCATTTGAATCAATTGTATCCATTGCATCCATTTGAATCAATTGCATCCATTGCATCCATTGCATCCATTTGTATCCATTGCATCCATTTAAATCAAATACATCCATTGCATCCATTTGTATCCATTGCATCCATTTGAATCAATTGCTATTGCATCCATTTGAATTAATTGCATCTTTATGAATCAAATGCATCTATTGCATCCATTTGAATCAATTGCATCCATTGCATCCATTTGAATCATTTGCATCCATTGCATCCATTGCATCCATTGCATCCATTTGTATCCATTGTATCTATTTGAATCCATTGCATCCATTTGAATCAATTGCATCCATTGCATCCATTTAAATCAATTGCATCCATTGCAGCCATTGTATCCATTGCATCCATTTGAATCAATTGCATCCATTGCATCCATTGCATCCATTGAATCCATTTGTATCCATTGCATCCATTGCATCCATTTAAATCAAATACATCCATTGCATCCATTGCAGCCATTGCAGCCATTGTATCCATTGCATCCATTTGAATCAATTGCATCCATTTCATTGATTTGTATCAATTGCATCCATTTGAATCAATTGCATCCATTGCATCTATTTGTATCCATTGCTTCCATTGCATCCATTGCATACATTTGAGTCAAATACATCCATTGCATCCATTGCATCCATTTGTATCCATTGCATCCATTTGAATCAATTGCATCCATTGCATCCATTTGAATCATTTGCATCCATTGCATCCATTTGAATCATTTGCATATATTGCATCCATTGCATCCATTTGTATCTATTGCATCCATTTGAATCAATTGCATCCATTGCATCCATTGCATCCATTTGAATCCATTGCATCCATTTGAATCAATTGCATCCATTGCATTCATTTCATCCATTTGTATACATTGCATATATTGCATCCATTGCATCCATTGCATCCATTGCATCCATTGAATCCATTGCATCCATTGCAGCCATTGCATCCATTGCATCTATTTGTATCCATTGCATCCATTTAACCCTTTACCTACGGGTGTCAACCAGAGTTGCCAGTACGGCAACACCGCTGCAGTACGGGTGTCAACTATAGTTGATCGAAGTAATGGTCATGTTCAATCTTTTTTTTTATCAAAACGAAACCTTGTGTCTTGGTAATAGCGGTCACATTATGCATTGGGATTAGTACAGATACAAAGAAAAAAATATTAAAATGTTTCGGTAGATGGCTCTGAAATAAACATATTTATAAAAATGACCGCTTTTTTGGTGGCAACTTGGGTTGACACCCGTACTGCAGACGTGCAAATAATTGAACTCAATATGGCGGACATTAGTGTTTTTGTTAGAGTACGGCGTGGGAGTGTTTGGAGTGCTAATTTTAGTGATTGATATTTATGCATTATTTTTATAATTATCGTTATTTAAGTGTTTATTTGTGTTTAATATACTATAAACTAATGTTCTTAAACTTAAACATGTGAAATCCGCAAGTAGTAACTTAAAAATCTGCAATTTCTTAGTGACTGATGTATTGCTTGATATCAGAAAAAATAGTGAATATTATTACTCCAAGTGATTATTTATTGATTAAACACATTATACTTATTGTGTGTGTGAAATTTCAACTGTGTAGCTGTAATACTTCAAAAGTTACAAGTAAGTGAAGTTATGCCTAACCACTGACTCTCGCCAAAACATGCCCGTATTGAGCGATGACGGAGTGATTCAAGGCCCCGTAGGTAAAGGGTTAAATCAATTGCATCCATTGCATCCATTTGAATCCATTGCATCCATTTGAATCAATTGCATCCATTGCATTCATTGCATCCATTTGTATCCATTTCATCCATTGCTTCCATTTGAATCAATTGCATCCTATGCATCCATTACATCCATTGCAGCCATCCATTGCATCCATTTGAATCAAATATATCCATTGCATCCATTTGTATCCATTGCATCCAATGCATTGATTTGTATCCATTGCATCCAATGCATCCATTGCATCCATTCCATCCATTTGAATCTATTGCATCCATTTGTATCCATTGCATCCATTGCATCCATTGCAGCCATTGCATCCATTGCATCCATTTGAATCAAATACATCCATTGCATCCATTTGTATCCATTGCATCCATTTGAATCAATTGCATCCATTTGAATCAATTGCATCCATTGCATCCATTGCATCCATTTTTATCCATTGCATCCATTTAAATGCAATGCATCTATCCATTGCATCCATTGCATCCATTTGTATCCATTGCATCCATTGCAGCCATTGCATCCATTGCATCGATTTGAATCAAATACATGCATTGCATCCATTTGTATCTATTGCATCCATTTGAATCAATTGCATCCATTGCATCCATTGCATCCATTGAATCCATTTGTATCCATTGCATCCATTGCATCAATTGCATCCATTGCATTCATTGCATCCATTGGTATCCATCGCATCCATTGCATCCATTGCATCCATTGCATCCATTTGAATCAATTGCATCTATTGCATCCATTTGTATCCATTGCATCCATTGCATCTATTGTATCCATTGCATCCATATAAATCAATTGCATCCATTGCATCCATTTGAATCCATTGCATCCGTTTGAATCAATTGCATCCATTGCATTCATTGCATCCATTTGTATCCATTTCATCCATTGCTTCCATTTGAATCAATTGCATCCTATGCATCCATTACATCCATTGCAGCCATCCATTGCATCCATTTGAATCAAATACATCCATTGCATCCATTGCATCCATTTGTATCCATTGCATCCATGGCATTGATTTGTATCCATTGCATCTATTACATCCATTGCATCCATTGCATCCATTTGAATCCATTGCATCCATTGCATCCATTGAATCCATTTGTATCCATTGCATCCATTGCATCCATTGCATCCATTTGAATCAAATACATCCATTGCATCCATTGCATACATTGCAGCTATTGCAGCCATTGTATCCATTGCATCCATTTGAATCAATTGCATCCATTGCATCCATTTGCATCCATTTGTATCCATTGCATCCATTTGAATCAATTGCATCCATTTCGTTGACTTGTATCAATTGCATCCATTTGAATCAATTGCATCCATTGCATCCATTTGTATCCATTGCATCCATTGCATCCATTGCTTCCATTTGAATCCATTGGTTCTATTTGTATCCATTGCTTCCATTGCATCCATTGCATACATTTGAATCAAATACATCCATTGCATCCATTGCATCTATTTGTATCTATTGCATCCATTTGAATCAATTGCATCCATTGCATCCATTTGAATCATTTGCATCCATTGCATCCATTGCATCCATTTGAATAAATTGCATCCATTGCATCCATTTGAATCATTTGCATCCATTGCATCCATTGCATCCATTGCATTCATTGCATCCATTGCATCCATTGCAGCCATTGCATCCATTGCATCCATTTGTATCCATTGCATCCATTTGAATCAATTGCATCCATTGCATCCATGTGATTCAAATACATCCATTGCATCCATTGCATCCATTTGTATCCATTGCATCCATTTGAATCATTTGCATCCATTGCATCCATTTGAAAAAATTGCATCCATTGCATCCATTGCATCCATTGCATCCATTGCATCCATTGCATCCATTGCAGCCATTGCATCCATTGCATCGATTTGAATCAAATACATCCATTGCATCCATTTGTATCTATTGCATCCATTTGAATCAATTGCATCCATTGCATCCATTTGAATCATTTGCATCTATTGCATCCATTTGAATCCATTGCATCCATTTGAATCAATTGCATCCATTGCATTAATTGCATCCATTTGTATACATTGCATCCATTGCATACATTGCATCCATTGCATCCATTGCATCCATTGCATCCATTGCATCCATTGCATCCATTGCAGCCATTGCATCCATTGCATCTATTTGTATCCATTGCATCCATTTGAATCAATTGCATCCATTGCATCCATTTGAATCCATTGCATCCATTTGAATCAATTGCATCCATTGCATCCATTGCATCCATTGCATCCATTGCATCCATTGCAGCCATTGCATCCATTGCATCGATTTGAATCAAATACATCCATTGCATCCATTTGTATCTATTGCATCCATTTGAATCAATTGCATCCATTGCATCCATTTGAATCATTTGCATCTATTGCATCCATTTGAATCCATTGCATCCATTTGAATCAATTGCATCCATTGCATTAATTGCATCCATTTGTATACATTGCATCCATTGCATACATTGCATCCATTGCATCCATTGCATCCATTGCATCCATTGCATCCATTGCATCCATTGCAGCCATTGCATCCATTGCATCTATTTGTATCCATTGCATCCATTTGAATCAATTGCATCCATTGCATCCATTTGAATCCATTGCATCCATTTGAATCAATTTCATCCATTGCATCTATTGTATCCATTGCATCCATTTAAATCAATTGCATCCATTGCATCCATTTGAATCAATTGCATCCATTGCATCCATTGCATCCATTGCAGCCATTGCAGCCATTGCATCCATTGCATCTATTTGTATCCATTGCATCCATTTGAATCAATTGCATCCATTGTATCCATTTGAATCCATTGCATCCATTTGTATCCATTGCATCCATTGCATCTATTGTATCCATTGCATCCATTTAAATCAATTGCATCCATTGCATCCATTTGAATCCATTGCATCCATTGCATCCATTGCATCCATTGCAGCCATTGCATCCATTGCATCTATTTGTATCCATTGCATCCATTTGAATCAATTGCATCCATTGTATCCATTTGAATCCATTGCATCCATTTGTATCCATTGCATCCATTGCATCTATTGTATCCATTGCATCCATTTAAATCAATTGCATCCATTGCATCCATTTGAATCCATTGCATCCATTGCATCCATTGCATCCATTGCAGCCATTGCATCCATTGCATCCATTTGAATCAATTGCATCCATTGCATCCATTGTATCCATTTGAATCAATTGCATCTATTGCATCAAATTAAATCATATGCATCCATTGCATCCTTTGCATCCATATGAATCAATTGCATCCATTGCATCCATTTGTATCCATTGCATTTATTTGTATCAATTGCATCCATTGCATCCATTTGAATAAATTGCATTCATTGCATCCATTTGAATCAATTGCATCCATTCCATCCTTTGCATCCATTTGTATCCATTGCATCCATTGCATCCATTTGTATCCATTGCATCCATTGCATCCATTTGAATCAATTGTATCCATTGCATCCATTTGAATCAATTGCATCCATTGCATCCATTGCATCCATTTGTATCCATTGCATCCATTTAAATCAAATCCATCCATTGCATCCATTTGTATCCATTGCATCCATTTGAATCAATTGCTATTGCATCCATTTGAATTAATTGCATCTTTATGAATCAAATGCATCTATTGCATCCATTTGAATGAATTGCATCCATTGCATCCATTTGAATTATTTGCATCCATTGCATCCATTGCATCCATTTGAATTATTTGCATCCATTGCATCCATTGCATCCATTGCATCCATTGCATCCATTTGTATCCATTGTATCCATTTGAATCCATTGCATCCATTTGAATCAATTGCATCCATTGCATCCATTTGCATCCATTGCATCCATTTGAATCAATTGCATCCATTGCATTCATTGCATCCATTTGTATCCATTGCATCCATTGCATCTATTGTATCCATTGCATCCATTTAAATCAATTGCATCCATTGCATCCATTTGAATTCATTGCATCCATTTGAATCAATTGCATCCATTGCATTCATTGCATCCATTTGTATCCATTTCATCCATTGCTTCCATTTGAATCAATTGCATCCTATGCATCCATTTCATCCATTGCAGCCATCCATTGCAACCATTTGAATCAAATACATCCATTGCATCCATTGCATCCATTTGAATCATTTGCATCCATTGCATCCATTGCATCCATTGCATCCATTGCATCCATTGCATCCATTGCAGCCATTGCATCCATTGCATCCATTTGTATTCATTGCATCCATTTGAATCCATTGCATCCATTTCAATCAATTGCATCCATTCCATCCATTGCATCCATTTGTATCCATTGCAACCTTTGCATCCAGTGCATCCATTTGAATTAAAAACATCCATTGAATCCATTTGTATTCATTGCATCCATTTGAATCAATTGCATCCATTGCATCCATTTGAATCAATTGCATCAATTGCAGCCATTGCATCCATTTTATCCATTTGAATCAATTGCATCCATTGCATCCATTGCATCCATTGAATCCATTTGTATCCATTGCATCCATTGCATTCATTTGAATCAAATACATCCATTGCATCCATTGCATCCATTGTATCCATTGCAGCCATTGTATCCATTGCATACATTTGAATCAAATACATCCATTGCATCCATTGCATCCATTTGTATCCATTGCATCCATTTGAATCAATTGCATCCATTGCATCCATTTGAAACATTTGCATCCATTGCATCCATTTGAAAAAATTGCATCCATTGCATCCATTGCATCCATTGCATCCATTGCATCCATTGCAGCCATTGCATCCATTGCATCGATTTGAATCAAATACATCCATTGCATCCATTTGTATCTATTGCATCCATTTGAATCAATTGCATCCATTGCATCCATTTGAATCATTTGCATCCATTGCATCCATTTGAATCATTTGCATATATTGCATCCATTGCATCCATTTGTATCTATTGCATCCATTTGAATCAATTGCATCCATTGCATCCATTTGAATCATTTGCATCCATTGCATCCATTTGAATCCATTGCATCCATTTGAATCAATTGCATCCATTGCATTCATTTCATCCATTTGTATACATTGCATATATTGCATCCATTGCATCAATTGCATCCATTGCATCCATTGCATCCATTGAATCCATTGCATCCATTGCAGCCATTGCATCCATTGCATCTATTTGTATCCATTGCATCCATTTAAATCAATTGCATCCATTGCATCCATTTGAATCCATTGCATCCATTTGAATCAATTGCATCCATTGCATTCATTGCATCCATTTGTATCCATTTCATCCATTGCTTCCATTTGAATCAATTGCATCCTATGCATCCATTACATCCATTGCAGCCATCCATTGCATCCATTTGAATCAAATATATCCATTGCATCCATTTGTATCCATTGCATCCAATGCATTGATTTGTATCCATTGCATCCAATGCATCCATTGCATCCATTCCATCCATTTGAATCTATTGCATCCATTTGTATCCATTGCTTCCATTGCATCCATTGCATCTATTTGATTCAAATACATCAATTGCATCCATTGCATCCATTTGCATCCATTGCATCCATTGCATCCATTGCATCCATTGCATCCATTTGCATCCATTGCATCCATTGCAGCCATTGCATCCATTGCATCCATTTGAATCAAATACATCCATTGCATCCATTTGTATCCATTGCATCCATTTGAATCAATTGCATCCATTGCATCCATTGCATCCATTTTTATCCATTGCATCCATTTAAATGCAATGCATCTATCCATTGCATCCATTGCATCCATTTGTATCTATTGCATCCATTTGAATCAATTGCATCCATTGCATCCATTTAAATCATTTGCATCCATTGCATCCATTTGAATCCATTGCATCCATTTGAATCAATTGCATCCATTGCATCCATTTAAATCAAATACATCCATTGCATCCATTTGTATCTATTGCATCCATTTGAATCAATTGCATCCATTGCATCCATTTGAATCATTTGCATCTATTGCATCCATTTGAATCCATTGCATCCATTTGAATCAATTGCATCCATTGCATTAATTGCATCCATTTGTATACATTGCATCCATTGCATACATTGCATCCATTGCATCCATTGCATCCATTGCATCCATTGCATCCATTGCATCCATTGCAGCCATTGCATCCATTGCATCTATTTGTATCCATTGCATCCATTTGAATCAATTGCATCCATTGCATCCATTTGAATCCATTGCATCCATTTGAATCAATTTCATCCATTGCATTCATTGCATCCATTTGTATCCATTGCATCCATTGCATCTATTGTATCCATTGCATCCATTTAAATCAATTGCATCCATTGCATCCATTTGAATCCATTGCATCCATTGCATCCATTGCATCCATTGCAGCCATTGCATCCATTGCATCCATTTGAATCAATTGCATCCATTGCATCCATTGCATCCATTTGAATCAAATACATCCATTGCATCCATTTGTATCCATTGCATCCATTTGAATCAATTGCATCCATTTGAATCAATTGCATCCATTGCATCCATTGCATCCATTTTTATCCATTGCATCCATTTAAATGCAATGCATCTATCCATTGCATCCATTGCATCCATTTGTATCCATTGCATCCATTGCAGCCATTGCATCCATTGCATCGATTTGAATCAAATACATGCATTGCATCCATTTGTATCTATTGCATCCATTTGAATCAATTGCATCCATTGCATCCATTGCATCCATTGAATCCATTTGTATCCATTGCATCCATTGCATCAATTGCATCCATTGCATTCATTGCATCCATTGGTATCCATCGCATCCATTGCATCCATTGCATCCATTGCATCCATTTGAATCAATTGCATCTATTGCATCCATTTGTATCCATTGCATCCATTGCATCTATTGTATCCATTGCATCCATATAAATCAATTGCATCCATTGCATCCATTTGAATCCATTGCATCCGTTTGAATCAATTGCATCCATTGCATTCATTGCATCCATTTGTATCCATTTCATCCATTGCTTCCATTTGAATCAATTGCATCCTATGCATCCATTACATCCATTGCAGCCATCCATTGCATCCATTTGAATCAAATACATCCATTGCATCCATTGCATCCATTTGTATCCATTGCATCCATGGCATTGATTTGTATCCATTGCATCTATTACATCCATTGCATCCATTGCATCCATTTGAATCCATTGCATCCATTGCATCCATTGAATCCATTTGTATCCATTGCATCCATTGCATCCATTGCATCCATTTGAATCAAATACATCCATTGCATCCATTGCATACATTGCAGCTATTGCAGCCATTGTATCCATTGCATCCATTTGAATCAATTGCATCCATTGCATCCATTTGCATCCATTTGTATCCATTGCATCCATTTGAATCAATTGCATCCATTTCGTTGACTTGTATCAATTGCATCCATTTGAATCAATTGCATCCATTGCATCCATTTGTATCCATTGCATCCATTGCATCCATTGCTTCCATTTGAATCCATTGGTTCTATTTGTATCCATTGCTTCCATTGCATCCATTGCATACATTTGAATCAAATACATCCATTGCATCCATTGCATCTATTTGTATCTATTGCATCCATTTGAATCAATTGCATCCATTGCATCCATTTGAATCATTTGCATCCATTGCATCCATTGCATCCATTTGAATAAATTGCATCCATTGCATCCATTTGAATCATTTGCATCCATTGCATCCATTGCATCCATTGCATTCATTGCATCCATTGCATCCATTGCAGCCATTGCATCCATTGCATCCATTTGTATCCATTGCATCCATTTGAATCAATTGCATCCATTGCATCCATGTGATTCAAATACATCCATTGCATCCATTGCATCCATTTGTATCCATTGCATCCATTTGAATCATTTGCATCCATTGCATCCATTTGAAAAAATTGCATCCATTGCATCCATTGCATCCATTGCATCCATTGCATCCATTGCATCCATTGCAGCCATTGCATCCATTGCATCGATTTGAATCAAATACATCCATTGCATCCATTTGTATCTATTGCATCCATTTGAATCAATTGCATCCATTGCATCCATTTGAATCATTTGCATCTATTGCATCCATTTGAATCCATTGCATCCATTTGAATCAATTGCATCCATTGCATTAATTGCATCCATTTGTATACATTGCATCCATTGCATACATTGCATCCATTGCATCCATTGCATCCATTGCATCCATTGCATCCATTGCATCCATTGCAGCCATTGCATCCATTGCATCTATTTGTATCCATTGCATCCATTTGAATCAATTGCATCCATTGCATCCATTTGAATCCATTGCATCCATTTGAATCAATTGCATCCATTGCATCCATTGCATCCATTGCATCCATTGCATCCATTGCAGCCATTGCATCCATTGCATCGATTTGAATCAAATACATCCATTGCATCCATTTGTATCTATTGCATCCATTTGAATCAATTGCATCCATTGCATCCATTTGAATCATTTGCATCTATTGCATCCATTTGAATCCATTGCATCCATTTGAATCAATTGCATCCATTGCATTAATTGCATCCATTTGTATACATTGCATCCATTGCATACATTGCATCCATTGCATCCATTGCATCCATTGCATCCATTGCATCCATTGCATCCATTGCAGCCATTGCATCCATTGCATCTATTTGTATCCATTGCATCCATTTGAATCAATTGCATCCATTGCATCCATTTGAATCCATTGCATCCATTTGAATCAATTTCATCCATTGCATCTATTGTATCCATTGCATCCATTTAAATCAATTGCATCCATTGCATCCATTTGAATCAATTGCATCCATTGCATCCATTGCATCCATTGCAGCCATTGCAGCCATTGCATCCATTGCATCTATTTGTATCCATTGCATCCATTTGAATCAATTGCATCCATTGTATCCATTTGAATCCATTGCATCCATTTGTATCCATTGCATCCATTGCATCTATTGTATCCATTGCATCCATTTAAATCAATTGCATCCATTGCATCCATTTGAATCCATTGCATCCATTGCATCCATTGCATCCATTGCAGCCATTGCATCCATTGCATCTATTTGTATCCATTGCATCCATTTGAATCAATTGCATCCATTGTATCCATTTGAATCCATTGCATCCATTTGTATCCATTGCATCCATTGCATCTATTGTATCCATTGCATCCATTTAAATCAATTGCATCCATTGCATCCATTTGAATCCATTGCATCCATTGCATCCATTGCATCCATTGCAGCCATTGCATCCATTGCATCCATTTGAATCAATTGCATCCATTGCATCCATTGTATCCATTTGAATCAATTGCATCTATTGCATCAAATTAAATCATATGCATCCATTGCATCCTTTGCATCCATATGAATCAATTGCATCCATTGCATCCATTTGTATCCATTGCATTTATTTGTATCAATTGCATCCATTGCATCCATTTGAATAAATTGCATTCATTGCATCCATTTGAATCAATTGCATCCATTCCATCCTTTGCATCCATTTGTATCCATTGCATCCATTGCATCCATTTGTATCCATTGCATCCATTGCATCCATTTGAATCAATTGTATCCATTGCATCCATTTGAATCAATTGCATCCATTGCATCCATTGCATCCATTTGTATCCATTGCATCCATTTAAATCAAATCCATCCATTGCATCCATTTGTATCCATTGCATCCATTTGAATCAATTGCTATTGCATCCATTTGAATTAATTGCATCTTTATGAATCAAATGCATCTATTGCATCCATTTGAATGAATTGCATCCATTGCATCCATTTGAATTATTTGCATCCATTGCATCCATTGCATCCATTTGAATTATTTGCATCCATTGCATCCATTGCATCCATTGCATCCATTGCATCCATTTGTATCCATTGTATCCATTTGAATCCATTGCATCCATTTGAATCAATTGCATCCATTGCATCCATTTGCATCCATTGCATCCATTTGAATCAATTGCATCCATTGCATTCATTGCATCCATTTGTATCCATTGCATCCATTGCATCTATTGTATCCATTGCATCCATTTAAATCAATTGCATCCATTGCATCCATTTGAATTCATTGCATCCATTTGAATCAATTGCATCCATTGCATTCATTGCATCCATTTGTATCCATTTCATCCATTGCTTCCATTTGAATCAATTGCATCCTATGCATCCATTTCATCCATTGCAGCCATCCATTGCAACCATTTGAATCAAATACATCCATTGCATCCATTGCATCCATTTGAATCATTTGCATCCATTGCATCCATTGCATCCATTGCATCCATTGCATCCATTGCATCCATTGCAGCCATTGCATCCATTGCATCCATTTGTATTCATTGCATCCATTTGAATCCATTGCATCCATTTCAATCAATTGCATCCATTCCATCCATTGCATCCATTTGTATCCATTGCAACCTTTGCATCCAGTGCATCCATTTGAATTAAAAACATCCATTGAATCCATTTGTATTCATTGCATCCATTTGAATCAATTGCATCCATTGCATCCATTTGAATCAATTGCATCAATTGCAGCCATTGCATCCATTTTATCCATTTGAATCAATTGCATCCATTGCATCCATTGCATCCATTGAATCCATTTGTATCCATTGCATCCATTGCATCCATTGCATTCATTTGAATCAAATACATCCATTGCATCCATTGCATCCATTGTATCCATTGCAGCCATTGTATCCATTGCATACATTTGAATCAAATACATCCATTGCATCCATTGCATCCATTTGTATCCATTGCATCCATTTGAATCAATTGCATCCATTGCATCCATTTGAAACATTTGCATCCATTGCATCCATTTGAAAAAATTGCATCCATTGCATCCATTGCATCCATTGCATCCATTGCATCCATTGCAGCCATTGCATCCATTGCATCGATTTGAATCAAATACATCCATTGCATCCATTTGTATCTATTGCATCCATTTGAATCAATTGCATCCATTGCATCCATTTGAATCATTTGCATCCATTGCATCCATTTGAATCATTTGCATATATTGCATCCATTGCATCCATTTGTATCTATTGCATCCATTTGAATCAATTGCATCCATTGCATCCATTTGAATCATTTGCATCCATTGCATCCATTTGAATCCATTGCATCCATTTGAATCAATTGCATCCATTGCATTCATTTCATCCATTTGTATACATTGCATATATTGCATCCATTGCATCAATTGCATCCATTGCATCCATTGCATCCATTGAATCCATTGCATCCATTGCAGCCATTGCATCCATTGCATCTATTTGTATCCATTGCATCCATTTAAATCAATTGCATCCATTGCATCCATTTGAATCCATTGCATCCATTTGAATCAATTGCATCCATTGCATTCATTGCATCCATTTGTATCCATTTCATCCATTGCTTCCATTTGAATCAATTGCATCCTATGCATCCATTACATCCATTGCAGCCATCCATTGCATCCATTTGAATCAAATATATCCATTGCATCCATTTGTATCCATTGCATCCAATGCATTGATTTGTATCCATTGCATCCAATGCATCCATTGCATCCATTCCATCCATTTGAATCTATTGCATCCATTTGTATCCATTGCTTCCATTGCATCCATTGCATCTATTTGATTCAAATACATCAATTGCATCCATTGCATCCATTTGCATCCATTGCATCCATTGCATCCATTGCATCCATTGCATCCATTTGCATCCATTGCATCCATTGCAGCCATTGCATCCATTGCATCCATTTGAATCAAATACATCCATTGCATCCATTTGTATCCATTGCATCCATTTGAATCAATTGCATCCATTGCATCCATTGCATCCATTTTTATCCATTGCATCCATTTAAATGCAATGCATCTATCCATTGCATCCATTGCATCCATTTGTATCTATTGCATCCATTTGAATCAATTGCATCCATTGCATCCATTTAAATCATTTGCATCCATTGCATCCATTTGAATCCATTGCATCCATTTGAATCAATTGCATCCATTGCATTCATTGCATCCATTGGTATCCATCGCATCCATTGCATCCATTGCATCCATTGCATCCATTGCATCCATTTGAATCCATTGCATCCATTTGAATCAATTGCATCTATTGCATCCATTTGTATCCATTGCATCCATTGCATCTATTGTATCCATTGCATCCATATAAATCAATTGCATCCATTGCATCCATTTGAATCCATTGCATCCGTTTGAATCAATTGCATCCATTGCATTCATTGCATCCATTTGTATCCATTTCATCCATTGCTTCCATTTGAATCAATTGCATCCTATGCATCCATTACATCCATTGCAGCCATCCATTGCATCCATTTGAATCAAATACATCCATTGCATCCATTGCATCCATTTGTATCCATTGCATCCATGGCATTGATTTGTATCCATTGCATCTATTACATCCATTGCATCCATTGCATCCATTTGAATCCATTGCATCCATTGCATCCATTGAATCCATTTGTATCCATTGCATCCATTGCATCCATTGCATCCATTTGAATCAAATACATCCATTGCATCCATTGCATCCATTGCATACATTGCAGCTATTGCAGCCATTGTATCCATTGCATCCATTTGAATCAATTGCATCCATTGCATCCATTTGCATCCATTTGTATCCATTGCATCCATTTGAATCAATTGCATCCATTTCGTTGACTTGTATCAATTGCATCCATTTGAATCAATTGCATCCATTGCATCCATTTGTATCCATTGCATCCATTGCATCCATTGCTTCCATTTGAATCCATTGGTTCTATTTGTATCCATTGCTTCCATTGCATCCATTGCATACATTTGAATCAAATACATCCATTGCATCCATTGCATCCATTTGTATCCATTGCATCCATTTGAATCAATTGCATCCATTGCATCCATTTGAATCATTTGCATCCATTGCATCCATTGCATCCATTTGAATAAATTGCATCCATTGCATCCATTTGAATCATTTGCATCCATTGCATCCATTGCATCCATTGCATTCATTGCATCCATTGCATCCATTGCAGCCATTGCATCCATTGCATCCATTTGTATCCATTGCATCCATTTGAATCAATTGCATCCATTGCATCCATGTGATTCAAATACATCCATTGCATCCATTGCATCCATTTGTATCCATTGCATCGATTTGAATCATTTGCATCCATTGCATCCATTTGAAAAAATTGCATCCATTGCATCCATTGCATCCATTGCATCCATTGCATCCATTGCATCCATTGCAGCCATTGCATCCATTGCATCGATTTGAATCAAATACATCCATTGCATCCATTTGTATCTATTGCATCCATTTGAATCAATTGCATCCATTGCATCCATTTGAATCATTTGCATCTATTGCATCCATTTGAATCCATTGCATCCATTTGAATCAATTGCATCCATTGCATTAATTGCATCCATTTGTATACATTGCATCCATTGCATACATTGCATCCATTGCATCCATTGCATCCATTGCATCCATTGCATCCATTGCATCCATTGCAGCCATTGCATCCATTGCATCTATTTGTATCCATTGCATCCATTTGAATCAATTGCATCCGTTGCATCCATTTGAATCCATTGCATCCATTTGAATCAATTGCATCCATTGCATCCATTGCATCCATTGCATCCATTGCATCCATTGCAGCCATTGCATCCATTGCATCGATTTGAATCAAATACATCCATTGCATCCATTTGTATCTATTGCATCCATTTGAATCAATTGCATCCATTGCATCCATTTGAATCATTTGCATCTATTGCATCCATTTGAATCCATTGCATCCATTTGAATCAATTGCATCCATTGCATTAATTGCATCCATTTGTATACATTGCATCCATTGCATACATTGCATCCATTGCATCCATTGCATCCATTGCATCCATTGCATCCATTGCATCCATTGCAGCCATTGCATCCATTGCATCTATTTGTATCCATTGCATCCATTTGAATCAATTGCATCCATTGCATCCATTTGAATCCATTGCATCCATTTGAATCAATTTCATCCATTGCATCTATTGTATCCATTGCATCCATTTAAATCAATTGCATCCATTGCATCCATTTGAATCCATTGCATCCATTGCATCCATTGCATCCATTGCAGCCATTGCAGCCATTGCATCCATTGCATCTATTTGTATCCATTGCATCCATTTGAATCAATTGCATCCATTGCATCCATTTGAATCCATTTGAATCAATTGCATCCATTGCATCCATTTGAATCCATTGCATCCATTTGTATCCATTGCATCCATTGCATCTATTGTATCCATTGCATCCATTTAAATCAATTGCATCCATTGCATCCATTGCAGCCATTGCATCCATTGCATCCATTTGAATCAATTGCATCCATTGCATCCATTGTATCCATTTGAATCAATTGCATCTATTGCATCAAATTAAATCATATGCATCCATTGCATCCTTTGCATCCATATGAATCAATTGCATCCATTGCATCCATTTGTATCCATTGCATTTATTTGTATCAATTGCATCCATTGCATCCATTTGAATAAATTGCATTCATTGCATCCATTTGAATCAATTGCATCCATTCCATCCTTTGCATCCATTTGTATCCATTGCATCCATTGCATCCATTTGTATCCATTGCATCCATTGCATCCATTTGAATCAATTGTATCCATTGCATCCATTTGAATCAATTGCATCCATTGCATCCATTGCATCCATTTGTATCCATTGCATCCATTTAAATCAAATCCATCCATTGCATCCATTTGTATCCATTGCATCCATTTGAATCAATTGCTATTGCATCCATTTGAATTAATTGCATCTTTATGAATCAAATGCATCTATTGCATCCATTTGAATGAATTGCATCCATTGCATCCATTTGAATTATTTGCATCCATTGCATCCATTGCATCCATTGCATTCATTTGAATTATTTGCATCCATTGCATCCATTGCATCCATTGCATCCATTGCATCCATTTGTATCCATTGTATCCATTTGAATCCATTGCATCCATTTGAATCAATTGCATCCATTGCATCCATTTGCATCCATTGCATCCATTTGAATCAATTGCATCCATTGCATTCATTGCATCCATTTGTATCCATTGCATCCATTGCATCTATTGTATCCATTGCATCCATTTAAATCAATTACATCCATTGCATTCATTGCATCCATTTGTATCCATTTCATCCATTGCTTCCATTTGAATCAATTGCATCCTATGCATCCATTTCATCCATTGCAGCCATCCATTGCAACCATTTGAATCAAATACATCCATTGCATCCATTGCATCCATTTGAATCATTTGCATCCATTGCATCCATTGCATCCATTGCATCCATTGCATCCATTGCATCCATTGCAGCCATTGCATCCATTGCATCCATTTGTATTCATTGCATCCATTTGAATCCATTGCATCCATTTCAATCAATTGCATCCATTCCATCCATTGCATCCATTTGTATCCATTGCAACCTTTGCATCCAGTGCATCCATTTGAATTAAAAACATCCATTGAATCCATTTGTATTCATTGCATCCATTTGAATCAATTGCATCCATTGCATCCATTTGAATCAATTGCATCAATTGCAGCCATTGCATCCATTTTATCCATTTGAATCAAATACATCCAATGCATCCATTTGTATCCATTGCATCCATTTGAATCAATTGCTATTGCATCCATTTGAATAAATTGCATCTTTATGAATCAAATGCATCTATTGCATCCATTTGAATCAATTGCATCCATTGCATCCATTTGAATCATTTGCATCCATTGCATCCATTGCATCCATTGCATCCATTGCATCCATTGCATCCATTTGTATCCATTGTATCTATTTGAATCCATTGCATCCATTTGAATCAATTGCATCAATTGCATCCATTTGAATCATTTGCATCCATTGCATCCATTGCATCCATTGCAGCCATTGCATCCATTGCATCCATTTGAATCAATTGCATCTATTCCATCCATTCCATCCATTTGTATCCATTGCATCCTTTGCATCCAGTGCATCCATTTGAATCTAAAACATCCATTGCATCCATTGCATCCATTTGTATTAATTGCATCCATTTGAATCAATTGCATCCATTGCATCCATTTGAATCAATTGCATCCATTGCAGCCATTGTATCCATTGCATCCATTTGAATCAATTGCATCCATTGCATCCATTGCATCCATTGAATCCATTTGTATCCATTGCATCAATTGCATCCATTTGAATCAAATACATCCATTGCATCCATTGCATCCATTGCAGCCATTGCAGCCATTGTATCCATTGCATCCATTTGAATCAATTGCATCCATTGCATCCATTTCTATTCATTGCATCCATTGCATCCATTTGTATCCATTGCATTTATTTGAATCAATTGCATCCATTTCATTGATTTGTATCAATTGCATCGATTTGAATCAATTGCATCCATTGCATCTATTTGTATCCATTGCATCCATTTGAATCAATTGCATCCATTGCATCCATTTGAATCATTTGCATCCATTGCATCCATTTGAATCATTTGCATATATTGCATCCATTGCATCCATTGCATACATTGCATCCATTGCATCCATTGCATCCATTGCAGCCATTGCATCCATTGCATCGATTTGAATCAAATACATCTATTGCATCCATTTGTATCTATTGCATCCATTTGAATCAATTGCATCCATTGCATCCATTTGAATCATTTGCATCCATTGCATCCATTTGAATCCATTGCATCCATTTGAATCATTTGCATCCATTGCATTCATTTCATCCATTTGTATACATTGCATATATTGCATCCATTGCATCCATTGCATCCATTGCATCCATTGAATCCATTGCATCCATTGCAGCCATTGCATCCATTGCATCTATTTGTATCCATTGCATCCATTTAAATCAATTGCATCCATTGCATCCATTTGAATCCATTGCATCCATTTGAATCAATTGCATCCATTGCATTCATTGCATCCATTTGTATCCATTTCATCCATTGCTTCCATTTGAATCAATTGCATCCTATGCATCCATTACATCCATTGCAGCCATCCATTGCATCCATTTGAATCAAATATATCCATTGCATCCATTTGTATCCATTGCATCCAATGCATTGATTTGTATCCATTGCATCAATTGCATCCATTGCATCCATTTGCATCCATTGCATCCATTGCATCCATTGCATCCATTGCATCCATTTGCATCCATTGCATCCATTGCAGCCATTGCATCCATTGCATCCATTTGAATCAAATACATCCATTGCATCCATTTGTATCCATTGCATCCATTTGAATCAATTGCATCCATTGCATCCATTGCATCCATTGCATCCATTTTTATCCATTGCATCCATTTAAATGCAATGCATCCATCCATTGCATCCATTGCATCCATTTGTATCCATTGCATCCATTGCAGCCATTGCATCCATTGCATCGATTTGAATCAAATACATGCATTGCATCCATTTGTATGTATTGCATCCATTTGAATCAATTGCATCCATTGCATCCATTTAAATCATTTGCATCCATTGCATCCATTTGAATCCATTGCATCCATTTGAATCAATTGCATCCATTGCATTCATTGCATCCATTGGTATCCATCGCATCCATTGCATCCATTGCATCCATTGCATCCATTGCATCCATTGCATCCATTTGAATCCATTGCATCCATTTGAATCAATTGCATCCATTGCATCCATTTGTATCCATTGCATCCATTGCATCTATTGTATCCATTGCATCCATTTAAATCAATTGCATCCATTGCATCCATTTGAATCCATTGCATCCGTTTGAATCAATTGCATCCATTGCATTCATTGCATCCATTTGTATCCATTTCATCCATTGCTTCCATTTGAATCAATTGCATCCTATGCATCCATTACATCCATTGCAGCCATCCATTGCATCCATTTGAATCAAATACATCCATTGCATCCATTGCATCCATTTGTATCCATTGCATCCATGGCATTGATTTGTATCCATTGCATCTATTACATCCATTGCATCCATTGCATCCATTTGAATCCATTGCATCCATTGCATCCATTGAATCCATTTGTATCCATTGCATCCATTGCATCCATTGCGTCCATTTGAATCAAATACATCCATTGCATCCATTGCATCCATTGCATACATTGCAGCTATTGCAGCCATTGTATCCATTGCATCCATTTGAATCAATTGCATCCATTGCATCCATTTGCATCAATTGCATCCATTTGTATCCATTGCATCCATTTGAATCAATTGCATCCATTTCGTTGACTTGTATCAATTGCATCCATTTGAATCAATTGCATCCATTGCATCCATTTGTATCCATTGCATCCATTGCATCCATTGCTTCCATTTGAATCCATTGGTTCTATTTGTATCCATTGCTTCCATTGCATCCATTGCATACATTTGAATCAAATACATCCATTGCATCCATTGCATCCATTTGTATCCATTGCATCCATTTGAATCAATTGCATCCATTGCATCCATTTGAATCATTTGCATCCATTGCATCCATTGCATCCATTTGAATAAATTGCATCCATTGCATCCATTTGAATCATTTGCATCCATTGCATCCATTGCATCCATTGCATTCATTGCATCCATTGCATCCATTGCAGCCATTGCATCCATTGCATCCATTTGTATCCATTGCATCCATTTGAATCAATTGCATCCATTGCATCCATGTGATTCAAATACATCCATTGCATCCATTGCATCCATTTGTATCCATTGCATCCATTTGAATCATTTGCATCCATTGCATCCATTTGAAAAAATTGCATCCATTGCATCCATTGCATCCATTGCATCCATTGCATCCATTGCATCCATTGCAGCCATTGCATCCATTGCATCGATTTGAATCAAATACATCCATTGCATCCATTTGTATCTATTGCATCCATTTGAATCAATTCCATCCATTGCATCCATTTGAATCATTTGCATCTATTGCATCCATTTGAATCCATTGCATCCATTTGAATCAATTGCATCCATTGCATTAATTGCATCCATTTGTATACATTGCATCCATTGCATACATTGCATCCATTGCATCCATTGCATCCATTGCATCCATTGCATCCATTGCATCCATTGCAGCCATTGCATCCATTGCATCTATTTGTATCCATTGCATCCATTTGAATCAATTGCATCCATTGCATCCATTTGAATCCATTGCATCCATTTGAATCAATTGCATCCATTGCATCCATTGCATCCATTGCATCCATTGCATCCATTGCAGCCATTGCATCCATTGCATCGATTTGAATCAAATACATCCATTGCATCCATTTGTATCTATTGCATCCATTTGAATCAATTGCATCCATTGCATCCATTTGAATCATTTGCATCTATTGCATCCATTTGAATCCATTGCATCCATTTGAATCAATTGCATCCATTGCATTAATTGCATCCATTTGTATACATTGCATCCATTGCATACATTGCATCCATTGCATCCATTGCATCCATTGCATCCATTGCATCCATTGCATCCATTGCAGCCATTGCATCCATTGCATCTATTTGTATCCATTGCATCCATTTGAATCAATTGCATCCATTGCATCCATTTGAATCCATTGCATCCATTTGAATCAATTGCATCCATTGCATCCATTGCATCCATTGCATCCATTGCATCCATTGCAGCCATTGCATCCATTGCATCGATTTGAATCAAATACATCCATTGCATCCATTTGTATCTATTGCATCCATTTGAATCAATTGCATCCATTGCATCCATTTGAATCATTTGCATCTATTGCATCCATTTGAATCCATTGCATCCATTTGAATCAATTGCATCCATTGCATTAATTGCATCCATTTGTATACATTGCATCCATTGCATACATTGCATCCATTGCATCCATTGCATCCATTGCATCCATTGCATCCATTGCATCCATTGCAGCCATTGCATCCATTGCATCTATTTGTATCCATTGCATCCATTTGAATCAATTGCATCCATTGCATCCATTTGAATCCATTGCATCCATTTGAATCAATTTCATCCATTGCATTCATTGCATCCATTTGTATCCATTGCATCCATTGCATCTATTGTATCCATTGCATCCATTTAAATCAATTGCATCCATTGCATCCATTTGAATCCATTGCATCCATTGCATCCATTGCATCCATTGCAGCCATTGCATCCATTGCATCCATTTGAATCAATTGCATCCATTGCATCCATTGTATCCATTTGAATCAATTGCATCTATTGCATCAAATTAAATCATATGCATCCATTGCATCCTTTGCATCCATTTGAATCAATTGCATCCATTGCATCCATTTGTAACCATTGCATTTATTTGTATCAATTGCATCCATTGCATCCATTTGAATAAATTGCATTCATTGCATCCATTTGAATCAATTGCATCCATTCCATCCTTTGCATCCATTTGTATCCATTGCATCCATTGCATCCATTTGTATCCATTGCATCCATTGCATCCATTTGAATCAATTGTATCCATTGCATCCATTTGAATCAATTGCATCCATTGCATCCATTGCATCTATTTGTTTCCATTGCATCCATTTAAATCAAATACATCCATTGCATCCATTTGTATCCATTGCATCCATTTGAATCAATTGCTATTGCATCCATTTGAATTAATTGCATCTTTATGAATCAAATGCATCTATTGCATCCATTTGAATGAATTGCATCCATTGCATCCATTTGAATCATTTGCATCCATTGCATCCATTGCATCCATTTGTATCCATTGTATCCATTTGAATCCATTGCATCCATTTGAATCAATTGCATCAATTGCATCCATTTGTATCCATTGCATCCAATGCATTGATTTGTATCCATTGCATCCAATGCATCCATTGCATCCATTGCATCCATTTGAATCTATTGCATCCATTTGTATCCATTGCTTCCATTGCATCCATTGCATCTATTTGATTCAAATACATCCATTGCATCCATTGCATCCATTTGCATCCATTGCATCCATTTGCATCCATTGCATCCATTGCATCCATTGCATCCATTTGCATCCATTGCATCAATTGCAGCCATTGCATCCATTGCATCCATTTGAATCAAATACATCCATTGCATCCATTTGTATCCATTGCATCCATTTGAATCAATTGCATCCATTGCATCCATTTGAATAAATTGCATTCATTGCATCCATTTGTATCCATTGCATCCATTGCATCCATTTGAATCAGTTGTATCCATTGCATCCATTTGACTCAATTGCATTCATTGCATCCATTGCATCCATTGCATCCATTTGCATCCATTGCATCGATTTGAATCAAATACATCCATTGCATCCATTTTTATCTATTGCATCCATTTGAATCAATTGCATCCATTGCATCCATTTGAATCATTTGCATCCATTGCATCCATTTGAATCAAATACATCCGTTGCATCCATTGCATCCATTGCAGCCATTGCAGCCATTGTATCCATTGCATCCATTTGAATCAATTGCATCCATTGCATCCATTTCTATTCATTGCATCCATTGCATCCATTTGTATCCATTGCATCCATTTGAATCAATTGCATCCATTTCATTGATTTGTATCAATTGCATCCATTTGAATCAATTGCATCCATTGCATCTATTTGTATCCATTGCTTCCATTGCATCCATTGCATACATTTGAATCAAATACATCCATTGCATCCATTGCATCCATATGTATCCATTGCATCCATTTGAATCAATTGCATCCATTGCATCCATTTGAATCATTTGCATCCATTGCATCCATTTGAATCATTTGCATATATTGCATCCATTGCATCCATTGCATCCATTGCATACATTGCATCCATTGCATCCATTGCAGCCATTGCATCCATTGCATCGATTTGAATCAAATACATCTATTGCATCCATTTGTATCTATTGCATCCATTTGAATCAATTGCATCCATTGCATCCATTTGAATCATTTGCATCCATTGCATCCATTTGAATCCATTGCATCCATTTGAATCAATTGCATCCATTGCATTCATTTCATCCATTTGTATACATTGCATATATTGCATCCATTGCATCCATTGCATCCATTGCATCCATTGCATCCATTTGAATCAATTGCATCCATTACATCCATTTGAATCATTTGCATCTATTGCATCCATTGCATCCATTTGAATCAACAAATCGATGCAACGGATACAATTGATTGAGATTGATGCAATAAATACAAATGGATGCAATGGATGTGTTTGATTCAAATGGATGCAATGGATGCAATGGCTGCAATGGATGCAATGGATGAAATGGATGCAATGGATGCAAATCATTCAAATGGATGCAATGGATGCAATTTATTCAAATGGATGCAATGGATGCAATGGATGCAAATGATTCAAATGGATGCAATGGATGCAATTGATTCAAATGGATGCAATGGATACAAATGGATGCAATGGATGCAATGGATGCAATGGATGCAATGGATGCGATGGATACCAATGGATGCAATGAATGCAATGGATGCAATTGATTCAAATGGATGCGATGGATTCAAATGGATGCAATGGATGCAAATGATTCAAATGGATGCAATAGATGCCATTGATTGAAATGGATGCAATTGATACAAATGGATGCAATGGATGCAATGAATGTATTTGATTCAAATATATGCAATGGATACAAATGGATGCAATGGATGCAATGGATGTATTTGATTCAAATGGATGCAATGGATGCAATAGATGCAAATGATTCAAATGGATGTAATGGATGCAATTGATTCAAATGGATGCAATGGATGCAATGGATGCAATTGATTCAAATGGATGCAATGGATTCAAATGGATGCAATGGATGCAATTGATTCAAATGGATGCAATGGATACAAATAGATGCAATGGATGCAATGGCTGCAATTGATTCAAATGGATGCAATGGATTCAAATGGATGCAATAGATGCAAATGATTCAAATGGATGCAATGGATGCAATTGATTCAAATGGATGCAATAGATACAAATGGATGCAATGGATGTATTTGATTCAAATCGATGCAATGGATGCAATGGCTGCAATGGATGCAATGGATGCAATGGATGCAATGGATACAAATGGATTCAATGGATGCAATGGATGCAATGGATGCAATTGATTCAAATGGATGCAATGGATACAATGGCTGCAATGGATGGAGGTTAGGTTAGGTTAAGTTAGGTTAGGTTAGGTTAGGTTAGGTTCCCCAGGGGTGGGGCGCTATGTCGGGTAACCTCCTCGAGTGTCTGGACTCTACCGATTCCTCTTGATTCGGTTGATCCGCAGGAATGGGTAGTGTCTTGGCCGGTGCGCCCTGGAGGCAACAGCAAGTGATAATTTAGTGAACCCTAAGTTATCGCTTGCTGGTGATACCAATAACCCGACACGGGGGGGTCGGGGGGTTCCGCCCAGGGAATCGCAAGATTCCCCAGGTGCGGCTTGAGGGAGAGGCCATTGCCGTTTGCCTCTATAATAAATAACGGACCCGTAACCCTGACAAATCCTCTGCTATCAGAGGTAGTGAGGGCAGCTGCGGCTGTTGCCGAGGGGCGTCGTGGTGAAATGTTCGCGATCCCATGACGCCCCTACCACACGGCAGAGTGGACATACCTTGGTGGTTTTAGACGGTAGTCCGGGGGGTTCCCGGGAGTCCGTCATACCCATCCTAGTTCCTCGGCTAGGTGGGATGCGTAAAGGCATTTCCCCAAGTAAAAAAAAAAAAAAAAAAAAAGGTTCCCCAGGGGTCCGTTCTTGGACCCCTTCTATGGAACCTGGGGTATGACTGGGCCATAAGGGGCGCTCTTCTCCCCCGGACAGCAGTGATCTGCTATGCGGATGATACTATGGTAGCTGTCCGGGGGGCAGAAATGAGGGAGGCTCTGCGGCGGGCGGAGGTGGCCGCGGAGTTAATGGTGACCCGCATCCGGTTGCTGGGGTTGCAGGTCTCCCTCCCCAAAACGGATGCCATAGTCTTTGGGGGGAGGGGGTGGCGGCTGCCTGCGGGTGCAGCTCTGAGAGTGAGCGGGGAGATGGTCCAGGTGAGGCCCCACATCAAGTATCTGGGCCTCATCCTGGACCGGAGGTGGAATTTCGGGGAGCATTTCCGCCAACTTGCTCCCCGAATAGTGAGTGCGGCTTCAGCGTTGGGGCGGCTGCTGCCCAACGTAGGGGGGCCATCAGTCGCGTGCCGCCGCCTCTATGCCGGTGTCGCCCGAAGCATGGCCCTGTACGGGGCCCCGATTTGGGCGGATCGGCTCAGCGCGGCAAACAAGGCCCTGCTTCGTAGGCCACAGAGGGTGGTGGCCATACGGATCTGCAGGGCATACGTGACGGTCGCCTGGGCGGCGGCGTGTGCCTTGGCTGGCACACCTCCGTGGGAGCTAGATGCGGAGGCGCTGGCTGAGGCGCACAGGGAGCGGGTGCGGTGGAAAGCCACCGGGGAGTATCCTGCTCCCGAGGAGGTGAGGGAGGCCAGGAGGCAGACGCAGAGGAGGTTGAGGGAGAGGTGGAAAGGTGACCTCGAGGGCTCCCCCTATGGAGTCCGCACCATAGGGGCACTCCTCGGGTCGTTGGACAGTTGGCTGGAGAGGGCCCATGGCAAGGTGGGGTTCAGACTTGCGCAGGTGATGACCGGACATGGCTGTTTCGGTCATTACCTGTACAGGATTAAAAGAGAGGGTAGCCCCGCCTGCCATGAGTGCGGCGCGGAGGACGATACGGCCCAGCACACCTTGGAGTGGTGCACTCGCTGGGCCGAAGAGCGCCGCACAATGGTGTTGGCCCTCGGAGTGGATGACCTCTCGCTGTCCAACGTGGTGGCGGCCATGTTGAGGAGCGAGAGATCTTGGGAGGCGGTGGCCGCCTTCTGCGAAGTCGTCATATCGCAGAAGGAGGCCGCGGAGCGGGAGCGCGAGGAAAATGCGGACGCACTCCCGCTCCGGCGCAGACGGAGGGGTCGAAGGCGTGCGCGGTTTGCTGCCGCGGGCCGCGTCTTCCCCCAGTAGGGCCAGTGGGTTGGGGGCCCACATTGCACATGGCCCTACACGTCTGGGGGGAAGGTCAAGCGTCTCTGACCTTCCCCTCCCTTGGCGCGGGTGTCCTGGCGTAGCAGCCAGGGCCGCCGGGGGTCGTCGTGGTAAGAAATGCTGCATCCCATGACGGTCCCCTTAACGGCAGGAGAGGATGACGCCGCTGGGGTTTTAGTGGGTAGGCTCCTCCCCTCCCTCCACCTTATGCGGAGGGGGTTGCGGAAGGAGAGATCCCCACATAACCCCCCACTATGGCCTTCCCCGGGCCGGGGGGTATGTGCAAACACATTTCCCCAGCGTCAAAAAAAAAAAAAAAAAAAAAAAGGTTAGGTTAGGTTAGGTTAGGTTAGGTTAGGTTAGGTTAGGTTAGGTTAGGTTAGGTTAGGTTAGGTTAGGTTAGGTTAGGTTAGGTTAGGTTAGGTTAGGTTAGGTTAGGTTAGGTTAGGTTAGGTTAGGTTAGGTTAGGTTAGGTTAGGTTAGGTTAGGTTAGGTTAGGTTAGGTTAGGTTAGGTTAGGTTAGGTTAGGTTAGGTTAGGTTAGGTTAGGTTAGGTTAGGTTAGGTTAGGTTAGGTTAGGTTAGGTTAGGTTAGGTTAGGTTAGGTTAGGTTAGGTTAGGTTAGGTTAGGTTAGGTTAGGTTAGGTTAGGTTAGGTTAGGTTAGGTTAGGTTAGGTTAGGTTAGGTTAGGTTAGGTTAGGTTAGGTTAGGTTAGGTTAGGTTAGGTTAGGTTAGGTTAGGTTAGGTTAGGTTAGGTTAGGTTAGGTTAGGTTAGGTTAGGTTAGGTTAGGTTAGGTTAGGTTAGGTTAGGTTAGGTTAGGTTAGGTTAGGTTAGGTTAGGTTAGGTTAGGTTAGGTTAGGTTAGGTTAGGTTAGGTTAGGTTAGGTTAGGTTAGGTTAGGTTAGGTTAGGTTAGGTTAGGTTAGGTTAGGTTAGGTTAGGTTAGGTTAGGTTAGGTTAGGTTAGGTTAGGTTAGGTTAGGTTAGGTTAGGTTAGGTTAGGTTAGGTTAGGTTAGGTTAGGTTAGGTTAGGTTAGGTTAGGTTAGGTTAGGTTAGGTTAGGTTAGGTTAGGTTAGGTTAGGTTAGGTTAGGTTAGGTTAGGTTAGGTTAGGTTAGGTTAGGTTAGGTTAGGTTAGGTTAGGTTAGGTTAGGTTAGGTTAGGTTAGGTTAGGTTAGGTTAGGTTAGGTTAGGTTAGGTTAGGTTAGGTTAGGTTAGGTTAGGTTAGGTTAGGTTAGGTTAGGTTAGGTTAGGTTAGGTTAGGTTAGGTTAGGTTAGGTTAGGTTAGGTTAGGTTAGGTTAGGTTAGGTTAGGTTAGGTTAGGTTAGGTTAGGTTAGGTTAGGTTAGGTTAGGTTAGGTTAGGTTAGGTTAGGTTAGGTTAGGTTAGGTTAGGTTAGGTTAGGTTAGGTTAGGTTAGGTTAGGTTAGGTTAGGTTAGGTTAGGTTAGGTTAGGTTAGGTTAGGTTAGGTTAGGTTAGGTTAGGTTAGGTTAGGTTAGGTTAGGTTAGGTTAGGTTAGGTTAGGTTAGGTTAGGTTAGGTTAGGTTAGGTTAGGTTAGGTTAGGTTAGGTTAGGTTAGGTTAGGTTAGGTTAGGTTAGGTTAGGTTAGGTTAGGTTAGGTTAGGTTAGGTTAGGTTAGGTTAGGTTAGGTTAGGTTAGGTTAGGTTAGGTTAGGTTAGGTTAGGTTAGGTTAGGTTAGGTTAGGTTAGGTTAGGTTAGGTTAGGTTAGGTTAGGTTAGGTTAGGTTAGGTTAGGTTAGGTTAGGTTAGGTTAGGTTAGGTTAGGTTAGGTTAGGTTAGGTTAGGTTAGGTTAGGTTAGGTTAGGTTAGGTTAGGTTAGGTTAGGTTAGGTTAGGTTAGGTTAGGTTAGGTTAGGTTAGGTTAGGTTAGGTTAGGTTAGGTTAGGTTAGGTTAGGTTAGGTTAGGTTAGGTTAGGTTAGGTTAGGTTAGGTTAGGTTAGGTTAGGTTAGGTTAGGTTAGGTTAGGTTAGGTTAGGTTAGGTTAGGTTAGGTTAGGTTAGGTTAGGTTAGGTTAGGTTAGGTTAGGTTAGGTTAGGTTAGGTTAGGTTAGGTTAGGTTAGGTTAGGTTAGGTTAGGTTAGGTTAGGTTAGGTTAGGTTAGGTTAGGTTAGGTTAGGTTAGGTTAGGTTAGGTTAGGTTAGGTTAGGTTAGGTTAGGTTAGGTTAGGTTAGGTTAGGTTAGGTTAGGTTAGGTTAGGTTAGGTTAGGTTAGGTTAGGTTAGGTTAGGTTAGGTTAGGTTAGGTTAGGTTAGGTTAGGTTAGGTTAGGTTAGGTTAGGTTAGGTTAGGTTAGGTTAGGTTAGGTTAGGTTAGGTTAGGTTAGGTTAGGTTAGGTTAGGTTAGGTTAGGTTAGGTTAGGTTAGGTTAGGTTAGGTTAGGTTAGGTTAGGTTAGGTTAGGTTAGGTTAGGTTAGGTTAGGTTAGGTTAGGTTAGGTTAGGTTAGGTTAGGTTAGGTTAGGTTAGGTTAGGTTAGGTTAGGTTAGGTTAGGTTAGGTTAGGTTAGGTTAGGTTAGGTTAGGTTAGGTTAGGTTAGGTTAGGTTAGGTTAGGTTAGGTTAGGTTAGGTTAGGTTAGGTTAGGTTAGGTTAGGTTAGGTTAGGTTAGGTTAGGTTAGGTTAGGTTAGGTTAGGTTAGGTTAGGTTAGGTTAGGTTAGGTTAGGTTAGGTTAGGTTAGGTTAGGTTAGGTTAGGTTAGGTTAGGTTAGGTTAGGTTAGGTTAGGTTAGGTTAGGTTAGGTTAGGTTAGGTTAGGTTAGGTTAGGTTAGGTTAGGTTAGGTTAGGTTAGGTTAGGTTAGGTTAGGTTAGGTTAGGTTAGGTTAGGTTAGGTTAGGTTAGGTTAGGTTAGGTTAGGTTAGGTTAGGTTAGGTTAGGTTAGGTTAGGTTAGGTTAGGTTAGGTTAGGTTAGGTTAGGTTAGGTTAGGTTAGGTTAGGTTAGGTTAGGTTAGGTTAGGTTAGGTTAGGTTAGGTTAGGTTAGGTTAGGTTAGGTTAGGTTAGGTTAGGTTAGGTTAGGTTAGGTTAGGTTAGGTTAGGTTAGGTTAGGTTAGGTTAGGTTAGGTTAGGTTAGGTTAGGTTAGGTTAGGTTAGGTTAGGTTAGGTTAGGTTAGGTTAGGTTAGGTTAGGTTAGGTTAGGTTAGGTTAGGTTAGGTTAGGTTAGGTTAGGTTAGGTTAGGTTAGGTTAGGTTAGGTTAGGTTAGGTTAGGTTAGGTTAGGTTAGGTTAGGTTAGGTTAGGTTAGGTTAGGTTAGGTTAGGTTAGGTTAGGTTAGGTTAGGTTAGGTTAGGTTAGGTTAGGTTAGGTTAGGTTAGGTTAGGTTAGGTTAGGTTAGGTTAGGTTAGGTTAGGTTAGGTTAGGTTAGGTTAGGTTAGGTTAGGTTAGGTTAGGTTAGGTTAGGTTAGGTTAGGTTAGGTTAGGTTAGGTTAGGTTAGGTTAGGTTAGGTTAGGTTAGGTTAGGTTAGGTTAGGTTAGGTTAGGTTAGGTTAGGTTAGGTTAGGTTAGGTTAGGTTAGGTTAGGTTAGGTTAGGTTAGGTTAGGTTAGGTTAGGTTAGGTTAGGTTAGGTTAGGTTAGGTTAGGTTAGGTTAGGTTAGGTTAGGTTAGGTTAGGTTAGGTTAGGTTAGGTTAGGTTAGGTTAGGTTAGGTTAGGTTAGGTTAGGTTAGGTTAGGTTAGGTTAGGTTAGGTTAGGTTAGGTTAGGTTAGGTTAGGTTAGGTTAGGTTAGGTTAGGTTAGGTTAGGTTAGGTTAGGTTAGGTTAGGTTAGGTTAGGTTAGGTTAGGTTAGGTTAGGTTAGGTTAGGTTAGGTTAGGTTAGGTTAGGTTAGGTTAGGTTAGGTTAGGTTAGGTTAGGTTAGGTTAGGTTAGGTTAGGTTAGGTTAGGTTAGGTTAGGTTAGGTTAGGTTAGGTTAGGTTAGGTTAGGTTAGGTTAGGTTAGGTTAGGTTAGGTTAGGTTAGGTTAGGTTAGGTTAGGTTAGGTTAGGTTAGGTTAGGTTAGGTTAGGTTAGGTTAGGTTAGGTTAGGTTAGGTTAGGTTAGGTTAGGTTAGGTTAGGTTAGGTTAGGTTAGGTTAGGTTAGGTTAGGTTAGGTTAGGTTAGGTTAGGTTAGGTTAGGTTAGGTTAGGTTAGGTTAGGTTAGGTTAGGTTAGGTTAGGTTAGGTTAGGTTAGGTTAGGTTAGGTTAGGTTAGGTTAGGTTAGGTTAGGTTAGGTTAGGTTAGGTTAGGTTAGGTTAGGTTAGGTTAGGTTAGGTTAGGTTAGGTTAGGTTAGGTTAGGTTAGGTTAGGTTAGGTTAGGTTAGGTTAGGTTAGGTTAGGTTAGGTTAGGTTAGGTTAGGTTAGGTTAGGTTAGGTTAGGTTAGGTTAGGTTAGGTTAGGTTAGGTTAGGTTAGGTTAGGTTAGGTTAGGTTAGGTTAGGTTAGGTTAGGTTAGGTTAGGTTAGGTTAGGTTAGGTTAGGTTAGGTTAGGTTAGGTTAGGTTAGGTTAGGTTAGGTTAGGTTAGGTTAGGTTAGGTTAGGTTAGGTTAGGTTAGGTTAGGTTAGGTTAGGTTAGGTTAGGTTAGGTTAGGTTAGGTTAGGTTAGGTTAGGTTAGGTTAGGTTAGGTTAGGTTAGGTTAGGTTAGGTTAGGTTAGGTTAGGTTAGGTTAGGTTAGGTTAGGTTAGGTTAGGTTAGGTTAGGTTAGGTTAGGTTAGGTTAGGTTAGGTTAGGTTAGGTTAGGTTAGGTTAGGTTAGGTTAGGTTAGGTTAGGTTAGGTTAGGTTAGGTTAGGTTAGGTTAGGTTAGGTTAGGTTAGGTTAGGTTAGGTTAGGTTAGGTTAGGTTAGGTTAGGTTAGGTTAGGTTAGGTTAGGTTAGGTTAGGTTAGGTTAGGTTAGGTTAGGTTAGGTTAGGTTAGGTTAGGTTAGGTTAGGTTAGGTTAGGTTAGGTTAGGTTAGGTTAGGTTAGGTTAGGTTAGGTTAGGTTAGGTTAGGTTAGGTTAGGTTAGGTTAGGTTAGGTTAGGTTAGGTTAGGTTAGGTTAGGTTAGGTTAGGTTAGGTTAGGTTAGGTTAGGTTAGGTTAGGTTAGGTTAGGTTAGGTTAGGTTAGGTTAGGTTAGGTTAGGTTAGGTTAGGTTAGGTTAGGTTAGGTTAGGTTAGGTTAGGTTAGGTTAGGTTAGGTTAGGTTAGGTTAGGTTAGGTTAGGTTAGGTTAGGTTAGGTTAGGTTAGGTTAGGTTAGGTTAGGTTAGGTTAGGTTAGGTTAGGTTAGGTTAGGTTAGGTTAGGTTAGGTTAGGTTAGGTTAGGTTAGGTTAGGTTAGGTTAGGTTAGGTTAGGTTAGGTTAGGTTAGGTTAGGTTAGGTTAGGTTAGGTTAGGTTAGGTTAGGTTAGGTTAGGTTAGGTTAGGTTAGGTTAGGTTAGGTTAGGTTAGGTTAGGTTAGGTTAGGTTAGGTTAGGTTAGGTTAGGTTAGGTTAGGTTAGGTTAGGTTAGGTTAGGTTAGGTTAGGTTAGGTTAGGTTAGGTTAGGTTAGGTTAGGTTAGGTTAGGTTAGGTTAGGTTAGGTTAGGTTAGGTTAGGTTAGGTTAGGTTAGGTTAGGTTAGGTTAGGTTAGGTTAGGTTAGGTTAGGTTAGGTTAGGTTAGGTTAGGTTAGGTTAGGTTAGGTTAGGTTAGGTTAGGTTAGGTTAGGTTAGGTTAGGTTAGGTTAGGTTAGGTTAGGTTAGGTTAGGTTAGGTTAGGTTAGGTTAGGTTAGGTTAGGTTAGGTTAGGTTAGGTTAGGTTAGGTTAGGTTAGGTTAGGTTAGGTTAGGTTAGGTTAGGTTAGGTTAGGTTAGGTTAGGTTAGGTTAGGTTAGGTTAGGTTAGGTTAGGTTAGGTTAGGTTAGGTTAGGTTAGGTTAGGTTAGGTTAGGTTAGGTTAGGTTAGGTTAGGTTAGGTTAGGTTAGGTTAGGTTAGGTTAGGTTAGGTTAGGTTAGGTTAGGTTAGGTTAGGTTAGGTTAGGTTAGGTTAGGTTAGGTTAGGTTAGGTTAGGTTAGGTTAGGTTAGGTTAGGTTAGGTTAGGTTAGGTTAGGTTAGGTTAGGTTAGGTTAGGTTAGGTTAGGTTAGGTTAGGTTAGGTTAGGTTAGGTTAGGTTAGGTTAGGTTAGGTTAGGTTAGGTTAGGTTAGGTTAGGTTAGGTTAGGTTAGGTTAGGTTAGGTTAGGTTAGGTTAGGTTAGGTTAGGTTAGGTTAGGTTAGGTTAGGTTAGGTTAGGTTAGGTTAGGTTAGGTTAGGTTAGGTTAGGTTAGGTTAGGTTAGGTTAGGTTAGGTTAGGTTAGGTTAGGTTAGGTTAGGTTAGGTTAGGTTAGGTTAGGTTAGGTTAGGTTAGGTTAGGTTAGGTTAGGTTAGGTTAGGTTAGGTTAGGTTAGGTTAGGTTAGGTTAGGTTAGGTTAGGTTAGGTTAGGTTAGGTTAGGTTAGGTTAGGTTAGGTTAGGTTAGGTTAGGTTAGGTTAGGTTAGGTTAGGTTAGGTTAGGTTAGGTTAGGTTAGGTTAGGTTAGGTTAGGTTAGGTTAGGTTAGGTTAGGTTAGGTTAGGTTAGGTTAGGTTAGGTTAGGTTAGGTTAGGTTAGGTTAGGTTAGGTTAGGTTAGGTTAGGTTAGGTTAGGTTAGGTTAGGTTAGGTTAGGTTAGGTTAGGTTAGGTTAGGTTAGGTTAGGTTAGGTTAGGTTAGGTTAGGTTAGGTTAGGTTAGGTTAGGTTAGGTTAGGTTAGGTTAGGTTAGGTTAGGTTAGGTTAGGTTAGGTTAGGTTAGGTTAGGTTAGGTTAGGTTAGGTTAGGTTAGGTTAGGTTAGGTTAGGTTAGGTTAGGTTAGGTTAGGTTAGGTTAGGTTAGGTTAGGTTAGGTTAGGTTAGGTTAGGTTAGGTTAGGTTAGGTTAGGTTAGGTTAGGTTAGGTTAGGTTAGGTTAGGTTAGGTTAGGTTAGGTTAGGTTAGGTTAGGTTAGGTTAGGTTAGGTTAGGTTAGGTTAGGTTAGGTTAGGTTAGGTTAGGTTAGGTTAGGTTAGGTTAGGTTAGGTTAGGTTAGGTTAGGTTAGGTTAGGTTAGGTTAGGTTAGGTTAGGTTAGGTTAGGTTAGGTTAGGTTAGGTTAGGTTAGGTTAGGTTAGGTTAGGTTAGGTTAGGTTAGGTTAGGTTAGGTTAGGTTAGGTTAGGTTAGGTTAGGTTAGGTTAGGTTAGGTTAGGTTAGGTTAGGTTAGGTTAGGTTAGGTTAGGTTAGGTTAGGTTAGGTTAGGTTAGGTTAGGTTAGGTTAGGTTAGGTTAGGTTAGGTTAGGTTAGGTTAGGTTAGGTTAGGTTAGGTTAGGTTAGGTTAGGTTAGGTTAGGTTAGGTTAGGTTAGGTTAGGTTAGGTTAGGTTAGGTTAGGTTAGGTTAGGTTAGGTTAGGTTAGGTTAGGTTAGGTTAGGTTAGGTTAGGTTAGGTTAGGTTAGGTTAGGTTAGGTTAGGTTAGGTTAGGTTAGGTTAGGTTAGGTTAGGTTAGGTTAGGTTAGGTTAGGTTAGGTTAGGTTAGGTTAGGTTAGGTTAGGTTAGGTTAGGTTAGGTTAGGTTAGGTTAGGTTAGGTTAGGTTAGGTTAGGTTAGGTTAGGTTAGGTTAGGTTAGGTTAGGTTAGGTTAGGTTAGGTTAGGTTAGGTTAGGTTAGGTTAGGTTAGGTTAGGTTAGGTTAGGTTAGGTTAGGTTAGGTTAGGTTAGGTTAGGTTAGGTTAGGTTAGGTTAGGTTAGGTTAGGTTAGGTTAGGTTAGGTTAGGTTAGGTTAGGTTAGGTTAGGTTAGGTTAGGTTAGGTTAGGTTAGGTTAGGTTAGGTTAGGTTAGGTTAGGTTAGGTTAGGTTAGGTTAGGTTAGGTTAGGTTAGGTTAGGTTAGGTTAGGTTAGGTTAGGTTAGGTTAGGTTAGGTTAGGTTAGGTTAGGTTAGGTTAGGTTAGGTTAGGTTAGGTTAGGTTAGGTTAGGTTAGGTTAGGTTAGGTTAGGTTAGGTTAGGTTAGGTTAGGTTAGGTTAGGTTAGGTTAGGTTAGGTTAGGTTAGGTTAGGTTAGGTTAGGTTAGGTTAGGTTAGGTTAGGTTAGGTTAGGTTACGGGGTCGAATTTCGGTAGATTTTGCTGAAACTTCGCACAAGGGGTTTTTAGACCCTGCCCCACCTGTGGTGTTTTTGCCTTGGGGTCGAACCCCCCCATTTCGGCGAGCTCCCATACAACTTTTTTAATTTTTTTTGGTTTTTATTTTTTATTTTAAAAACTGTATTTTTTATTTTGCTAGTATTCACCTGCGGGAAATTCTTTTTAATTCCGCGTCGAATGGCATTTTTTTTTTTTTTCTAGGTCAATAAACAAAAATTTTAGACCCGGGTTAGATTTTTTTTTTAATTTTTTTTCTTTTTTTTTGAAGAAAAAAAAATGTTTTTGCAAAGAGTAGGCATACTGTATTACGAATCTGAAGTCAGTTTTTCGCTAGCTTGTACCGTTTTAGAGATAAAAAATGTCGAAGTTTGTAAAAAACGTGAAACATTGCGGGATTGTTCATCAGGCGCTTGATGACAAAATGTATGGAAAAATTAAAATTAGACTCACACTTGACCAATTTTTAAATATTTTTTTTTTTGTTTTTAATTGATTCTAAATACTAGTTTGACATGGCAAAGTGATATGACATGCTTTTTTACAAAATTCATCAATCAAGTTAATAAGAGATTTTTTACTAGTTTACAAGTTAGAATTTTACGTACAATGCAAGTAACAATTTTACTGGTTAAAGTTATAGTCAAAGTCAAACTCAGACATACTTAGTCACAGTCAGTCAGTCAGTCAAAGTCAGTCAGTCAGATTGTCAAAGTCAATGTCAATGTCAAAGTACAACTCATAAGTCAAAGTCAATGTCAATCAATGTCAGTCAATGTCAATGACAATGTCAATGTCAATGTCAAAGTCAAAGTCGGATCATTCCTTCCTTCAAATTAATTTAAATACATGAAATTGTTATCAATGAATCCCAAATCCCAATCAAAGTATTATTTACACCATAAGACTATAATATACAACATGATGGCACAAGAAAAAGGCAAAAAACGAAATATCTCACCACTGTTTACTGTGAAAGAGTTTCGAGACGGCTTATTTTTTACATGGAATGTGTTTTATGGGATATTTTTTACCTCCCTAGGTCCGTTTCCTAGTGTTTTAAAAACATGATAATTGAACTTTCAAAACAAAGTTTTAACCGACTTCAAATTACCTATAAAATTTTAAGAGTTCCCTCGATTTCTCCAGGATCCCATCATCAGAACTGGATTCTGGTGACAACGGGACCAATCTGGAAGTATACAGTGTGTCTGTTATGGCCGAATTTAATTTCGCAGAACTTTACGTATATTCCGCCGAATTTCTTGAAGCATACAGGTAATATCACCGACTTTATTTTTGCATAATTAAGGCAGGTCGGTGTAGGTTACGACGACGAGCGAAGCGAGGAGGAGTGTTAGGTGTACTGCGACCCTAAGCGCGCGAGCCGAGCGAGCGAAGCGAGCGTGCCGCGGCAGCGGCCGGCGAAGCGCCAGAACCGACTTTTTTGCCATTGTACGATTCTGCCAAAGAACGTTGTGCCAAATTACAGTATGCCAGCTAAATATTATGCGATACAAATTTCGGTGATACGATTATTCGATCATAGGACTATTATTACAATCGTCATTATGCCAATGTACTATTCTGCCTAAGGAAGTTATGCGAAATGACTGTATGCAATGAAATTTATGCGAAATGATGATTCTGCCAAGGGCTGTTATGGAAAATAAAATTATAATAATCAATTTTATGCAACATAATAGTAACCCCAAATAATGAGGCCGTGTTTGCAATACATTGATGGGACAGTTAAAGTTCCAACACTAACAAATTATAGAAATGATAGTTATTTTACAAACTTGCGGAACAAAAGTGGTTTAGTTTCAGGACCATAATCGATATTTGCATTTAAAGCCCCAACGTCAGACACACTGTATGCTTTCAAACAAAGAAAAAAAAAACTAATTGGTTCATAAATTACCGAGATATCGCGTCACATATACACGACAGACGAATTTAGAACCTCCTCCTTTTTTGAAGTCGGTTAAGAATATTCTGGCCACTTAGCGTGTTCGTTAAATAAAACATGCTAGACTTTTAAATGTTTATTGACACCAATTAATTACTAATAACATTTTACAATTTTACAAGTTAGGTGAAACAAGCTTGTAGTAACAAGTTACACGTTTACAAGTGAATTTTACAATGTTACAATTTTACAAGTGCATTTTACAAGTTTACAAGTTACAAGCAAATTTATCAATTTTACAAGTTAGTTGAATCAAGCTTGTAGTCACAAGTTTACAAGTGAATTTTACAAGTAACAAGTGCATTTTACAAGTTACAAGCTAATTTTACAAGTTTAAAAGTTAGGTGAAACCAGCTTGCGATCACACGTTTACAAGTGAATTTTACTAAGCTTACAATTTTACAAAGCTTACAATTTTACAAAGTTGACAATTTTACAAAGCTTACAATTTTACAATAACAGTTAGGTGAAACAAGCTTGTAGTAAACAGTTACACGTTTACAAGTGAATTTTACAATGTTACAATTTTACAAGTGCATTTTACAAGTTTACAAGTTACAAGCTAATTTATCAATTTTACAAGTTAGTTGAATCAAGCTTGTAGTCACAAGTTTACAAGTGAATTTTACAAGTAACAAGTGCATTTTACAAGTTACAAGCAAATTTTACAGGTTTAAAAGTTAGGTGAAACCAGCTTGCGATCACACGTTTACAAGTGAATTTTACAAAGCTTACAATTTTACAAAGCTTACAATTTTACAAAGTTGACAATTTTACAAAGCTTACAATTTTACAATAACAGTTAGGTGAAACAAGCTTGTAGTAAACAGTTACAGGTTAGGTTAGGTTAGGTTAGGTTAGGTTAGGTTAGGTTAGGTTAGGTTAGGTTAGGTTAGGTTAGGTTAGGTTAGGTTAGGTTAGGTTAGGTTAGGTTAGGTTAGGTTAGGTTAGGTTAGGTTAGGTTAGGTTAGGTTAGGTTAGGTTAGGTTAGGTTAGGTTAGGTTAGGTTAGGTTAGGTTAGGTTAGGTTAGGTTAGGTTAGGTTAGGTTAGGTTAGGTTAGGTTAGGTTAGGTTAGGTTAGGTTAGGTTAGGTTAGGTTAGGTTAGGTTAGGTTAGGTTAGGTTAGGTTAGGTTAGGTTAGGTTAGGTTAGGTTAGGTTAGGTTAGGTTAGGTTAGGTTAGGTTAGGTTAGGTTAGGTTAGGTTAGGTTAGGTTAGGTTAGGTTAGGTTAGGTTAGGTTAGGTTAGGTTAGGTTAGGTTAGGTTAGGTTAGGTTAGGTTAGGTTAGGTTAGGTTAGGTTAGGTTAGGTTAGGTTAGGTTAGGTTAGGTTAGGTTAGGTTAGGTTAGGTTAGGTTAGGTTAGGTTAGGTTAGGTTAGGTTAGGTTAGGTTAGGTTAGGTTAGGTTAGGTTAGGTTAGGTTAGGTTAGGTTAGGTTAGGTTAGGTTAGGTTAGGTTAGGTTAGGTTAGGTTAGGTTAGGTTAGGTTAGGTTAGGTTAGGTTAGGTTAGGTTAGGTTAGGTTAGGTTAGGTTAGGTTAGGTTAGGTTAGGTTAGGTTAGGTTAGGTTAGGTTAGGTTAGGTTAGGTTAGGTTAGGTTAGGTTAGGTTAGGTTAGGTTAGGTTAGGTTAGGTTAGGTTAGGTTAGGTTAGGTTAGGTTAGGTTAGGTTAGGTTAGGTTAGGTTAGGTTAGGTTAGGTTAGGTTAGGTTAGGTTAGGTTAGGTTAGGTTAGGTTAGGTTAGGTTAGGTTAGGT
Source organism: Epinotia brunnichana (assembly GCA_963854355.1). NCBI lineage: Eukaryota > Metazoa > Arthropoda > Insecta > Lepidoptera > Tortricidae > Epinotia > Epinotia brunnichana. Next base: position 37,793,164 of record OY977939.1, read on the forward strand.
TAGGTTAGGTTAGGTTAGGTTAGGTTAGGTTAGGTTAGGTTAGGTTAGGTTAGGTTAGGTTAGGTTAGGTTAGGTTAGGTTAGGTTAGGTTAGGTTAGGTTAGGTTAGGTTAGGTTAGGTTAGGTTAGGTTAGGTTAGGTTAGGTTAGGTTAGGTTAGGTTAGGTTAGGTTAGGTTAGGTTAGGTTAGGTTAGGTTAGGTTAGGTTAGGTTAGGTTAGGTTAGGTTAGGTTAGGTTAGGTTAGGTTAGGTTAGGTTAGGTTAGGTTAGGTTAGGTTAGGTTAGGTTAGGTTAGGTTAGGTTAGGTTAGGTTAGGTTAGGTTAGGTTAGGTTAGGTTAGGTTAGGTTAGGTTAGGTTAGGTTAGGTTAGGTTAGGTTAGGTTAGGTTAGGTTAGGTTAGGTTAGGTTAGGTTAGGTTAGGTTAGGTTAGGTTAGGTTAGGTTAGGTTAGGTTAGGTTAGGTTAGGTTAGGTTAGGTTAGGTTAGGTTAGGTTAGGTTAGGTTAGGTTAGGTTAGGTTAGGTTAGGTTAGGTTAGGTTAGGTTAGGTTAGGTTAGGTTAGGTTAGGTTAGGTTAGGTTAGGTTAGGTTAGGTTAGGTTAGGTTAGGTTAGGTTAGGTTAGGTTAGGTTAGGTTACGGGGTCGAATTTCGGTAGATTTTGCTGAAACTTCGCACAAGGGGTTTTTAGACCCTGCCCCACCTGTGGTGTTTTTGCCTTGGGGTCGAACCCCCCCATTTCGGCGAGCTCCCATACAACTTTTTTAATTTTTTTTGGTTTTTATTTTTTATTTTAAAAACTGTATTTTTTATTTTGCTAGTATTCACCTGCGGGAAATTCTTTTTAATTCCGCGTCGAATGGCATTTTTTTTTTTTTTCTAGGTCAATAAACAAAAATTTTAGACCCGGGTTAGATTTTTTTTTTAATTTTTTTTCTTTTTTTTTGAAGAAAAAAAAATGTTTTTGCAAAGAGTAGGCATACTGTATTACGAATCTGAAGTCAGTTTTTCGCTAGCTTGTACCGTTTTAGAGATAAAAAATGTCGAAGTTTGTAAAAAACGTGAAACATTGCGGGATTGTTCATCAGGCGCTTGATGACAAAATGTATGGAAAAATTAAAATTAGACTCACACTTGACCAATTTTTAAATATTTTTTTTTTTGTTTTTAATTGATTCTAAATACTAGTTTGACATGGCAAAGTGATATGACATGCTTTTTTACAAAATTCATCAATCAAGTTAATAAGAGATTTTTTACTAGTTTACAAGTTAGAATTTTACGTACAATGCAAGTAACAATTTTACTGGTTAAAGTTATAGTCAAAGTCAAACTCAGACATACTTAGTCACAGTCAGTCAGTCAGTCAAAGTCAGTCAGTCAGATTGTCAAAGTCAATGTCAATGTCAAAGTACAACTCATAAGTCAAAGTCAATGTCAATCAATGTCAGTCAATGTCAATGACAATGTCAATGTCAATGTCAAAGTCAAAGTCGGATCATTCCTTCCTTCAAATTAATTTAAATACATGAAATTGTTATCAATGAATCCCAAATCCCAATCAAAGTATTATTTACACCATAAGACTATAATATACAACATGATGGCACAAGAAAAAGGCAAAAAACGAAATATCTCACCACTGTTTACTGTGAAAGAGTTTCGAGACGGCTTATTTTTTACATGGAATGTGTTTTATGGGATATTTTTTACCTCCCTAGGTCCGTTTCCTAGTGTTTTAAAAACATGATAATTGAACTTTCAAAACAAAGTTTTAACCGACTTCAAATTACCTATAAAATTTTAAGAGTTCCCTCGATTTCTCCAGGATCCCATCATCAGAACTGGATTCTGGTGACAACGGGACCAATCTGGAAGTATACAGTGTGTCTGTTATGGCCGAATTTAATTTCGCAGAACTTTACGTATATTCCGCCGAATTTCTTGAAGCATACAGGTAATATCACCGACTTTATTTTTGCATAATTAAGGCAGGTCGGTGTAGGTTACGACGACGAGCGAAGCGAGGAGGAGTGTTAGGTGTACTGCGACCCTAAGCGCGCGAGCCGAGCGAGCGAAGCGAGCGTGCCGCGGCAGCGGCCGGCGAAGCGCCAGAACCGACTTTTTTGCCATTGTACGATTCTGCCAAAGAACGTTGTGCCAAATTACAGTATGCCAGCTAAATATTATGCGATACAAATTTCGGTGATACGATTATTCGATCATAGGACTATTATTACAATCGTCATTATGCCAATGTACTATTCTGCCTAAGGAAGTTATGCGAAATGACTGTATGCAATGAAATTTATGCGAAATGATGATTCTGCCAAGGGCTGTTATGGAAAATAAAATTATAATAATCAATTTTATGCAACATAATAGTAACCCCAAATAATGAGGCCGTGTTTGCAATACATTGATGGGACAGTTAAAGTTCCAACACTAACAAATTATAGAAATGATAGTTATTTTACAAACTTGCGGAACAAAAGTGGTTTAGTTTCAGGACCATAATCGATATTTGCATTTAAAGCCCCAACGTCAGACACACTGTATGCTTTCAAACAAAGAAAAAAAAAACTAATTGGTTCATAAATTACCGAGATATCGCGTCACATATACACGACAGACGAATTTAGAACCTCCTCCTTTTTTGAAGTCGGTTAAGAATATTCTGGCCACTTAGCGTGTTCGTTAAATAAAACATGCTAGACTTTTAAATGTTTATTGACACCAATTAATTACTAATAACATTTTACAATTTTACAAGTTAGGTGAAACAAGCTTGTAGTAACAAGTTACACGTTTACAAGTGAATTTTACAATGTTACAATTTTACAAGTGCATTTTACAAGTTTACAAGTTACAAGCAAATTTATCAATTTTACAAGTTAGTTGAATCAAGCTTGTAGTCACAAGTTTACAAGTGAATTTTACAAGTAACAAGTGCATTTTACAAGTTACAAGCTAATTTTACAAGTTTAAAAGTTAGGTGAAACCAGCTTGCGATCACACGTTTACAAGTGAATTTTACTAAGCTTACAATTTTACAAAGCTTACAATTTTACAAAGTTGACAATTTTACAAAGCTTACAATTTTACAATAACAGTTAGGTGAAACAAGCTTGTAGTAAACAGTTACAC